>CM050163.1:21385287-21732787 GCA_027410445.1 Discoglossus pictus | reverse complement strand
CGGGCCGCGCATGCGCAGAGCGCGGCGCAAGCCGCGTTTGCGCGCAGCGCGGCGCAAGCCGCGCATGCGCAGAGCGCGGCGCAAGCCGCGCTTGCGCGCAGCGCGGCCCAATACAAGAGTGAAGAAGAGGGGGGGTAGAGGCACAGAGGGAGAGTGGGGAAGAGGGGAGGGAGAGTGGGGGAGAGTGGGGAAGAGAGGCACAGAGGGAGAGTGGGGAAGAGGGAGAGTGGGGAAGAGGGGGGGGAGAGGCACGGCACAGAGGGAGAGTGGGGAAGAGGCACAGAGGGAGGGGTAAGAGACACAGAGGGAGGGGGGAGAGACACAGAGGGATAGGTGGGAAAGAGACACAGGGGAGGTAGAGGAGGGGGAAAAGACACACGGGAGGGAGAACAGGGGGAAGATACACATGGGAGGGAAATGGGGGGGGGGGAGGGGAACAGACACAGGGGGAAGGGGGAAAGAGACACCGGCCAGGGGGGAACAGGCACAGAGGGAGAGGGGGGAAGAGGCACAGAGGGGAGAGATACAGAGGGTGAGGGAGGAAGAGACACAGAGGGAAAGGGGGGAAGAGGTACAGAGAGAGGGGGAAAGAGGCATAGAGGGAGAGGGTGGAAGACACAGAGTGGGGAGAGACACAGAGGGTGAGGGGGAAGAGACAGGGAGGAAGAGGCACAGAAAGAGGAGGGGGAAGAGACACAGGGGAGTGAGAGGAGGGGGAAGAGACACAGGGGAGAGAGTGCAGGGGGGAAGATACACAAGGGAGGGAAATGGAGACACGAGGAAGGCCGAAACAGACACAGGGGGAGGGGGAAAGAGACACAGGCCAGGGGGGAACAGACACAGGGGAGGGTTGGGGGAGACACAGGGGGGGGAAGAGATGCATGGGAGGGAGAAGGGGGAAAGAGACACAGGGGAGGGGTTTAGAGACACGGGAGGGAGAGGGAGGTAAAAACACAGGGGGGGGCAGGAGATACAAAGGAGGTAGACAAGGTGGAAGGAGACACAAGGGAGGGAGAGGAGGGGGGAAATAAGACACGAGGGAGGAAGTAGACAGAGGGAGAGACTCGCAATGAGCTCCAAAGGGGCTCATTGCAAGGCCTGTGATGAGCGCCAAAGGCGCTCATCACAAGGCCAGTAAAGTAGAGGGGGAGAGACTTACATTGTGTGGCAAACAGCATTGCCAGGCTTCAGTTTTTATTGCCGTCATTTTTGACGGGCAAGTCGCTAGTATAGTTATATTACTGCACATTGGGTGACCGGGGCAACCCCCAAGGAAATTACACATTAAAAGACATTTATTCTTTATTTTTATACCCCCAAATAATAATTCTACTTCTATTAGGATTGCTAAATGGAATATTGCTATTAATTGTAAAATATGAAACAGACTTTTGAAATACATGTTGCCATATTCAGGAGACAATGTATAAATTATTTGACAGATGTTATATTAATCCTAAATTATAGACGGGATGGGGGTGGAGCCAAAGGACCAACTAGTATAACATGGAGACACTATGCGTTATATACTCACAAAAGAGTTTTATTAGCAAGACAACATAATTATTACTATTATTTATTATAAATATATATTAGTACATACAATTAATACTCTGCTCAGGTTTCCCAGAAATACAGTCATTGTAGAGACTTGGCAGGGGCAGGCAAATGAGACTACAATGCTTTCTCACTCTTAAATCCAAAACCACTTTATACATGGCTCCTTAGGCATATGCTCATTGTAGTACACAGCTTTACAGCACAGCATAGGATGGATTGTATACAAAAAACAGGAAACCTACACTAACCTATCAGAGAATTATTTTTGATTTTGGCACAGCGTGTTTTCTTCACACCAGTGAAGACTGGGGGTCCTGATGTCAAAATCCCTTGGAAGGAACTGGGCGGAGCTGGTGGCAGCTGTCCCAGGAGAGAAGATCCTGTCAAGGTCGGAGCCCAGAGGATAAAGGGGCCTCAAGGCGGGGGGCCCAAAGGCTTCACTGGGGCACAAGCCCCTGAATCACTGAGGGATTGAGGCAGTCTTCGCTGAGCACACCCCAGGCATCCTTCCCTCCCTCTCTTTCCCTCTGCTTCCTCTCTCCCTCCCTCTCTCCCCTCTCTCCCTGCCTCCTCTCTCTCCCCTTCCCTCTCCCTCCCTTTCTCCCCCTCCCTCTTTCCTCCTTCTCTCTCTCCCCTCCCTCGCTCCCTCTCTCTCTCTCCCTCCCTCTTCTCCCCCCCTCCCTCTTCTCCCCCCCTCCCTCGCACCTCCCTCTCCCCTCTCTCCCTGCCTCCTCTCTCTTTCTCTCCCTCTCTCTCTCCCAAACCAATTTATCTCCCTGCCTTTCTCCCTCCCCCTCCCTCTCTCTCCCCCTCCATCTCAATCTCTTCCTCTCTCTCTCCCCTCCCTCTCTCTACCTGCTTTCTCTCTCTTCTACTCCCAGTTGCGTGGGTGCGCTGTACATTCCCAAATCACCCACAACTGATTTCCCACCATCCCACTCCCCCCTCTCTCTCCCTGCTTCTCTCTCTCTCTCAGTCTCTCTTTCCTTCTTTTACTCTGCCTCCTCTCTCTTTGGCTCCCTCCCTCTCTCCCCCTCCCTCTCTATGCCATCCCTCTCTACCCTCCCTCTCTCTTCCTCTCTTTGTCCCCCTCTCTCTCCCTCTCTCTCCCCCTCCCTTCCTACTTTATGCCCTATCTCTCTCTCCCCCTCTTTCTCCCTCGCTCCCTACTTTCTCCTTCCCTCCTTCTCTCCCCCCTCCTTGTTCTCTCTAACCCTCCCCTCCTTCTGTCTCCCCCCAATGGCTCTCCCCCGTTTTTCTCTCCCCCCTTTCCCCTGTCTCTCTCCCCTCCATGTTTCTCTCCGACCCCCTCCCCTGTCTCTCTACCCCCTGTCTCTCTGCCCCATGTCTCTCTTCCACCCTATCCCTCCCCTGTCTCTCTCCCCCCTCCCCCACTGCTCCCCCCCTTATGTCTCTCCCCCACGTCTCTCGTCCACCCTTTCCCTCCCCTGTCTCTCTCCCACCCTCCCCCACTGCTCCTCCCTTATGCCTCTCTTCCACCCTTTCCCTCCCTGTCTCTCTCCCAGACTCTCCCACTGCTCTCCCTATGTCTATCCCCTCTGTGTCTCTCTCCCACCCTTTCCCTCCCCTCTCTCCCACTGCTCCCCCCATGTCTCTTCCCCCCTATGTCTCTCTCCCACCATTTCCCTCATGTATCTCTCCAAGACTCTCCCACTGCTCCCCCTATGTCTCTGCCCTCTGTCTCTCTCCCACCATTTCCCTCATGTATCTCTCCAAGACTCTCCCACTGCTCCCCCTATGTCTCTCCCCTCTGTCTCTCTCCCACCCTTTCCCTCACCTCTCTCTCTCCCAGACTCTCCCACTGTTCTCCCCTATGTCTCTCCCCTCTGTCTCTCTCCCACCCTTTCCCTCACCTGTCTCTCTACCAGACTCTCCCACTGCTCCCCCTATGTCTCTGCCCTCTGTCTCTCTCCCACTCTTTCCCTCACCTGTCTCTCTCCCACGCTCCCCCACTGCTACTCCCTTATGCCTCTCTTCCACCCTTTCCCTCCCCGTCTCTCTCCCAGACTCACCCACTGCTCCCCCTATGTCTCTCCCACCCTTTCCCTCCCATGTCTCTCTCCCAGACTCTCCCACTGCTCCCCCTATGTCTCTCGGATCCTTTCCCTCCCCTGTCTCTCTCCCAGACTTTCCCACTGCTCCCCCTATGTCTCTCCCACCCTTTCCCTCCCCTCTCTCTCTCCCAGACTCTCCCACTGCTCCCCCTATGTCTCTCCCACCCTTTCCCTCCCATTTCTCTCTCCGAGACTCTCCCACTGCTCCCCCTATGTCTCTCGGACCCTTTCCCTCCCCTGTCTCTCTCCCAGACTCTCCCACTACTCCCCCTATGTCTCTCCCACCCTTTCCCTCACCTCTCTCTCCCAGACTCTCCCACTGTTCTCCCATATGTCTCTCCCCTCTGTCTCTCTCCCACCCTTTCCCTCACCTCTCTCTCTCCCAGACTCTCCCACTGTTCTCCCCTATGTCTCTCCCCTCTGTCTCTCTCCCACCCTTTCCCTCACCTGTCTCTCTACCAGACTCTCCCACTGCTCCCCTTATGTCTTTGCCCTCTGTCTCTCTCCCACCCTTTCCCTCACCTCTCTCTCTCCCAGACTCTCCCACTGTTCTCCCATATGTCTCTCCCCTCTGTCTCTCTCCCACCCTTTCCCTCACCTGTCTCTCTACCAGACTCTCCCACTGTTCCCCTTATGTCTTTGCCCTCTGTCTCTCTCCCACCCTTTCCCTCACCTCTCTCTCTCCCAGACTCTCCCACTGTTCTCCCATATGTCTCTCCCCTCTGTCTCTCTCCCACCCTTTCCCTCACCTGTCTCTCTACCAGACTCTCCCACTGCCCCCCTTATGTCTTTGCCCTCTGTCTCTCTCCCACCCTTTCCCTCACCTGTCTCTCTCCCACTGCTCCCCCCTATGTCTCCCCCCGTGTCTATCTCCCACTGTTCCCCCATGTCTCTTCCCCCCTGTGTCTCTCTTCCACCCTCTCTCCCCCGGGTCTCTCTTCCACCCTTTCCCTCCCCTGTCTCTCTCCCACCACTCCCTCTCCTCCCACAGCTCACTGGGCATTACTGTTAATATAGTTTCCGCAGTGTGCATGCGCTTAAACAGCATTATACACTATTGAAACTATATTAGTAATATATATATATATATAATATATATATATATATATATATCCTTTTCTGAATCGCTACCTTGCCACGGTAAAGGGGCTTGTGTAATTCAATGAAGCTGTGAGTCATGTAGGGTCATCCAAGATGGGCAGGTCACAGCAGAGAGGACCACTGGAGAAGGAACTGGCACCCACTCCAGTATCTTTCTAAAGAAAACCATATGGACCCAAGATATGCTTGGCATGCTGTGGTCCATAGGGTCACAGAAAGTCGGACACGACTGAACAAAAACAATATATATATATATATATATATATATATATATATATGTGTGTGTGTGTGTGTGTTAATCTTCCACCCTCTTCCACAGCCTCCACTCCTCACATCTCTCTCACTGCTGACAATGCCATCATCACTCCCACCTCCCAGACCCGTTGTCTTGGGGTTCTACTGGACCCTTCCCTCTATTTTGTTTTCTCCCAGTCATTCTCTCCCTATCTACCCTATCTAGAATAGACTAAAACAATTGTCCTAGTTCACCCGAAAGGGATATTAAAATATGGACTTGCCCCTAACCTCCACCCACAGTGGCCAAATTGTCACAAAGGACTCCTAAGAACATGCCCTTAAGTGGTTAGCCTCCTAGAACTCCATCCTCCATTTTTCCCCTGATTGTGTATAATGTGTTTTGGGATGTGTTTAATTCAGAGGTAATATAATAACATTTTTGAGGTCTGGCCGGGGACCTTGAATTGGTGCAAACTTACAGAAGCTCCGGTATAGGCTCCATGGCTTCTATAGGGCTGTCTGCAGGGCTGATTGAGACATCAAGCATAGTTATCCAGGTTGTCAGACAATAATTGAACACTTTGTTTCAATAGACAAAGGTCAAGAGATGTGAAGTACTTTGTAAGTGATATTCCTTTGACCCATTGTCCTGCGGTTAACTAACACTTTGTATGTGCTTGACAATGTCAATCAGATCAGACACACAATACACTGGGAAAGAATCTCATGGAAGCCCGTGCCAGATAAAAGTACAACCTTAAACTCTGGAACACGTCCCTCACCCTAGCTGATCCCCTCTGCTGGCCCAAGGGAGATCGTTATCACAAAGACTGGGGAAGCAGACATCCTGGCTAGAAACCCTATAGCCCCTTCCCCGCTCCTAAATTTGGCAATCCCACCAATCAGCGCTTCCCAGTCCACGTGTTGATTGGTGCGAGGCTGGCCAGACTGACCAATCACATCAGCAGAGTTGACTCTGATTGGTCAGTCCAAGTTAGGGGAGAATTTATAAAGCCCCAAAAGATGCCCACATTATATTTGCCTATGCAAATGTGTGGATCTGGATAGTGTGCCAAATAAACAAAAAAAAAAAGTTCCAAATCTCAGAAAAGCTGCCAATATTGCTAAAGCCCATAATAACGGCAATCAAATATGGCGCCTCAGTCATCTAAATCCAAGAAAAAACACCAAAAGCAAAAAACAAGCAGGAATCCTTAGGAAACAAATAATTCTAAAAATATAGAGAACGGCTCAGACTGTGAAATGATGTAGTCAGAGAAGCCTACTACAGCATGTATATATATATATATATATTGTTGTTGTTGTTCAGTCAGGTCCGACGCTCCATGACCAATGGACCACAGCACACTGGGCACAATAGTTGTGTATCTTGCTGTACTTATCTATACAGTTTTCTTGGTAAAGATACTGGAGTGGGTTGCCAGTTCCTTTCCCAGTGGACTGCAATTTGTCTGACCTCTCTGCTATGACCTGCCCATATTGGGTGACCCTACATGGCATAGCTCACAGCTTCATTGAGGTACACAAGCCCCTCCTCCACGACAAGGTAGTGACCCAGAACGGGATATATATATATATGCAGTGCCTTGCAAAAGTATTCACCCCCTTGACGTTTTACCTATTTTGTTACATTACCGCCTTAAAATCAATTCAATGATTTTTTGTTAATCTGAATTTAATGTGATGGATCAGAACACAATAGTCTAAGTTGGTGAAGTGAAATGAGAAAATTATATACATAAAACTATTTTTTAGAAATAGAAAACAGAAAAATGGCATGTGCGTATGTATTCACCCCCTTTGTTATAAAGCCCATAAAAAGCTCTGGTGCAACCAATTACCTTCAGAAGTCACATAATTAGTGAAATGATGTCCACCTGTGAGCAATCTAAGTGTCACATGATCTGTCATTACATATACACACCTTTTTTGAAAGGCCCCAGAGGCTGCAACACCTAAGCAAGAGGCTCCACTAACCAAACACTGCCATGAAGACCAAGGAACTCTCCAAACAAGTAAGGGACAATGTTGTTGAGAAGAACAAGTCAGGGTTAGGTTATAAAAAAATATCCAAATCTTTGATGATCCACAGGAGCACCATCAAATCTATCATAACCAAATGGAAAGAACATGGCACAACAGCAAACCTGCCAAGAGACGGCCGCCAACCAAAACTCACAGACCGGGCAAGGAGGGCATTAATCAGAGAGGCAGCACAGAGACCTAAGGTAACCCTGGAGGAGCGGCAGAGATCCACAGCAGAGTCTGGAGTATCTGTACATAGGAGGACAATAAGTCGTACGCTCCATAGAGTTGGACTTTATGGCAGAGTGACCAGAAGAAAGCCATTACTTTCAGCAAAAAACAAAATGGCGCGTTTTGAGTTTGCGAAAAGGCATGTGGGAGACTCCCAAAATGTATGGAGGAAGGTGCTCTGGTCTGATGAGACTAAAATTAAACTTTTCGGCCATCAAAGAAAACGCTATGTCTGGCGCAAACCCAACACATCACAAAAAGAGCACCATCCCCACAGTGAAACATGGCGGTGGCAGCATCATGCTGTGGGGATGGGACTGGGAAACTGGTCAGAGTTGAGGGAAAGATGGATGGGGCTAAATACAGGGATATTCTTGAGCAAAACCTGTACCACTCTGTGCGTGATTTGAGGCTAGGACGGAGGTTCACCTTCCAGCAGGACAATGACCCCAAACACACTGCTAAAGCAACACTTGGGGGGTTTAAGGGGAAACATGTAAATGTGTTGGAATGGCCGAGTCACAGCCCAGACCTCAATCCAATAGAAAATCTGTGGTCAGACTTAAAGATTGATGTTCACAAGAGCAAACCATCCAACTTGAAGGAGCTGGAGCAGTTTTGCAAGGAAGAATGGGCAAAAATCCCAGTGGTAAGATGTGGCAAGCTCATAGAGACTTATCCAAAGCGACTTGGAGCTGTGATTGCTGCAAAAGGCGGCTCTACAAAGTATTGACTTTAGGGGGTGAATAGTTATGCACATTGACTTTTTCTGTTATTTTGTCCTATTTGTTGTTTGTTTCACAATTAAAAAAAAACATCTACAAAGTTGTGGGCATGTTCTGTAAATTAAATGATGCAAATCCTCAAACAATCCATGTTAATTCCAGGTTGTGAGGCAAAAAAACACGAAAAATGCCAAAGGGGGTGAATACTTTTGCAAGGAACTGTATACACACACACACCATAACCCATTACTGAACTAACATATGTACCCGGTGTGGAAGAGAGAGCTATTCTAACGATTGAACTTGACACCACTTCCTTCCCCCATTCTGGCCAGAAGCAGATCCCTTGCATCATTCAATGCAACCACAGCTCTCCAGAAATGTAAACTCCCCTCTATCACATACAACTTCCACAAATGTATCATGGATCCCTCCAGGATCCCACAGAGACATCAATATGTATTTATTTTACCAATTAAAAACTTGATGTATGACTTATTCTTGATTAATTATGCTCTGGAGCAGATATTTTTTATATTTGTGCTATTTTTCATGTGATTTGCATTTCCCACATTCTATAATACATAACATGTAGGTAACATGAGCATTTCAGCTTAATAACACTGATATCTGTATAAACTATACTGAATTGCTTTGCACACTAAAAATAATATTGACCAAGAGTGTGACCAAAAAATATGTTAGTTCCTACTTAAGTTGCTTTATTTCTAATAAGCATTGGCACTTAATAAACAAAACAGTAGCGCCGTGCGGCTAAACACACAATTAAAGTTCATCTCCTCCCTACCAAGTCATTTTTTTCAATAAGCTTTTCTGAGAACTACAAAGTTTATGGTAAAAACCATTAAGTCTATAAAACAGGAGGATATTTTTTACAATATTGTGGTTAATTCGATTTGTAATAGAAAATATATGTCAATTATTAATAAACATAGTGTTTTTATACTAAGAAAACGTATTAATTGTGAAATGTAAGATGTTTTAAGGTCTTTAGAATAAACACATAACAATTTCCAGTTCCGGACTCCCCTTTCATGTGAGTGGTAACTTCCGGGTCGCTGAGTAGTCTCCTGGAGGGGGCGTGGTCATATTAGTGACGTGTCACAATGGACCCCGTGCTGTACATTATAGCTGCGGTGCTACTGGCTGTGGTGCTGCTGTTCGCTTCTAAGATCCGGGGGCAGGCGGAGCAAGGTGAGCTAGGCCTGGAGCCCCCTCCTCCAGTGCTGGTGGGGTGTGAGACCCCCTGTACTGGGGGCTGCTGGGAGTCACACAGTGATACAATGTATCCAGATCATAAAGAGTCCATGCCCCATGTATTATATGTATAAGACCATGTAATACCCTGATGTAAAGCACCCCTTAGTAGACAGGGCCCAGTATAAACAACTTTTCACTGATACATTGCACACCTTGGTCATGCATATTATCTCATGTATAGGCTTTATTATCCTGATAAACAACTTTCTATGGTGATACATTGTATCACCCTCTGTATGCCAGCAAATAAAGAGTTAATGCACAACCCTGTCTGCCCAATGTATGAGATCAGGTATAAAACACCCCATAGCAGACAAGGGCCACTATAAACAACTTTTCACTGGTACATTGAACACACTGCACACCTTGTCAGCCAATAATACGTTTGTGTCCCATGTATAGGCTTCATTCCTTCTCTGGGTCGCTACCTTGTGGTGAAGTGGTTTGTGTACCTCAATGAAGCTGTGAGCTAAGATGGGCAGGTCATAGCAGAGAGGTCAGACAAGTCCACTGGAGAAGGAATTTGCCATGAGAACCTTATGGATTGTCACACTCGGACACAAGATGTGCCTGGCGTGCTGTGGTCCATATGGTCACAGAGAGTTGGAATCAACTGAATGAATAATGAGACACAGGGGAGTGATAGAGGGGGGAAGAGACACAGGGGAGTGATAGAGGGGGGAAGAGACACAGGGGAGTGATAGAGGGGGGAAGAGACACAGGGGAGTGATAGAGGGGGGAAGAGACACAGGGGAGTGATAGAGGGGGGAAGAGACACAGGGGAGGGAGAAAGGGGGAAGAGACACAGGGGAGTGATAGAGGGGGGAAGAGACACAGGGGAGTGATAGAGGGGGGAAGAGACACAGGGGAGTGATAGAGGGGGGAAGAGACACAGGGGAGTGATAGAGGGGGGGAAGAGACACAGGGGAGTGATAGAGGGGGGGAAGAGACACAGGGGAGTGATAGAGGGGGGGAAGAGACACAGGGGAGTGATAGAGGGGGGAAGAGAAGCAAGGGAGGGAGAGATGGGCTAGAGAAGCAGGGGGGAAAAGAAGCAGGGAAGGGAGAGAGTGGGGAGAGAGACGCAGGGGAGTGATAGAGGGGGGAAGAGACACACGGGAGTGATAGAGGGGGGAAGAGAAGCAAGGGAGGGAGAGATGGGCTAGAGAAGCAGGGGGGAAGAGAGGCAGGGGGGGAAAAGAAGCAGGGAAGGGAGAGAGTGGGGAGAGAGACGCAGGGGAGTGAGAGAGAAGGAAGAGACGCAGGGGAGTGAGAGAGGGGGAAGAGACGCAGGGGAGTGAGAGGGGGGAAAAGACGCAGGGAGTGAGAGAGGGGGGAAGAGACGCAGGGGAGGGAGAGGGGGGGGAAGAGACGCAGGGGAGGGAGAGGGGGGGGAAGAGACGCAGGGGAGGGAGAGGGGGGGGGAAGAGACGCAGGGGAGGGAGAGGGGGGGGGAAGAGACGCAGGGGAAGGAGAGAGGGGGGAAGGAGAGAGGGGGGAAGAGACCCAGGAGAGGGGGAAGAGACGCAGGGGAGGGAGAGGGGGAAGAGATGCAGGGGAGGGAGAGAGGGGGCAAGAGACGCAAGGGAGGGAGAGAGGGGGGGAAGAGACGCAAGGGAGGGAGAGAGGGGGGAAGAGACGCAGGGGAGGGAGAGAGGGGGGAAGAGACGCAAGGGAGGGAGAGAGGGGGGGAAGAGACGCAGGGGAGGGAGAGAGGGGCGGAAGAGACGCAGGGGAGGGATGGAGAGAGGGGGAAGAGACGCAGGGGAGGGAGAGAGAGGGGGGGAGGAGACGCAGGGGAGGGAGAGAGAGGGGGGAAGAGACGCAGGGGAGGCACGCAATGAGTGCCAAAGTTACTAGTTTGCTCATGCCGCAGCCTGCAATGAGCTTGGCTTCAAGTTTTATTGCCCTCATTTTTAACAGGCAAGTCGCTCGTCGCACATAACACTCAGATAATAATCATCCCATAGTAGTTATCTGCAACTGCAATAATGTAACAATATCAGTCCAAATCAGGACCCTCTGATCATTATAAACAACTTTTCACTGTGGTCTCCTGACATAGTGATACATAGTATACTATCTATAGCGGTCATATATGGAAACCCCTTAAATACTGGGAATTGTTTCATTTACACTAGCCAATAAAGAGTTAATGGCCCGTACATGGATTTCCGCTCATCTTGAGCCCCGTAGGACTTAGGACCGAAGCACATAAAAAAGCCGAACCACGCAACTGGAATCGCATGCCCCGTACATGCAACTGCGGCCTACGAATTTAACGGCAGAACGACGGAACTGGAAAGACAACAAAAAAAACACAAATATGCCTCAAATTCAGTTACACTCTCACACACACCGCACAGGGGGAGGACCAGGGATCCTGTTAATGAGGTTGCAAGTGAATTTGAGGCATATTTGGTGTTTTTTCACGATCGAAAATCGCCTTAACGCGAAAAAAATGCCCCTCCCCCCCAAAAAAAATGCCCCCCCCCCCCCAAAAAAAAATGGCCCCCGAAATAAAGTAACAGGACGAAAACGAGGCCCAAGGCAGAAACACTTAGCCCAAGGCAGTAACATTCATCATGAGACCCCTAAAATACACAGGGCTGAGAGGCTCGCAATGAGCGCCAAAGGTGCTCAACGCAGGGCTCGCGATGAACGCCGAAGGTACAGTATTCCCGTCATTTTCTATGGGCAAGTTGCTAGTATATATATGTATTTATTTTTTTTCTAATTGTGTTTTTCTTCCTCTATTCCTAAAAAAAAAAATATATATATATATATATATATATATATATATATTTAATCATTTAGACAATGTCTAATGTAATTAAATTATTGGTTAGTATAGTGTGTCCCAAGGGTTCCCTGGTGGACCAGTGGTTCAGTCAGGGAACCAAGATGTCACACCATCCTGAAGCCAAGCAGGGTTGGGACTGGTCAGTACTTGGACAGAAGACCACCTAGGAATACCAGGAGCCATAGGCTGTGGCCCGCTGGCGAAGTAAACATAAATATTTCTGTTTTTGTGCATTTTATAACTTCCTGGATGTTACTAGTATATAATATCCCTGGGTATCTATTTACTGACATGTACTTTATTTTATTACAAATAAGCTCTGTTTCACTGCCTAAAATAAAAGAAATAGTCCCTGTATGGGTCTGCCCTCTGCAGTATATACTTGCTGTGCTGTGTCTCATACTAACCAATCAGTGACCATCTCTTTGCTGCTGCGACGTGGTCCCTGATAGGCTAGGACACTACACTGCACATCCAGCCATACAGAGACTGAGTCTGCATGCACTATAGTGGGCAGACCCTTACAGGGACTATTTGTTTGATTTTAGGCAGTAAAAGCAGAGTAAATAAATACACAGGGATATTATATACCTAGTAACATCCAGGAACCTTCCATGTCCCTTTAACGTTTTAGTAAGCTTTCACTTTTGTTTCTAAGCAATGTTAAATGGAATAAATTGTTATTTTGATAATTAAAATGTTCCACTTATTTCTAGCTGACCGGGAGCACCATCAAGATGTGGCGGTGGCAGCAGCTGCCCGGCCTCGAGCCGTACCCGAGGAGCGGGCAGAAGGCATGCCCAGGCGCAGGAGGAATAGGATGATGGCGCAGAGGAGGGCGCAGCACCTGGAGGAAGCACCGGAAGGTACACAGGGATTATAATTATTAATAATAAGAAGATATGACAATAATAATATGATGATGATGTGACAATAATAATATAAGATAATAACAATATGATTATTATTAGAATAATATGATAATTATGATTATAATCATCATCATAACCATTAACCATATTATTATTAATATTATTATTATTTTTATTATCATTATTATTCCTCGTTTTTATTCCTACAGCGCCAGCCTTTTCCATAGCGCTCACTTGTATCCCTTCTCATCCAGTAGTTTGAGCATGGGATTCTTTTTGGACTTAAAAACATCATCATCAAGTTGTGGGAATAAACAAAAAATATAACTAAAATATGTGTGTGGGCACTGGCAGTTTTGGAGGACAAATTCCCATTGTGCAGATAGACGCTCCCTGTGTAATTATGCTGTGCAGTAGCATAATTGCATATAAAAAGTAATATATCAGATGCTGTATTGTATTTGTTATATTTTAGATATGGCTACAGATTATAGATGAATTTATTGATAAGATGCTTATTTAATGATAAATGGGATGAGGAGAACCGAACACTTTATACAGACAGATTATAGAGCAATGTTATTGATAAGATGAAGATTTAATGATGAACTTGCTCTTCTGGTACCTTCTACGGGAACGCAACTAAAACCTTATTATTAAAGTGAAGTCACGCAAATGAGACACGAGGTGTCTGCGCGGCAGGATCTTGGCTCTTGTAGACTCTTCTAGCAATGAAAGGGTAAATTCCCTGAATGAGTCACAGGGGGTTGTGATCTTATTCTGTATGTTGATGATCTTAGTGATAGATGTATATATGTATATATATATATATATATATATATATATATATACGCTCATCCCTGCAACCCCGTACGACTTAGGCAGGGAGCGCCAGAGGCACTGCACTGGTGGAGATGAGGCCTTAGGCGCTCATCCCTACGACCCTGCACGATTTGCGCATTATACCTACGACCCGCGGAAATACATCGAAAAATAAAAATACACACACAGCAAGGGGGGACACCCAGGACGTCTGGGAATGAGGCTACACACCAATTAAAATACAATTTAAAGATTTTCGCCACTCAAAAATCCCCTAAGCGCGATGGCCGCGAAAAAAAGAAAAAAAAACGAGGCTACACGGCCCATAAGCACGCAAAATACCGCCAAGCACATACACCTTTTACACAGACCCGTACGAGCTGCTAAATAAATACACTATTAGGAAGGACGCTAAATGCTCCACATCCGCCTAACACATACACAATCGCCGCCATTTTACACCACTAACTTGCACATACTAACATTCACATTACAAAATATGGAAGTACACAGCTACACTAATGGCTACCCCTCGCGCACGCAGCCTATTTACACTGCACACTTGCCACATTGCTGACACTTACACCTCAGCTCCACAACACTGCAAATCTACATTGTATGCTGCAGGAGCATCAAAACAGATTGTCAGCTCTTCAGCACAATGCTTCCTGCATATATTACTTACAAATAGGTAAAGTATATTAACTTATAACTTTACAAATTAATTAACATTACAAAATACATACACAGAAAAAAAACAGATTCACAATAAACGCTAAAGGCGATTAGCGCGCGCCTCACAAGAAGCGCCAACGGTATTTAGAGGAGCACAACTACACAAGGGGAGGGGCTCGCAATGCGCGCCAAAAGGTCATCAGCGCAAACCTTGCAATGAGCGCCAAAGGAGCTCTCATGACCAAAAATACACCAACCAACAGGCTCGCAATGTGCGCCAAAGGCTCGCAATGAGACTGACCTTGTGTACCAAACAGCATTATCTGCCTTACAATTCTATTGCCGTCATTTTTTGATGGGCAAATCGCTGGTGTGTGTGTATGAAAATATATATATATAGGTACATTTGTGTTCACATTTGAATGTCTAAAACAAGCTAAAAAAAACTTGTTTCAAGCTTAGAACTGCATTCTGGGAACCTGGTCAGGGACATGCTAGTCCCCACAAAGGCCTTGCTCTTGCAATCCATAACCATATCAAACATGGCTTCCTTTAAGCATATGCCCCCTTTTTGATATGGTTATGAATTGCATGAGCAAGGCCTTTGTGGGCACATTTGCATGTCTCTGCCAAGCTTTCCTTAAGCATATGCCTGCTGCATCAAACAGCTTTGAGCAAAGCCAGGGTTGGATTATACACAAGCCAGGGATCCCACCCACGTACAGCCGTTTCAAGGTTACTGCGTCTACTAATGTGTATGCCATACAGCCAACGGTTTTATCCTATTAGCCCACCGTCTGTATCTATTTGCTTGTGTCCAGTATAGGAGAATTTAAAGGCTGGTATAACATCACCGAGAACCTGTGAATTGCTATTTGCACTTTTGTAATGTTATTTTAAAGAACGAGTCCTCTATATATATTTATGGATTTCTCTGCTGTCTTGTCCATCTCCATTGATTCTTTTTTTTTATAATCCTGACCCAAATCTGGGAGTATATATTACCATTTAGGTGGCTGAGATTAACTCGTATTTTACCATATAGACGTGATTCTATTTGTGAAGAAGCTTTTAAGACAGATAGATCTTTATAAAAAGCAACTGAGACTGCATTATATGGCTGGTGCAAGATTAAAGGTTATTCTTGTTTATTTGTAACTTGCAGCAATAGTGTCCCTTTTTAAATCGTATATGGCCCAGATGCGCCTTTGTGATAATT
Organism: Discoglossus pictus; assembly: GCA_027410445.1. NCBI lineage: Eukaryota > Metazoa > Chordata > Amphibia > Anura > Alytidae > Discoglossus > Discoglossus pictus. Next base: position 21,717,140 of record CM050163.1, on the reverse strand, counting down.
GTTAGTAACCATTTGCCGACTGTCATTGTCCTCTGTGTGTATTCGGCAGAGTTTCCGTGTGTGGGACACAACCCTTCCACTGAGTGGGCCTCTCCTCTATCAAATAAGCTGTTTATTTCTGTACAGGGAGATATGAGTCTCCCAGATGCTCAGATTTGTCATCCAGGTTATCTATGGTGTGTGTGTGGTGCCCGCTTTTGGGGGCATTTACCACTAAATCAGCTCAATCTATTACCGTCCTCAATTGGCCATCGGTCTAAAAGTAAATAATGAAGAAAAAACAAAAGTGTGTGTGTGTATGTATAAGTATATATATATATATATAGATAGATAAATAATAAGAGTTTTGCAGTATATAGTGATACCTTTTTTATTGGACACACATAATCATAAATAAATGACAAGCTTTCGAGAGTGTTGACCTCCCTTTATATATATATATATATACAAAAAAAATTTAGAAAACAATTTGGAAGTTTTTTATTAATACGGTATGTTATTTTAAGATTTAAAAAGCGCCACTAGTATTAAAAAAAGGATTATAAGGACAAACTGTTTTGATGTTCTATCCGCTATAAGCATAATTAATTTTTTTTTTTTAATAAGCTATTTACAAAATGTTGAAATGTAGGGCTGTATAAGACTTCGATATTATTCATATTCCGCAGTTAGGGATAAAGGATTATACAGATATTTATAATTTTGTAGAGGTGTAACAAAATAATGATAAACGTGAGTATTTTATGCCTATAGGTATTATAGAGTACTAGGGAGGCACACTTATTTAGGGGCCGCATTTGCGGAGGTGGAGACTCCCACGTCGGCTGCAATGAGCCGCAGGCGGGACTTACACCGGAAAATGTACGGACTCGGCATCCAAAAATACGAGCAGCAGGACTTAGAAAAAAAACATTACGAGCTTGCAAAAATACGACCTTAGCGCCCGAACCCCGCGCACATGAAAACATTAAAAACACAATAAATACACACAACAAATACATAAAAAAGTTACCCACAGCGAGGGGAGGGCACTCAGGATCTCTGCAAGTGAAGTTACACCTCAATTTAAGTCCAAATTCAAGAGTTTACAAACACAAAAATCCCCGAAGCGAGAGAAAAAATGGCAGCTGAAAAAAAACGAGGCTACAGGACCCTAAACACGCAAAACACCACCAAGCTCATACGGATTTTCCGAAAAAGCGGTGCAAGATACACCATTAGCAAGGACGCTAAATCATCCACAGCCGCCTAGCACATACACATTCGCCGCCATTTTACAACACTAACTTACACAATGCGGGAGTACACAGCTACACTAACGGCTTCCCCTTGCGCACGCAGCCTATTTACACTACACACTGCGCACATTGCTGACACTTACACCTCAGCTCCACAACACTGAAAACCTACATTGTATGCTGCAGGAACATGAAAACAGATTGTCAGCTCTTCAGCACATTGCTTCCTGCATATATTGCTTCAAAATAGGTAAAGTATATTCATTTATTAATTATTTCATTAGCATACAAAAAAACATATACACACAAAAAAACCTCCCACAATGCACATAAAAGCCATTCACTGCGCCACTCACAACGAGCGCCAATGCTGCTCATAGCACACAAAGACTTGCAAGAAGCGCAAAAAACACATCACCAAACAATAACACCAAAAGTGCCTATCAGAACAAAATACAACAACCAACAGCCTCGCAATGAGCGCCGAAGGATCTCGGAACGCCAACAAAATTAATTTCTCAACCAAACAGCATTACCTGCCTTACAATCTTATTGCCGTCAATTTTTGACGGGCAAGTCGCTAGTGTGTATATATATATGTGTGTGTAATATATATATATATATATATATATTTATATATATTATTATTTTTTTAGAGAAAATTAACTATTTAACTATATAAAAGTTAAACCAGACTTCTTAAGTAACTGGTCTCTGTGACAATTGGTTCAGAAGTTAAAGAGCCAGCTCAGAAACCAATCAAGTTGAAGAAGAGTTCTAAGTTAGTTACATTCCTGTGCTCTGCTCTTGAGCATCTCACATTATCTAGCATACAGACATATAAAAGATAAGTGCTATACATTTTTGGATTTATCCTGTTATGGTGTCTGCACAGGTCCGCCGCTGCAGTGTGGCCTCCAACCACTAGATGGCGCTGCCAATATTTTGCCGCGCTGCTGATATGAGAGAAGTTCTAAGCTTTTAATGTTGGCCTAACCCTTGAACTAACCCTAACAGTTTAATGAAGCCTTGATTGTTTGAGATGGCACCAGAATATCGGCAGCGCCTTCTAGGCGATTCTCACCACCATTGCATGCTGCCTGTGTTCCGCTCCTATAAAAGGATAGGTCGATTTTTTTTAATCCATATATTTGCATCGTTATAAGTGTATTTTTTCATATAAGGACTTATGTTTAGATGAAACTTTCCATTTTTAAAGCACCTCTGTTATGTTCCTTCAGAAGGGTCTAATTGTGATTTTTTAAAATTGATACAGCTTTTACGATTTTTATTTAAACTTAAATGTTTTATTGAGAAGCAGAGCTAATTATCTCCACTGTGTGCAATACTGAGCACAATGAAGCAAACTGACACTGATTTCAATCACAGCTGTATTCTGGTTGACTCTATTTAATCACATGTAGCTGTGGATCTTTTTTTTATTATGACTTTGGGACAATAATTGAGTGGGAGCAATATTCCATTTTGTCTTACTGTTGACTATGTTTTGGCTAATGGAATATTATGAGTGGCTGCCCAAAAATAACCATTCTGGGGGCTAAAATGAGGTCACTTATTTACGGTTGTTTCTGATTCATTTTTGCTCCATAGAAATAGCTTAAAATAAAGTCCTTACAACGGCCAAAAATTAACCACATCGCTAAGAAAATATACTTCATCTTGCACTATGATTTTAGTGTGTGTGTATACACAGAAGTTAGCGAGTGACCCCAAAAAAGGAATAATTTTAAAAAGGTCAACTAAACAATAATCGTAATAAAGAAAACCTCTAAAAGGCGATCTAAATGTCATAGAATAAAACGTATAATATGTCGTCTATTACATTGTGGGACATGCATGTACTCCTATTTATTTATTTTTCTGCAAATACTCAAGTTTTGTAGTTTTTATAAAAAAAAATGTGTATTTATTTTTTTATAATTTTGAGTAATTTTGTCTGGGTTCAGTAGGTCAGGCATCTGAAACATTTAATAAAAATGCTAATTATAATCTCATTTAATATACATATTCTAAATGTATTTCACTACTTTGCTTTTTTTTCCCCCCCACTGTAATCCTCTAAAATGTACACACACTTCTAACCTGCCAACAGACTAGTAGCTTATTAGCTTCTGTCACCTTCCCCTTTCTCCCTGTGTGCTCTCCTGCATGCTGCCATTTTCACATCTGTGACCTGGCTGCACTGTATTCTGGGATTTAAGTTCATCCAAGATCACATCTACAATGTCAGGCTTTATAGTAAATGCGTCTTAAACGGCAAAGACAGATGGAACTGTGAGGTGATAATATTAGGATGTTGTAGGGTCTACTTTAAATTTATATGTACAGTGGCCCCCCTGTTTCTCGACCTCCTCGGAGCTCAATATTTTCGATGGTCAACGCGTCTTACTGACAAATGTGGCTCGGAACCTAACACTTTTTTTTATTTGTGACAGCTTAGTTTTAAGGTATTGTATCCAGAAACAACACACTTGGTTCAAATTAAAATGTGAAATTTCCAGGGATCCGGAACAGATTATTTCAATTTACATTGTTCCGTATGGGAAATGCTTGTTTGGTACTCAACATGCCGTCCGGAACGGAGTACAAAGGTGTGTGTGTGTGTTTATGTATGTATATATTAGTTTTTATGATTACAAAGGAAGTAATTATTATATGTACATAATTAAAAGGAACCTTTTTTTCACCTTGAATAAATACCCTTTCTTAGGAAGAGAACCTGGAGGCTTCGTCCACATACAGTTGGGGAAATGGATGATGTCTCCCAGTCGTCCTCCATATTGAAGGGGTTGTGCCACACAAAATAATTAGATTCCCAACTTACACTGATACTGAACAGCCAGAAAAGGTTCAATGCCATCAACACATGCAAAATTTGAACCAGAAATAATTGAAAAGACCGTATATTTGCTTTCATTTGTGATATTCATATTACATGCTTTTTTTTGTTGTTGTTTTTTTTTGTTTTTTTTTTTGTGAATACCTTCAGAACCAATTAACAGTTCAAGTAGGAGACTTGCTGTATATTAATGTTGTCATGTTGGCTCGACATGTCGATCTGATCAAACTGCCTGAGACTCATGAAAATTGAAATGAGTGAGCTTTTAAAATAATTATTTGTACTAAGTAAAATAATGTACAAAAGAAAACGGAATAATTCAAACCACAAAGTACAGGTCTAAAGATTATTCTTTATAATATATCTACATCTCTGATTGATCGTGGTAGAGTATGCAGAATTTGATCACAGCTAACACTTGATGTTTGTGTCGACCACAATCTAGAACAACCCCAAGGTTGTGCGCTTGTTCACATTTCAACAGCTAAAAGCCCACCCTTTTTTTTTATTAGGAAAGATACTATACAGAGAACTGTAACGGTACCCCACACATATAAGGGGTTGCCAAGGCTGTTTTAGTTGATCTGCCCGTCCAGTGATATAGGGACAGCTACTGCAGGACACCCATTCCCCCAAACTGGATCCAAGGGGAATATGCTCCAAGCCTGGAACTGGAACCTCACGAATAGCTGCTAGCAGCTGAACAGGAAAAGCACCCCAAGATGCTTACACTCCTGGCAGTCAGTCTGTAACAGCATACCATGAATCCCCCCAAGAACGAGACATAAGCTCTGTGTTTGAGGGTCAAGCAGTCAACTCCCTTTTTTGAAACAAAACACATTTATAAACACTTCACATACACAGTAGGGGCAGTGACTACCTTTGGTCAACCCCTAATTACCTCTGGCCAATCAGACAGGGTTGAGGCGTGGGAACCAGGGGTCCCCTCCCCCCAGGAGCCGCCCACTAGGCGTGGCTAACTGCTCATTCTACCTCTGGCGGTGGAGAGAGTAACATCTCTAGCTCACTTACTCCTCTGCTGGGAGTATGGGGAAACCCCAGGCCGAAACCCCAGGCCATCTCATTATTTAAGAGTCCTTACCCCCATTGTTCATGGTACCATCTTGTCTGCTAAAACCCTTTTGTTCTGCTATCTCTTGTGTGTTTTAGCCGATACTATTAAGAGGCAGATGGGCAACTCCTGACCAAGTGTATGAGACCAAAGATATTTGACTGTATACCACACAATACAATATTTTTACAGATATAATAACAACATTTTATAACCCAGAACATATCTGCAGATAGCTTAGGTCTGAGCACACATTATTACTGAATGGCTCTCAGACCACATACATACAGTTCAATGGCCATGGAACCAAAGTCTTTCTGCATAGGAAAATAAAGTATTTAAATGCCGGTCCATAGTCAAAAGGCACCAGGCGGGCAACCAGGCTCCTCCAATGTACAGTGGCGAGATTGGTCTTGTCACAAGAACAATTACATATTTTTGTGAATGTTGGACCAATCCGACCAGGGCAACCTTTGAGAATACTGGGGCTTGATCCAAGACGGTTAGTCGAGCGCAGCTTTTGATTATTGGCATCACGTGTTCCATGTTTACTTGAGAAAATTCAGACCATGAGACCAAAGAGTTCATTGAACTGGCATAAATCTTGGAATCCCTGTTCAAATAGAGGATGCATTGTCTGTGAAATACTGGGCTAACTCAGTTCATTGTGATTTGGACAATGTGGCTTTGGGGTGTAGACAGGTTGGCTTCCATAACCTTTCTACATCGGGGAAAAAATGAGCTGATCTGTTTTCTGCAACCATGATTTTTCTGGGTACCGTTTTCCGTTCTTGCCGCTAATGTTAGCATGATATTTTTTCAGGTGGTTCTCCAGTTTTACCTTGTCCTCAGGTTTTCATGTTCTCTGCCAAAGCTGTTCAATACTGTGTCCCAGTCTTGTTAATTCCTTCATTGCATCATCCAACCGGGGGTCGTAGCCAGACAGAGGCAAAGCTGTCCATTACAGTGTATGTATGTGTGTATATATATGTATATATATATATATATATTTATATATATATATATATATGTATATATATACACACATACATAAAGTCTACACACCCCTGTTAAAATGTTAGGTTTCTGTGCTGTAAAAAAATGAGACAAAGATAAATCCTTTCAGAACTTTTTCCACCTTTTAATGTGACCTATAAACTGTACAATTCAATTGAAAAACAAACTGAAATCTTTAAGGTGGAGGGAATAAAAAAATAAAAAAAATGTGGTTGCATAAGGCTGCACACCCTCTTATAACTGGGGATGTAGCTGTGTTCAGAATTAAGCAATCACATTCCAAATCATGTTAAATAGGAGTCAGCATACACCTGCCATCATTTAAAGTGCCTTTGATTAACCCCAAATAAAGTTCAGCTGCTCTAGTTGGTCTTTCCTGAAATTTTCTTAGTCGCATCCCACATCAAAAGCCATGGTCCACAGAGAGCTTCCAAAGCATCAGAGGGATCTCATTGTTAAAAGGTATCAGTCAGGAGAAGGGTACAAAAGAATTTCCAAGGCATTAGATATGCCATGGAACACAGTGAAGACAGTCATCATCAAGTGGAGAAAATATTGCACAACAGTGACATTACCAAGAACTGGAGCTCCCTCCAAAATTGATGAAAAGACAAGAAGAAAACTGGTCTGGGAGGCTACCAAGAGGCCTACAGCAACATTAAAGGAGCTGCAGGAATATCTGGCAAGTATTGGCTGTGTGGTACATGTGACAACAATCTCACATATTTTTCATATGTCTGGGCTATGGGGTAGAGTGGCAAGACGAAAGCCTTTTCTTACGAATAAAAACATCCAAGCCAGGCTACATTTTGCTAAAACACATCTGAAGTCTCCCAAAAGCATGTGGGAAAAGGTGTTATGGTTCTGATGAAACTAAGGTTGAACTTTTTGGCCATAATTCCAAAAGATATGTTTGGCGCAAAAACAACACTGCACATCACCAAAAGAACACCATACTCACAGTGAAGCATGGTGGTGGCAGCATCATGCTTTGGGGCTGTTTTTCTTCAGCTGGAAGTGGGGCTTTAGTTAAGATAGAGGGAATTATGAACAGTTCCAAATACCAGTCAATATTGGCACAAAACCTTCAGGCTTCTGCTAGAAAGCTGAACATGAAGAGGAACTTCATCTTTCAGCATGACAACGACCCAAAGCATACATCCAAATCAACAAAGGAATGGCGTCACCAGAAGAAGATTAAAGTTTTGGGATGGCCCAGCCAGAGCCCAGACCTGAATCTGATTGAAAATCTGTGGGGTGATCTGAAGAGGGCTGTGCACAGGAGATGCCCTCGCAATCTGACAGATTTGGAGTGTTTTTGCAATGAAGAGTGGGAAAATCTTGCCAAGTCAAAATGTGCCATACTGATAGACTCATACCCAAAAAGACTGGGTGCTGTAATAAAATCAAAAGGTGCTTCAACAAAGTATTAGTTTAAGGGTGTGCATACTTATGCAACCATATTATTTTATTTTTATATTTTTTCTTCCCTCTACCTAAAAGATTTCAGTTTGTTTTTCAATTGAGTTTACAGTTTATAGGTCACATTAAAGTTGGAAAAAGTTCTGAAGTGATTTATCTTTGTCTCATTTTTTTTACAGCACAGAAACCTGACATTTTAACAGGGGTGTGTAGACCTTTTATATCCACTGTGTATATGTATATATGTGTGTGTGTATATATATATATATATATATATATATATATATATATATATATATATATAGCAATTATTTCACATATATGGTGGGCTAAGAGTGATAGTGTATATATATATATATATATATATATATATATATATATATATATATATATATATATATATATATATATATATATGTATGTATATTGTATTTTTATGTATATATATATATATATATATATATATTGTATATTTATGTATGTATATATATATATGTATATTGTGTATATATATATATATATATATATATATATATGTATATTGTGTATATATATATATATATATATATATATATATATTGTATATTTATATATATATTGTATATTTATATATATATTGTATATTTATATATATATATATATATATATATATATATATATTGTATATTTATATATATATATATATTGTATATTTATATATATTGTATATTTATATATATATATTGTATATTTATATTTATATATATATATATATTGTATATTTATATATATATATATATATATATTGTATATTTATATATATATATATATTGTATATTTATATTTATATATATATATATATATTGTATATTTATATATATATATATATATATATATATTGTATATTTATATATATATATATATTGTATATTTATATATATTTATATATATATATATATTGTATATTTATATATATATATATATATATATATATTGTATATTTATATATATATATTGTATATTTATATATATATATTGTATATTTATATATATATATATATATATATTGTATATTTATATATATATATATATTGTATATTTATATATATATATATATATATATATATATATATATATATATATATATATATTTATATATATGTATATAGTATATTTATATATATATATGTGTTATTTCAGTTACTAAGAACAGGTAGGATATTGATCCTGGGAATAATGTAATTGCTAGCTTTTGGAATCTGCAATGATTTTTGAATGTTTTAGTGGGTTTGCCTTTCTCTAGATCAATCTTTACAGCCAAATAAAGCTTATTTTCTGTAGAAAAATGGTGCCTAGTAGGGGGTATGATTACTAGGGTCAATCTAAGGATTTGTCAGCTTTTTGTTCCAAGGGGAGGACATCTCTTGAGGTTGGATGGAAAAAGATTTCACCTTTTTAAAGAAGGAAAAGGGATTTTCATAGCCAAAGCGCTCAGGTGGTGAAACTCTCTACCAAAGGAGGTTGTGACAGTGGATTTGATAGACAACTTTAAAAAAGGGGTTGAGTATATTTTATGAATAAGGACATTCATGGTTATTCTTAATAACTAGAGAAGGAGTATTGGTCTAGGAAGGTCAGGAAGGATCCCCCCCCCCTCTTTATGAGACAATTGGCAATGTTTCAGTGTTCTTTTATTTTTTTTATTTTTGTTTTGTTTGCCTTCCTCTGGATCAACAATTCATATATTGCAAGGATCAGAGGAGATCGTAACATGTTGGACTTGAAAGTCTTTTTTTCTATTTTTTATCACAGAGTTTTCTTTTCCCTTCTAGTAAATCTGCCTGTACCACATATTTATAAATCACTACTCGCAGATTTGTGGGCAGTGTTTTGGAAGATTTGATTCACGTTAAGTCATTCTGTGGCGCCATCAAATCCTAGATCTGTAGGGGTTTCAATAGTAAAACATGATTCATTGATTCATAATTAGCGATGGAAAGTAAACGCACACAGATCATGAGTGTGTAGTCATAGAGGATCTTTACTTCCTACATATAATGTCATAGAGTAATATCTCGGGCAGAGGATGTACAAATGGCAAAAGTGAATTTATCTTCCAGAGAAGGCTCTCTCATAGTAATGTGGGTGATCTCTGTATTTATTTGATGAGCTAATTCTTCCCTGCTTTGTAATTTTGAGAATATTCGCTAACCTCGCTGTTTAAAGGGACACCAACATGTGACATTGTAAGACCACATACAATAAAATGTGATCAGTCAAGTAATTAACTCAACTTGTACCAATGGATACCAGTATTAATCATAAATGGCAAACTTGCTGCCCTTTGTCAACCAATAATGTTTAGGTTTATTAGTTATCAACCCCATCCAACCATCTGAGGTTGATCATTGAATTACATTTTTGATGTTTAGTTGTTCAGTTGTTTCCAACTGTCAGTGGCCATATGGACTACAGTACACCAAGCACATCTATCATTATGTCTCTGGTTGTGCTTATCCATACTGTTGAAGTGGGTTGACAGTTTCTTTCTCTAATGGACTGCCCTTTTTTCTGACCTCTCTCGAATGACCTAACCATCTTGGGTAACCCTACAGCTTCATTGAGGTACAGAAGCCCCTTCCCCTTCTGGATCCTTACCTTGTTGTGGTGTTTATATTGTACTCCAATGATATTTCTCTGTTATAAATCTGAAAATGTAACTATTTTTAAAGGGACAATGTCATGGTAGAGCATGGTAGAGGTTGTGACAGTGGATTTGATAGATAAATTTAAAAAGGGGGTTGTTATATTTTATGAATAAAAAGGAAATTCAGGGTTATTCTTGATAGGAGGAGTATTGGTCCAGGAAGGATCCCCCCCTTTGAGACAACTGACAATGTTTCGGTGTTCTTTTATTTATTTTTTATTTTTTTATTGGAGAAACATTTTAACTTTTATTTTTGACTTTCTTTTAACTCCAGAATTTGCACGGGTAAAGAGTAACTGCATATAATACATTATGTTCACTATCAATTCTAAGTATAACTCTTCAAAACAGCATATTGTAACTTTGGGACTATACTGCCCCTTTAACCTGTTTATATCAATGCAAGATATAAATAATTACAATAAAATGTTAAAATGTCATTATTCAATGTTGGAGTCTAAAGATACGGTACACATATTCTTTCTATTATTATATTTCGTCTTTATTAGATAACTGATGAAAATGACCATGATGCCAGATCCAGTGAAACTACTACATGTTATGTATACATTGAGTCTCCTGCACAAAAGGGATCCGATTCCGCTAATCAAAACCATACAAAGACAGTTTTCTCTTATTAGCCCTCTATTCTACCACAATAAACGTATTATTAAACGGCCTCTATGGTCATGTATTTGACATGTACTGTTTTAAAAAACTACATTCGCAAACATGCAAAATTATTTTCAGAACGGAGAAAAAAATAATACAGTCTTTAATATATTACCTTTAATTTATGGAAATGTGGCATTTTTTGGGGTTTAGATGCTTTTATTTATTTTTTGAGAAATTGACAACAATATTTAATAATCCATTACATTCTTGTCATATAAGCATACTTATTAAATACAAAAAGTTAAATTTAGGCCATTTTCATTTTATAGATTCAATTCAAACATATAAAATACAGTTTTAATTATCACTACTAAAATATATCTTCCTAATAATATATACCAATAACAGTTATTCTCACAAAAGGTCCTAACCAACTTGATCACAATAGCTAAGAAAGTGGAAAGGGAGAAAGGAAGAAGACAAGGAGTAAGAGAGAAGAAAAAACTAGGGGGAGGTAAAAAAAAAGAGAGGAAGGAATAAGCATTATTTTGATCATAAATGTAATATTAAATTAAATCTAAAATTATTTTATCTATCAACAGAACATACTTAGGCTGGAGTGATCATTTGTTTTCAGATTTAATATTTTTTTCATAATTATACCATTTTTATTTTAAATTCTTTCTTCTTTTTCACCAATCCTATCCTATTGATCAAGGATCATCTGTTTCAAAATAATTTGTTTTCATTTTAATATTGAAAGAGCTCTCACATTTATCCAGTTTTTTTAGCTAGAAAAATAATTTCCAGAAGTCTAAATTTTATATATATATATATATATATATATATATATATATATATATATATATTATTTTTTTTTTTTCTTTAAGCCAAACTTTTATCCTTATCCCAAATCTATTTATTTTATTACATTGCCAAAATAAATGCTTATAATTTGGGTGTCACATTTTATACATTCGTACTCTTTAATCTTGCCTATTCTCTACAACATTTTTGGAAGGTAATAACTTTGATGTATCATTTTAAGTTGTTGCTCATGAAAATCAGAGGATGGGATATATTTCCTCATCTTTTTTCAATATTTGGGAGTAATTCAATTTATAAACTATTTCTTCTAGTTTTTGTAGGCCAAAAATGATCTTAATAGTTTTATATATGTATTTCATAGCAAATTTTCCTTTACAATAATCCTGAATTCATTTATTAGTTTTTTCCTTACTGAGTTTATTTTATATAACTCTTCACTTGTATGAAAAAATACCAAAGTTTTTTTTTTTTTTATATTGGCTTCACTACAGATTTTTTTTTTTTCAAAACCCTTGATGGCTTTAGAATACCTTTCAAGAAAGTTTTCTATATTGTCCATTTCCCTATCAGCCTTTCTATAAGAAACTATATTCCGTTTCTGTAAAAATTAAGTTAAGTGGCATTTGGTATGTGATTTTATCAATACCAACGATTTTAGAGTGAAGAGTAGTTCTCCATCTCTTTAGCATGGAGTGGGTTAATATATCTTCTCTAATTTCCTGAGGGATTTCTGCCTTTAGATTGTGAAAAATATATGAAACTTTCTTGTGGCTTTTCAATTAGCGTTCCCATTCAAAATTTCTAAACTTTATTATTTTTTTTTCATTCTATAGCCACTTTTTTTTTTTTTTTTTTTTTTTTAGAATCAACCAATTAGCCCATTCTATATTCGGTAAGTTACTACCTCCTCTATTTGTTTGCCATCATTTTTTTCTAGACTAATTCATTCTCTCTCAAAGTTCTAGATACACTGCCTTTAAAAAAAAAAAAATGTTTTATAGGTTTCTTGGATAAATTACCATTTTTATAACAGAGATTCTTCCCAGAATTGACACTGGTTGATTCTTCCATAGTGTCAGGTCTCTCTGTATCCTGTTAAAACTATTTTTATAGTTATATGGGTAAAAACATTTTTGATAGTTGATGCTAATTGTATTCCCAGATAGTTATGAATGAATATTTTGAGATCTTGTTCCTGGTGAAGCCAAAGTATTTCTGATTTTGCAGTATTAATATTATATCCGGATGAAAAGGAAGAATATTCTTCCAGTAGCTTCATAATTTGGGGTATATTTTCTTGAGGTCTTTTAATAAACATCAATTGATCATCTGCATTTAGTGTGATCCTCAGTTGTTTATTTCCAATACTGATACCTTTTAAGATATTTCTTAGTTTATTTGCCAAAGGTTCTATTGCAATATTGAAGAGCAAAGGGGGTGGGAAATCCCTGTCACGTCCCCTTTGCAATTCAAATTCCCTAGATTTAGAGCCATTAACCAATAATTAGGCAAATTTCACTTTAAATTTTAGTTAAGGATGTCATTAAACGGTCCCATTCTATACTCATTAAAAATGTAATTTTTTTCAGTTTAAATTTAGTTAATATTCCTAGATTATTCCCATCACCTTCCTGATATTTGTGGTTACTGATCTACCTTATATCAATCCAGTTTGGTCCTCTCCTATAAGATCTTTAAGAATAGGTTGTAATCGATTTGCTAATATTTTCATAAAGATTTTATAGTCTGAGTTTAGTAGCTGTTTATTTAATCTTTGTTCTTACCCTTTTTTGAAAAAATAGAGATATGGGCTTCAGTAAATCATTTTGAAATTTCAATATTGCCTATAAAATATTCATTCGTCAGTTTTAACAAGATAGGAGAGACCTGATCTAACGTGATTAAATAAAATTCACCAGAGTATCCATCCGGCCAGGTGTTTTATATATTTTTTTTTTATGATTTGATGGTATCGTGTACCTCGGCAATTGGTTTATTTAATTTTTCCATTTGCGCTTGGCTTATTGTTTGTACTTCCACTTCGTGCCAAAATCTCTACTTTTTCATCATAATCTTTATTCCCTTCGGTATAAACGCTGGAGTAATATTCAAGGAAAAGCATCCTTTTATTTAATTCGTTTTGGTGATGATTCTACGTTTTTTGTTAATATTATATATATAATTAGAACCTTTTTTCTTTTTTCAAGAGGTTAGCAAGTATTTGCACTTAAAAAAAAAATTACTGTGTGTGTAATATTCAGACTGTAACATTCTGAGCTATAGCCATCAAATAATTATCTATACTTTCTTTTGCTATTTTAAGTTTTTTTTAAATTTTGTGGGTTTGATTGATCTCTGTACAGAGTATATGATTTAGTAAGCTTTTGATTAAGATCTTGCATTTTTTTGGCATGTTGTTGTTGTTTTTCAGGGGGGGGTTGTCTATAGTGATAACTAATAACATCCTCTCTAAGAACTGTCTTGGCATTCTCCCAGAATATGTTAATTGTTTTAATATGTACTTTATTGTGATTGTAATATTCTTTCCATTTTATTATAAATCAAGAATTCTGGGTCTTTAAGTAGTGCATTCGAAAATCTCCAATTTCAATTTTTTTATGTTCATATTGTGAAAGTTTAATATTAATCATTATTGAAGCCTGACCTAATAACATAATATTACCTATTTGTGGATTTCCTATTTGTTTCTATTAATTTAGGTGAAATTATAAAATAATCAATGAATAGCAAGTAAACTATATATTTTGTGCATTAAAAATGTGCCAAATGTGCCAAACATCAACTAGGTTTAATTTATTTAGTATCTCTCTGTCTATGTTGTTTTCTCTCGTTACAAGTAATCCTTTTCTTTTCCTGATTTGGTTTTTAAATATCTTCATTCTATCTTGAGCTCCAAACAATGTTAAAGTCTTCTGCCATAATAATTGATTTGTCGCTTCTTCTTCCTTCTTTATCAAGATTAATGATTTCATATTTGTAATTTAATCCTTTTTTATTTTTTTTTTATTTTAAAGAATGGATACTCCTTTTTTTTATTTTTTCACATTTAGTAAAAATAACTTTCTGGACTAAATCTCTGGCTATTTTTTTTATTTTCTTTAATGTTCAAAAGTGTTTCTTGTAAGCGATATCTTTTCCCTTTTCTCTCCATTCTCTCTGTCTATTATAGCATCAATTTGTAACTTGACACATTCTGTCCTATTGAAAGTTTACTTGTCTGTCTTCTCTACCTTCCTCTCCAAGTAAACCTATCTAGCTCTTCGACTTTTTCAAAGAAAAGAGGTCCCTTTGCAGTTTCTAGACTTAATTTAGCTGGGTAAATTAAGGACATTTTCTACCTTCTTCAAAAAGTTGATTGCAACTCGTTGTGAATTCTCTACATTTACGGGCTACTTCTAATGAGTATTCATTATATCATCTCAGATTAGAGCCTTCGTATGATAGACTTCTTATTTTTTCTTGCATTATTGGTGTTTTTTCATGGAAATTGAGAAGTTAATTATTACCGTTCTATTAGAAGGTAGGCCCTGAGTAAATTTCCTCTTTGAGACAGTTCTATAGGTTCTTTCTATAATTATCGGAGGTTTATTTGGATTCATACTAACCAGTTTAGGTAGTTCAACTGATGCAAAGTATAGTAAATTATTGCTGTCCACACATTCAGGTAGTCCAACTGTTCTAATAATGTTCCGTCTACTTCCATTTTCCATATCTTCTAATTTAAACGGTAACATTCCATTTTCTTTAATTTGACTTTTGTGCAAATAACTTTGTAAGTAAACTGAACTTTTCTATAAAACGCATGTTTTCATACACTACTAATTCTCCTCTATCAGATGCATTCATAACCCAGCTCACTTGCATATACCTTTAAAAGTTAGTTGAATTATATTTACAGGTTATCGCTCATTTCCTCCTTTTTTTCCAATCGGTGAAAAGAAAAATACCATAGCTAGTCACAGTGAATTTACAAATAAAAGATGGTAAGCAGGTAGTTTTCATCAGTCACTGTTAGGATTCAGCTATATTATAATAGCTTGTTGGAAAAGAGGGAACAATTACCTATACAAGCAATTATACCTCTTTAAAGTTTCCAGTCCCTTTGCAGTGCAAAAAGCTCCTTTCAAGGAGTCTGTCCTGCTATGTTGTAGTAATTTAAAGAAAAAAAAGAGTAGGAAACAATTATGTACACATATAATTAGTATTGCCCCTCTAAGTTTCCACTTCTTTTGCCTTACAAAATTCAGGAAATCTGTTCGGCTATTTTATAATAGCCTGGAGAATAGTCATTGTCATACAAAAGGTTTGATATTGCACTTCAATCCTATAACATGCAGAATTGTTAAACTGTCAGAGACAAAGATAAAACATTTCAGAACTTTTTACACCTTCAATGTGACCTATACACTGTACAACTCAACTGAAAAACAAACTGAAATATTTTAGGTGGAGGGAAGAAAAATAAAAAATAAAAATAATGTGGTTGCATAAGTCTGCACACCCTCTTATAACTGGGGATGTAGCTGTGTTCAGAATTAAGCAATCGCATTCCAAATCATGTTAAATAGGAGTCAGAATACACCTGCCATCATTTAAAGTGACTCTGATTAACCCCAAATAAAGTTCTGCTGCTCTAGTTGGTCTTTCCTGAAATTTTCTTAGCTGCATCCCACAGCAAAAACCATGGTCCACAGAGAGCTTCCAAAGCATCAGAGGGATCTTATTGTTAAAAGGTATCAGTCAGGAGAAGGGTACAAAATAATTTCCAAGGCATTAGATATACCATGGAACACAGTGAAGACATTCATCATCAAGTGGAGAAAATATGGCACAACAGTGACATTACCAAGAGCTGGAGCTCCCTCCAAAATTGATGAAAAGACGCGAAGAAAACTGGTGTGGGAGGCTGCCAAGAGGCCTACAGCAACATCTGAAGTCTCCCAAAAGCATGTGGGAAAAGGTGTTATGGTCTGATGAAACCAAGGTTGAACTTTTTGGCCATAATTCCAAAAGATATGTTTGGCGCAAAAACAACACTGCACATCACCAAAAGAACACCATACCCACAGTGAAGCATGGTGGTGGCAGCATCATGCTTTGGAGCTGTTTTTCTTAAGCTGAAACTAGGGCCTTAGTTAAGATAGAGGGAATTATGAACAGTTCCAAATACCAGTCAATATTGGCACAAATCCTTCAGGCTTCTGCTAGAAAGCTGAACATGAAGAGGAACTTCATCTTTCAGCATGACAACGACCCAAAGCATACATCCAAATCAACGAAGGAATGGCTTCACCAGAAGAAGATTAAAGTTTTGGAATGGCCCAGCCAGAGCCCAAACCTGAATCCGATTGAAAATCTGTGGGGTGATCTGAAGAGGGCTGTGCACAGGAGATGCCCTCGCAATCTGACAGATTTGGAGTGTTTTTGCAAAGAAGAGTGGGCAAATCTTGCCAAGTCAAAATGTGCCATGCTGATAGACTCATACCCAAAAAGACTGAGTGCTGTAATAAAATCAAAAGGTGCTTGAACAAAGTATTAGTTTAAGGGTGTGCATACTTATGCAACCATATTATTTTATTTTTATATTTTTTCTTCCCTCTACCTAAAAGATTTCAGTTTGTTTTTCAATTGAGTTGTACAGTTTATAGGTCACATTAAAGGTGGAAGAAGTTCTGAAATGATTTATCTTTGTCTCATTTTTTTACAGCACAGAAACCTGACATTTTAACATGTGTGTGTAGACTTTTTATATCCACTGTATATGTGTGTGTATATATATATATATATATATATATATATATATATATATATATATATAGACAATATTGTGCCCTCCTTAACTTCAATTCTTTGGCGTACGGCTAAACTGTATAAGCAAGCAGTCAATATTGCACCTTATGTTATAACAATTTGAGAGAAGGAAGAGACCTCAATTTCCATTAATGATTTTATATCTCAGGCACACATGGCTAAGATGCTTGTGATAATATTGCAGGAGCGAAAGCTTCCAAGCCGCATTTGCGGTGGTGGAGGCTCTAACCCGCCTCACAAGCCGTTGCAAACGCTCACAGAAGCGGGACTTTGACAAAAAACACAAAACACGCAATGACTAAATACGGACTTACACAAAAAAATGCATGCCGCGGGACTTATAAATTATTTCTTACGGACTTGCAAAAATACGACCTTAACGAGCAACCCGCGCACAGCGTAAAACATTAAAGAAAAACAAAATACACACAAAAATAAAATAAAAATCTTACCCACAGCAAGTGGGGCCACCCAGCAGTCCGGAAAACAGGTTACACCTCGGTTTCAGTCAAATTTACAAAGTTTAGACACTCGAAAATCCCCTAAGCGAGCGAAAAAATGGGCGCCAAAGAAAACGGGGCTACATGACCCCTTAAGCCTCAAAACACTGCCAAGCACATACGACTTTTACAAACAACAGTACGACCTACTACATACACCATTAGCAAGGACGCTAAATCATCCACACCCTCCTACCACACACACATTCGCCGCCATTTTACAACACTAACTTACACAATGCGGAAGTACCCAGCTACCCTAACGGTTTCCCCTCGCGCAGGCAGCCTATTTACACTACACACTGCACACATTGCTGACACTTACACCTCAGCTCACCAACACTGAAAATCTACATTGTATGCTGCAGGAACATCAAAACAGATTGTCAGCTCTTCAGCTCATTCCTTGCTGCATATATTCATTACAAATAGATAAAGTATATTCATTTATGATTTCATTATTACTTGGCATAAAAAAAATATACACAAAGAAAAAATAAATAAATAAATAAAAACACAGTATTGCAAAAAACCACAAAGGCCTTCACCGCGCGCCTCACAAGGAGCGCCAACGGTGCTCATAGGACAGGGGAGAGGCTTGCAATAAGCGCCAAAAGGAGATCAGCGTGGACCTTACAATAAGCGCAAAAGCGCCTCTGATAACAAAAAATACACCAACCCAGAGGCTCGCAATGAGCTCCGAAGGCTGCGCTCAGACCACCATAAACACTTACTCTCTGTGGCAAACAGTTTTTTATTGCCGTCATTTTTTGAGGGGCAAGTTGCTAGTGTGTGTGTGTGTGTATGTGTGTGCATATGTGTGTGTGTGTGTGTATATGTATATATATATATATATATATATATATATATATATATATATATATTTGTATGTGTATATATATGTATGTGTGTATGTATATGTGTATATATATATATATATATATATATATATATATATAACACACACTTGTGGGTATCAGTACCAGATCTTTACATACAATCTCCCCATCTCTTGTACAACGCTGCAGTCTGTGAGCTTCAAAACATCTGTGAAGAGCAGACACAGCGTGGGAGGCTGCGCAAATGTCTTCTCACTTCTACCACAAGTGGGTTGTCTGCTGGTCTCCTGTGTAAAATGCTTTACAGCAAACTCAACACACCTTAAATTGGGCAAAATACTAATTCAGTCTTGCTTAAAAGAAAAACTTAAACGAATAAAATGCCAAAAATGCAAATCAACTTAATGGAAGGGGCCCAGACCAGTCCTTCCTAAACAGTATTTTGGTAAAATTGAAGGTTGCTGGGTTTTCTGGAAACATATTTTTTAGGAACTGGATTAAATGATGCTTTGTTGATGTATAATATAGAGAATAAGATGTAATTTACATACTTTTTTGATTTTAATAATATTTGTATTTATTTTTTTCCCAACTACACATCACAGTTTTATACTATACTAGCGAATTGCCCGTCAAAAAATTACGGCAATGAAATTGTAAATGAGCTAATGCTGTTTGGTGTATAATAATCAAATAAATAATACATTAATAAATTAATATACTTTACCTATTTTCAAGTAATATATGCAGGAAGCATTGTGTTGAAGAGCTGGCAATCTGTTTTGATGCGTGCTGAATGTGTGTAGTGTAATAGTGTGCGTGCGTGAGGCAAATCCGTTAGCGTAGCTGTGTACTTCCGCATTGTATAAGTTATTGTTTTAAAATGGTGGCTAATGTGTGGTATGCGTCTGTGGCGGAATAACCGTAGCTGTTTTGTGGTGTTTTGTGTGTTTAGAGTCCTGTAGCCTCGTTTTCGTTTTGTTCGGTGGCCATTTTTTCTCTCGCTTAGGTGATTTTCGGTTGTTTAAACTCCGAAATTTGTACTTAAATCGAGGTGTAACTTCACTTGCAGAGGTCCTGGGTGCACCACCTTGCTCTGGGTAAGCTTTTTATATGTTTGTTGTGTGTATTTATTGTGTTTGTAATGTGTTTGGGGTCGCGCGGGTTGCGTCCTTGTTTTCGAATCTCGTATGTGTTTTTCGGCAATTCCATAGGTGTTTGGTGGTGTTTTGCGTCTTTAGACTGCTGTAGCCTCGTTTTCGTTTGTTTCGGCGGCAATTCTTTCTCACGCTTAGAGAATTTTTTAGTGTCTAAACTCATTTATTTGGAGATAAATTGAGGTGTAACTTCAGTTTTTGTGGTCCTGGATGCTCCCTCTTGCTCATGTCCGCGTAACATGTCTCGTACTTTTTTGCGAGAGCCGCAGTTGCTGGCAAGGAGCGCCTTTGGCGCTCCATGCCAGCAACTGAGGCCTTCGCTTTGCGAGCCCTCAAGCGTTAGCAACAACTCGCATGCTCACAACTATATATGTGATATTTTAATATGTATTCACAAATATAAGATTCATATAAACCTCCTCCCAACTTCCATCCTCCTGAACCTCCAAATGGTAGACAAAGAATTTCCCGAGAAATAAGTGTTATTCTTATATATTCTTTCATCTTCTATTTTTAAATACTGCACTTTGTGTTATTACGTCTATACTATTTATATATTATTTTTATATTTTATTAATTTATTTATTTTGTAGACTATTGTGCCATTTCTGGGCCTTCGGTGGTCCCTGATCCAATGAATAAAAACTTCTGGCCTAGACCCCCTTTTGACTCTGAATTTGGCAGTGGTGAGTGAAAATGAAACTTATTTTTTTTTTTTTTTTTTTATAGCTGATGAAGGTGAGGATGAGGAGACCCCAGAGATTCAGACAACAGGGAAAATTGGGGCAAAGAAGCAGAAGAAACTGGAAGAGAAGCAGGCTCGGAAGGCTCAAAGAGAGGTAAGAACCATGGACGTTTAGATGGGCTAGATGCCACTTGGTATACAAAGATCTATGTCTCAGAGGTTGCTTGCTGGATTTTTCTTAACATGTACAAGTGGCTTGGAACCTAATGGGGTGTGTTCTAATTTTTTCCTTTCGTTCGTTCTTTCTTGTCTTTCTTTCCTTTCTTTCTTTCGTTCTTTCTTTCTTTTTTATTTTCTTTCTTCTCTTTCTTTCTTCTCTTTCTTTCTTCTCTTTCTTTCTTCTCTTCCTTCCTTTCAGGATTTGGGTCAAATAAGCTTTGGTATTATATGAACCCCCTACCACCACACATGCTCAGATGCAAGCATTCACAAGTAAACTTGCAATCCCTGCTTGCTTTGTACACCCCCATTCAAGCAGGAAGGACTACTGTGATGTCGGCTTCCATGACCTAGCACAGTCTGCTAAAATTAACATCTGCGAATACTCATATTTGACTTTGATTTTTAATGTTGTTTGTTACATGCTTAACAAATGTGAATTTAGTTTCTAAACCACAGTGATCTTTCATTTTCTCAAGTCTCCTAACCTTACACCGTCTAGGGAAAACTAAATGGGGAAGTTACATTTAACCATGAGGTGTTTTGCTTGAAAACATATATTCTGTATATATTCATCTTACTGTTCTGAGCTTTAACAAAATTGTGGAAATTTGTTTTCAAGCTCCACAGACTTACCTTTTCAGGTTACTGTAATTAGATATATAATGTGTTTATTATATACTAGCGAATTGCCCGTCAAAAAATGACGGCAATGAAATTGTAAGGTAGCTAAATTAGTAAATGAATATAGTGTACCTATTTTGAAGCATTGTGATGAAGAGCTGGCAATCTGTGTTGATGTTGCTGCAGCATTAGTGGTGTGGAGCTGCTGTGTAAGCGTGATGAACGTGTGCAGTGTAACACTGTGCGTGCGCGAGACCAAACCGTTAGCGTAGTTGTGTACTTCCGCATTGGTGTAAAATGGCGAGTAATGTGTGGTATAGGTCTGTATCGGAATATCCGTAGGTGTTTTGTGGTGTTTTGCGAGTTTAGAGTGCTGTAGCCTCGTTTTCGTTTTGTTCGGCGGCCATTTTTTCTCTCGCTTAGATTTTTTTTTAGTCTCTAAACTGTTTTATTTCGAGTAAAATCGAGGTGTAAGTTGCATTTTTGAGGTCCTGGGTGCTCCCTCTTGGTGTAGGTAATTTTTTTATGTATGTGCTGTGTGTATGTATTGTGTTTTAAATGTTTGTATGTCGGCGTGTTGCGTCCGATGTTTGCGAGGTCGTAATGTGTGGTAACGTGTTTCGTACGTTGTTTGCGTTCCTCGTAAAATTTAGCGAGTGTCGTAATTTGTGTGTCGTGTTTTTTGAGTAGCGACGTGAATTTTGCGAGGGTTTGAGGCCCTTGCCCAGTGACCTCGCCAGCAACTGAGTCCCTCGCTTCGCGAGGGGCCTCAGTTGCTGGCATGGAGCGCCTTCGGCGCTCCATGCCAGCAACTGAGGCCCTTGCCCAGTGACCTCGCCAGCAACTGAGGCCCTCGCTTCGCGAGGGGCCTCAGTTGCTGACATGGAGCGCCTTCGGCGCTCCATGCCAGCAACTGAGGCCCGCGCCCAGTGACCTCGCCAGCAACTGAGGCCTTCGCTTCGCGAGGGGCCTCAGTTGCTGGCATGGAGCGCCTTCGGCGCTCCATGCCAGCAACTGAGGCCCTTGCCCAGTGACCTCGCTACGCGAGGGCCGCGGCTCGCTACGCGAGCCCGCAAGCGTGAGCAACGACCCGTACGCTCACAACTATATATGTGATGTGAGTATGGACTACATTATGTATTGGTTGTTCCTGACTCACCGTGACTCGGAGCACACTAGGCACATCAATTGTTATGTCTTTGGTTGTGCTTATCTATAAGGTTATATTGGCAAGAGATACTGGAATGGGTTGCCAGTTCCATCTCAAGTGGATCTCAATTTGACTGACCTCTCTGCTATGACCTGCCCATCTTGTGTGACCCTACATGGTATAGCTCAGTTTCATTAAATACTGTAGCCCCTTCTCCATAACAAGGTAGAAATGCAGAATGGATTTCTATCAATAAGGCTGCCTTACAAAATACTTGCTTTTTTTTTTTTTTTTTTTACCCTACCCTTACCAATATGTTTCATATAAAAACTTCATCAGGTTATTGTTGCACAGTTCCATAGTTACGGAGGTTGAAAAAATTATTTTAATCTGCCAAATTCAGCCTTTTTAGATATTTAAATTGCTTTGGTACCACCTAGACTACTATAGCCAGCTCCTTTTCTACTTATCTACCCAACCATCTGTCCCCATTTCAGACTATCATGAATGTCTCGGCAAGAACCATCCACCGAAATTCCCCATTGCTATTCCATTAAACCTCTTGGTCAGTCCCTGCATTGATTTTCAATACACTACAGAATTCAGTATCATGCAAGAACCTGTCTCTGCCCTAATCTCAAAGTATTCCCTGAACCCCCTCCTTTCTAATCCTTCCCTACTCCTGCCAACATTAAATCTCCTGTGACGCTCCTACTCTCTGGAAATCCCCTTTCTAAGACTCTCCCCCAGCTTCTAGAGCTTTGTGTACTTTAAGAAACCCTTTCTTTTTTTTTTTTTTTAAAGAATGTCACCACCTATAACCTACATGTGTAGAAACCCAAACAAATGGCTTTTTGTGTCTGTTGCCTTTCATTTTAGGGTTTAAAGTCTACAAATTTGCGCTTATTAATGTTCTAATCCGTAAAACGTCTTGGAAGTTCTCATTTGTTTTTGGTTATTTTTCAATAGGCAGAAGAGGCGGAGCGGGAGGAGCGGAAAAAGATAGAGTTAAAGAGAGAAGAAGAAAGACGCAAAGATGACGACCTGGTTCGAAAGGAAGAAGAAATGAAGGTAGTTCTGTCTTTCTGTTTGTAAGAATATTTTCCCTGGTATGTTTTTTTAGGTGGATAAAGAAAAAGTTGTGTGGGCAAATCTGGCTGTGAACTGTATAAGATTTCTTGAGATATATATTCCTTTTTAAAGGGACAAATAAGTACTCTGCGCCACTAAGGAATGGGAAAAGTGATTTTCTTGTTGCTAAATTAAATGCATGGGAAGGTTAGACGAGGAGAATATTTGAAAATGTTTGGTAACTAGTAGAAATAACAAATTGCAGTGTGCTCTTTACTGGTGTATTTTTATTAATTTAATTAAGATAAAGGGAAAGACATCAAACAAATTAACTAAAATGTATCCAAATCTACATTACCCAGGATTAATGGACCACTTTGGTTTGTTTTTTGGGTATTTAAAAGGTTTTAAAGAGCAAAGAAAAAAAAAAAAAAAAATTTTATATTGCAATTTTCTATGCAATTATTTTTTACCGAAATTAGAGAACTTTTTTTTTTTTTTTTACATTTTAAAAACATTTTATTTTAAGTTCTTCAAGAATACATTTTCAAAAAAAATGACCAGAGTGTTTTTTTAATAAAAATAAATATATAAAAAATATAAATGAATGAAATCTAAAAGTTATTATAAAGTCTAGATTTTAGATCAACACAAAAAAGAAAAGGGTGGCACAAATTAAAATTAAGCAAAATTTTAAAAAATTACCAACCCAATAGGTTTCACATGATTCACACAAAAAAGTTGCATATATATATATATATATATATATATATATATATATATATATATATATATATATGCCTGTGTGTGTATATAGCGTGTGTAGTTATGCAGTAACCTTAAAACATTTAGGGCCTAATTCAATTGCTATTTGGCCAATTGAATAGGGCTCTATATAAGCACATTATATAAGCATATTTTTTTTACAGAAGTTTTTAGTTAGTGAAGATCTTGCGTTTGGATAGAAGTTCACTAACTAAAAACTTCTGTAGAAAAAAATATGCTCTGTGCTTATATACTACTAATATAACTAGTATTACAGGGAGTGCAGAATTATTAGGCAAATGAGTATTTTGACCACATCATCCTCTTTATGCATGTTGTCTTACTCCAAGCTGTATAGGCTCGAAAGCCTACTACCAATTAAGCATATTAGGTGATGTGCATCTCTGTAATGAGAAGGGGTGTGGTCTAATGACATCAACACCCTATATCAGGTGTGCATAATTATTAGGCAACTTCCTTTCCTTTGGCAAAATGGGTCAAAAGAAGGACTTGACAGGCTCAGAAAAGTCAAAAATAGTGAGATATCTTGCAGAGGGATGCAGCACTCTTAAAATTGCAAAGCTTCTGAAGCGTGATCATCGAACAATCAAGCGTTTCATTCAAAATAGTCAACAGGGTCGCAAGAAGCGTGTGGAAAAACCAAGGCGCAAAATAACTGCCCATGAACTGAGAAAAGTCAAGCGTGCAGCTGCCACGATGCCACTTGCCACCAGTTTGGCCATATTTCAGAGCTGCAACATCACTGGAGTGCCCAAAAGCACAAGGTGTGCAATACTCAGAGACATGGCCAAGGTAAGAAAGGCTGAAAGACGACCACCACTGAACAAGACACACAAGCTGAAACGTCAAAACTGGGCCAAGAAATATCTCAAGACTGATTTTTCGAAGGTTTTATGGACTGATGAAATGAGAGTGAGTCTTAATGGGCCAGATGGATGGGCCCGTGGCTGGATTGGTAAAGGGCAGAGAGCTCCAGTCCGACTCCGACGCCAGCAAGGTGGAGGTGGAGTACTGGTTTGGGCTGGTATCATCAAAGATGAGCTTGTGAGGCCTTTTCGGGTTCAGGATGGAGTCAAGCTCAACTCCCAGTCCTACTGCCAGTTCCTGGAAGACACCTTCTTCAAGCAGTGGTACAGGAAGAAGTCTGCATCCTTCAAGAAAAACATGATTTTCATGCAGGACAATGCTCCATCACACGCGTCCAAGTACTCCAAATCTAATGACATGGCCTCCTTGTTCACCTGATCTGAACCCCATTGAGAACCTGTGGTCCATCATCAAATGTGAGATTTACAAGGAGGGAAAACAGTACACCTCTCTGAACAGTGTCTGGGAGGCTGTGGTTGCTGCTGCACGCAATGTTGATGGTGAACAGATCAAAACACTGACAGAATCCATGGATGGCAGGCTTTTGAGTGTCCTTGCAAAGAAAGGTGGCTATATTGGTCACTGATTTGTTTTTGTTTTGTTTTTGAATGTCAGAAATGTATATTTGTGAATGTTGAGATGTTATATTGGTTTCACTGGTAAAAATAAATAATTGAAATGGGTATATATTTGTTTTTTGTTAAGTTGCCTAATAATTATGCACAGTAATAGTCACCTGCACACACAGATATCCCCCTAAAATAGCTAAAACTAAAAACAAACTAAAAACTACTTCCAAAAATATTCAGCTTTGATATTAATGAGTTTTTTGGGTTCATTGAGAACATGGTTGTTGTTCAATAATAAAATTAATCCTCAAAAATACAACTTGCCTAATAATTCTGCACTCCCTGTATTTATCCATCGGAACGTGCTCTTCTGGTTAATCTCTGAAGGATAAATAATCTCATTAGATGAGTCAGGCAATTTCTATTAATTATTTTCATTTGATTCATGTTTTAAAATACCAAATTTTTCAGACTCCATTATCTAACACTTAAACTAAATAAATAAATTAAAAAATCGGACTCTACATTTTTAATAACCAGTTGTAATTATATCTATATGTTTACTTTAACTCCTGACGCTCAAAGCTGGCTGGACAAGGAGAATATTTCTAAGACTTTTTTCAAGAAAATACAATTTTTATTTTTGTGGATGCACATTTAGTGGAAATAAGACACATAATAACATTATGCAACATGCTCCTTATGAGAGGACACTGACTGGCTAATTATGAATAATCTACAAATTATTATTTATTATTATAATTTATTCGTAATGTGCCAACATATTGCTATAGAGGGGTTAAGTATTAATATTACTATTACAATTAATAAAATCTGCAAACTATTCCTGGTGTAGTTCTGTTTAATTAAATTATATTACAATATTACTTTTGATTGTGATTGCAATTAATGTGTAAAACCACTTCTTAAACCCTGGAAAATGAGACCATGAAATTGTACACGGGACTCTGCGTCTCTTTAAGTATTAATTCTCACTCTTTTACCCTTTAGCAGTCAGTGTCTTGAGTACTAACCAGAGCCTCTTGTCTCTATCGTGGTGCACAACGCCCTTACAGTATAGTAACAACAATATAAGCACCGTCTGCCTCCTACTCACTCCCTGAGACGGGTTTGACCTTTTATGTTTCATGATGATTTTTTCATGTGATTAAACTTTCAATAAATAGATATTTTTACCAGGGTGTGGCAGTTTCATATTAAAAAAAAAAAAAAAAAAAAAGAAAAAAGTCACCGCTCAGTAGCAGTATTTAATGTCACATTAAATACAATGTTTTTAGTTGTACACATAGGTCCACAGCCATATATATATATATGTGTTTGTGTGTATATGTGTGTGTGTATATGTATGTATATATAAATTGAAGAGTGAAGCAGCCGTGAATGTCCGTAATTTAGTAATTATTAATCTATATATATATATATATATATATATATATATATATATATATATTAATAATGTTTATTGCAATATAATTTTGATACCTTTTGTATTGGACAAATGTCTTATTTATAATGACGAGCTTTCGGGAGGCTTAACCTCTCTTTATCAAGTCTGCAGCAATACTACATGAGATGGAACCCTTAGTTTGAATAATAACAGCAGATGCAGATAGAGTGGAAACAGCATCTGACATCATCAGGTAAATACATATATGGAGAATAAACACAACATAGCAAAGGAAACATATATACATCAATATATACAAGAAAAAGCAGAGCACTGTAGTCCACAGTGATATCTTTCCTGTTGGACAAAAAAACTCACTAAGAGTGCTAAGTCTGGTACGGTATGAGAGGATATAATTGATAAGTTAGCTAAGTAAAATTAATTTATCTGTATTGGTCAAAAAGAAAAATTAGATCAAATTTTGTACTAAAATTTATATCCGGATTTATAAATTTCAATGACAAAATGAAATCTAAATAACTTTTTGGTAGGAAATAAACCGAACAGAGAAATTATAGTAATGGTTTTCAATTATATCATAAAATAAAATAATTCAATTTATACATTACCAATTATGACAAGATTCCACTGGTCAATTCCAAAATTGTCTGGCCTTTTCCACGGGATCAAAGTTTCCTCTAGCTCTTACTTTCTTTTTCTCTCCAGCCCCCTCTCTCCCAGATCCTGTTTCTATCCATAATTTTACCTCCAACTTAATTTGCCTATCAGAATCCCAAATCAGTTAAAGTATCTAGTAACCAATAGAATCTCTCATGATGTCATCACATATTTAAATTTTTATAGTGAATATATTTTTCTATAGAGACATTTATTCCTTGAACCATAAGATGGCGCTCTCGGACCTTTTGAATTTTCATACCTTTATAGGTTGTGGGTCATTAGTTAATTAAACAAGATAGGGTCATAAGAATGGTTATCAGTTAGATACCCCTTAATAGATTTATTATTCTGGGAAAGAGACTGAATATTTAGTAACACATTCTTCACATGTGAAATTTTGGGGAGGATTCCATTATTTCTAAGAAACATAACCTTTATAGACCTTTATCAATTAGTTTAGGAATTCACTCAAATATTTGTGTCTACAGAACAAATAACTATTTAAACATGAAGAACTCACTTGTGAGAAGCTGTGAAAACACATCTTTTACATATATATATTCAAATAATGGAATTGCATGCATAGATATATATATATAAATATATAAAGCATATAAAATATTAATACATTGGCTATAAAATAGTGGTTAAAAATTGGAATATCATATTATACTATAATATCCATAGAAGATAGAACTTTATTCATACAAAAGTTCTGACAGTCTTGTAGTTCGACAATTATAATATGTGAAATATATATAAATACCCCGTTTTAGTTCTCCACATGCCTTGCTCCATGCATGAAGCAGAGTTAATGAGGTATTATATCGCTCAGACAGCACTATGGTGAATTGGAGAATACTAATCAGGGATTTAAAGGGCCAAACAAGACTTTGCACGCAATATCAGTACTATGGCGAGCTTTAGCCCCCAGCAGGGAATTAGGGTGTCCCCTGAAAATTTGCTGCACTAGGCCTCATGACTCTAGGCAGAAAAGCACCCTGGTATATTGCGGAGTCCAATAACATAAAAAAAAATGTTTTAATGGGGTATATTACTGTACGAAAAAACGCAGTTAAGGTGATATAAATTAAGTGCTAAATTATTCAAATATAACTGGTAAATGATGTAAAACTCCACAATTGGTAGAACATAGAATAGTATCTTTCTTCTAAATAACACTTAATGGAGTTTAACATGTCATTGTAGTTATAGGCAATCCTCATATGCAATATTTCACTTCTAATCGTCGGATTGCCAAAAAAGTTATACAATGCACATTATAAAAAAATCACTAGTAAAAACTATTGAGCAAGTGTATTAGGGCTAACGGGCCGTTTCGTTCTCCTATAGAACTTTGTCTGAGCCCAATAACATACAAAATTAATACACACTCATTGATATCAAACACCTCAATTAAAACACCCAATCTTTCCAACAATGATAATATATTTATTTTACTATATATTAAACAATTGTAAAAGTTACTATAGAGATGAGTCCAAACAGTGTATATAATAAAAGAAAGGTAAAGTACACCAAGGGGTGTGGGGAAACAAATGGGCAGGCCATAATCTAGGGAATTTACAGCAGTCAAACAATTTTAGTGTTTTTAGTTTGTTTGGATAAGAAAATTAGAGCCACCTGACCCTATGATTATTATTTTATATTGTGGGGATATTAAGGTATATATTTATATATTTTTTAATACTTGGAAAATAGTGTGTATGTGTATGTATGTATGTATATGTATATACATATATATATATATATATATATATATATATATATATATATATATATATATATATATATATAAAAATCATACCATGGATGTGTCTATTGTGCACCTTAAAGAAATTCAGAGAAATGGCTGCTGTCTCTTTAGAGTACATGCTCACTCTGGCACGGCACCCCTTGGGGGAATTCCCTTTTACCCGTGGAGTTTTTCTGGTGAGGAAATGGTTTACCAACTGACACCTTATCACCGAGTGAGCGCTTCCTTTTCTATTGCAAAACATCGCTTTTTAATGAGCGCAAGTGGTCTGGTTTGCTGTGCGTGGCTCTGTCTTCCTGTGCACACGGGCAGGATTTCATCGGCTTATTTTTCCCATCGCTGAATTATTTTTTATTATTGAATTTGATCTATTTACATTATATATTTTTTTTTCACCTAAATCCAAAATGATTTACGGTTTTTTTTTTCAATAACATATCCCTTTAGCTTACGATATTGAATCTCTATTTATTAAATAGTTGCTGATCGTATCATTTTTCACTTTTAATAAAGTACTTTTTAAGTACAGCTTTTTAAGAAAATAGTGGTATTGAAAATGTAAAGTGGTGTTTGTGTTTTCTTTTTTTTTTTTTTTTTTTCATTTTGCCCCCAGTCAGGCATCTTTCGCTGATAACCTTTAGATGAATTTATCAATCATGATTTCTAAAGTTTTTTGTCTTTAATGCAATTTTGCATTAAATTCCACCATTTGATAATTTTCACTACTTAACAGGCCTAAATCTAGAGATCATTACTGTGGGTAATCTCAAAAATCAGCATAGGATAGGACGAAAATAGCCCATTTGTATTATTTTCATAGAAAAAAGTCCAGTAGGTCACTGAAGTTCTTTGCACTTCAGTAATATATCCAGTCAGAAGTGTATATAAATTAATAGACTGTGTGTGCTCTTTGCTTTTTATTTTTTGTTATTTTTATTTATTTGTTTTGACAGGCCTGCAATTGATGATAAATGTGACCTTTCTAAAACTTATCTTGAGAAAAGAATCATAATTTCCCCAAAAAATAATAGTGTGATTTTTTTGATTTTTTTTAGGCCGGCATTCTACTTTCAACATAAATTTACTTATTTTTGCCTTGGAGTTTCCAGATTCAGCAGAAATATTTTGGCTTGTTTAAATATATATATATATATATATATATATATATATATATATATATATATATATATATATATATATATATATTTCATGGGAAAGCTTCACTGAAATGTAATTATCTAATATATGAACCTGTTTACATTTTACAAATAGAAATTTAATTTTAATAATAATTTTTTGAGAATTTTTTTATGAGGTCAGCATAGTCAATATATTTTTACTTGTTAATTTTCAATTTTGAATTTGTCCATATGGTAAACAGCTGCTAAAAAAATGGGGGAAAAAAGAAAATAGGGAAAAAAAGAAAACAAATTTTAAACAATTGTAATAATAATCCTAGGCTCCACCCTCTGACTCATAAAGGACCACTGTGATCTAATTTATTTCTGCACAGTCTTTTAAATAACTAAACATGATAATGGGCAGAATGTTTTAGACGGAACCTTTACATTTCAAAACTTTTGTATATAATTATTCTTTATTACTCAATTTTGCTTTCTAACCTGCTGCTGTCACTTTCTCTGGATGGTATGTCCTTGTAAACTAATGAACATCTCTTTACGGCTGCAGAGAGCAGATTCCAAATGCAGAAATAATCTTGCTTTAGATTTAAAATC
Organism: Discoglossus pictus; assembly: GCA_027410445.1. Classification (NCBI taxonomy): domain Eukaryota; kingdom Metazoa; phylum Chordata; class Amphibia; order Anura; family Alytidae; genus Discoglossus; species Discoglossus pictus. The sequence goes on along the minus strand of CM050163.1, from coordinate 21,685,501 downwards.
TCCTCCCAACCTCAGGAAGCTGATCTGCTGAAACTACAATGCAGCGGCTGCATAATTACAAATAAAAAAGTAATAAACTAATAAGACGGCATTTACTTTTTTAGATTCTGAAAACATGTTGCCTTGTTTTCAAATGTAATGCTTCAAAATAGTACATTTTAAAAAGAAATATGAGCACAGTGGCGCTTTAAATTTATATATTAATGTGGTGTGAAAGTTCATCTGTTGGCGTCCACAGCTACTGCATTCAAGGTTACTTTTTGCCTTGGTATAGAAGGAACCTTTTCACCATCTTGGGCTGCCCCTTTCTTCCTGTTCGCTCTCATGTAGTGCGCCATGTTTCACAGCTATGACCTAAGGGCTGACATTACCAGTGCAAGTCACCATCTTGTTACCCAACAGCGCCACACTGAGTGTGAAATCCCTGTCTGTGCGTGTGGCCGTACTTGAAGCATATCACTTGCATGAGAGTGAACAGGAAGAAAACCAGGTCCGGATGCAAAAATTTTTTTTAAATAAAAACAAATGCTTGATTTATATATCTAAATTTATTTATTTATTTGGGGGGGTGGTAATACTTCTTAATATCACATAAAAATATAAGAAAATACATCAAAATAGTAACACTAAATATACATGCACATTCATATCGAGAAGACTAGTTTCACACATGTATTTATGTCCCTTACACCTCCACGTTACCTCCCACATGCTAGTTCAGTGTTACAATGTTACATGTCCCTTATGTATATAACTTTAAATAAAGTATTCCACTTCCTTTACTAAACTGTTTCTTACAACTGTCAGTCCTTATAACCTAATAAGCTTTCCATTAGTCCTTTTGAAGACGCAGACATTTTAGTTGTCATTTGCCTATTGAATGCAGAGGAAGCCTCTTTCTGCACAAAGTTGTATGCCATGTGTGGAAGCTAATCAGCAGAAATCAAAATGGCTGACTGACTGCTCACAATTGCAACTGTCAGTGTTATATTGTAGAAAAATATATATTTTTTAATAACATTCATTGTCATTTATTATCTGTAGTTTGAATTATACATATATATGGATGGATTACCCTCAGCCACTTTAAATTCTATCTACATGTGCCACCACAGTGTCAATCTGTTAGTAGATCGGGGCCAGTGACTATACATTGTAATAACCATTGTTATAAAAAGGGAACAATTCTTGAGATAATTAGCATTGAGCAGCTTAATTTAACCGCTTTGAAAATCAGTCTCAAAGCCTGCTGGTCTGTCCATGTGGTTGCCAACATCGTCCCCCAATGTTACCATGCCGATAGATCCCCTCCCTCCACCTTTATTAAGCATACATGAACATACAGGAGCTGCACAAATAATGCTGAGTCTCTCCAAAATGGCTAGTACTCTATAGATATTTTACATGCAGTATACCTCACTGGACCCTGAAATATATTTAATAATAAGGTATATTTTGGCTCCAATTAAATAACTTTTAACTCTGGCTCCTAAAATTTCTAGCTGACCCCTAAAAAAATTCTGACTTAAAAATGATGTTTCGCTTACATCTGGCTGCGGGAATTGCCATTTTTGATGAAACGGTTTGTTTATATATAATTTAATTTTTTTTCTCAAAATTGACGCAATAAAAATTGTTTTTACCAAAATGCTTAAATATAGAGTCAGTACCATGCTAAAAACCCAGAAAAACATAATTACCCAGAAAGATGGATAAAAGATCATTCTTGGGTTGTGATGCGTATTGCGTTTATAATTCCATGATAAAGGGTAAAATATAAAAGAAAAATAGTTTTTGACTTATTTTCATTTTTATGCAGTTTGCTTTTTGTAATGTCTTTAATGTGAAAGCTAATGGCATGGACTTTACATATTACATAGTTATTGAGGTTGAAAAAATACTTTTAGTCCACCAAGTTCAACCTTTTAAGATCTCCTCTGATCTGCAGTATGCGGTTTAGTAGTTTAATGGAACGGAGACGAGGCCGCTTTCATAATATATATTGAACCGCTTTGAATAGAATTTAAATTAAAATATACAAAATGTTTATATGTGTGTGTTTGTACACATTTTAACTCTAAGTGTTATTTAAAGCCATACCATCTCTATTTTCAAGACGGGCAACTTTCCTCCTTTGGAAAATCCACCCTGCTCCTCTTTTTCGTCCCATATGCCCCACTCGGTTACCTGCACATCATTTTGTGTCCTATTTGTAATGGGAGCTGTGCTAATATATTACTACTAGTCGTTTACCCGTCATAAATGACGGTATAATATTACATGTCCCCCCTTGACTCTTTCCCCCTCCTCTCCCTCCCCTGTGACTCTTATCCCCCTCCTCTCCCTCCCCTGTGACTCTTATCCCCCTCCTCTCCCTCCCCTGTTACTCTTATCCCCCTCCTCTCCCTCCCCTGTGACTCTTATCCCCCTCCTCTCCCTCCCCTGTGACTCTTATCCCCCTCCTCTCCCTCCCCTGTGACTCTTATCCCCCTCCTCTCCCTCCCCTGTGACTCTTATCCCCCCCTGTCTCTCCCCCCCCTGTCCCCCACCCGGTCTCTCCCGCCCTGTCTGCCCCCCCCTGTCCCCCACACCGTCTGTCCCCCACCTGTCTCTCCCCCCCCCTGTCTCCCCCCCCCACCCCTGTCTCTTCTTCCCCCCACCCCTGTCTCTTCTTCCCCCTCCCCTGTCTCTTCTTCCCCCTCCCCTGTCTCTTCTTCCCCCTCCCCTGTCTCTTCTTCCCCCTCCCCTGTCTCTACTTCCCCCTCCCCTGTCTCTTCTTCCCCCTCCCCTGTCTCTTCTTCCCCCTCCCCTGTCTCTTCTTCCCCCTCCCCTGTCTCTTCTTCCCCCCCTGTCTCTTCTTCCCCCCCTGTCTCTTCTTCCCCCCGTCTCTTCTTCCCCCCCGTCTCTTCTTCCCCCCCCCCGTCTCTTCTTCCCCCCCCCCGTCTCTTCTTCCCCCCCCCGTCTCTTCTTCCCCCCGTCTCTTCTTCCCCCCGTCTCTTCTTCCCCCCCGTCTCTTCTTCCTCCCCCTTCTCTTCTTCCTCCCCCGTCTCTTCTTCCCCCCGTCTCTTCTTCCCCCCGTCTCTTCTTCCCCCCTCATCTCTCCTCCCCCCCCCCGTCTCTTCTTCCCCCCCGTCTCTTCTTCCCCCCCCCGTCTCTTCTTCCCCCCCCGTCTCTTCTTCCCCCCCCCGTCTCTTCTTCCCCCCCCGTCTCTTCTTCCCCCCCGTCTCTTCTTCCCCCCCGTCTCTTCTTCCCCCCCCGTCTCTTCTTCCCCCCCCCCGTCTCTTCTTCTTCCCCCCCCGTCTCTTCTTCCCCCCCCGTCTCTTCTTCCCCCCCCCGTCTCTTCTTCCCCCCCCGTCTCTTCTTCCCCCCGTCTCTTCTTCCCCCCGTCTCTTCTTCCCCCCCCGTCTCTTCTCCCCCCCCCCGTCTCTTCTTCCCCCCCCCGTCTCTTCTCCCCCCCCCCGTCTCTTCTTCCCCCCCCCGTCTCTTCTTCCCCCCCCGTCTCTTCTCCCCCCCCGTCTCTTCTTTCCCCCCCGTCTCTTCTTTCCCCCCCCCCCCGTCTCTTCTTTCCCCCCCCGTCTCTTCTTCCCCCCCCCGTCTCTTCTTCCCCCCCCCGTCTCTTCTTCCCCCCCCCCCCGTCTCTTCTCCCCCCCCCCGTCTCTTCTCCCCCCCCCCGTCTCTTCTTTCCCCCCCGTCTCTTCTTTCCCCCCCGTCTCTTCTCCCCCCCCCGTCTCTTCTCCCCCCCCCCGTCTCTTCTTCCCCCCCGTCTCTTCTTCCCCCCCCCCGTCTCTTCTTCCCCATCTGTCTCTTCCCCCCCCCCTCTGTCTCTCCCCCCCCCCCCGTCTCTTTCCCCCCCCCCCCCCCTCTGTCTCTCCTCCCCCCCCGTCTCTTTCCCCACTGAAATCCCCTTCCCCTGGAGCGTTACGCACTCTGCACAAACTATATTAGCGATAGACAATTAAGCTAATAATAAATATCAATCTATCTATTTATCTATCATGTGCACATGCTGGTGCTAGATAGGCACTCCCACAGAGCTATATCAGGGCGTGTGTATACACCCCCTCATCCTGAGCACATATAAGGTCTCTGGCACAGGTTGGGTTGTATCTGTCTCTCTTATTGCTGTGAGTTGTCCTCACAATGGGCAGTGACTACTCCTGCCACTCACGGCTGCACCGCGCGGTGCCACTGCCTCACAGCTCTGCTCTGTCTCTATAGGAGGAAGAAGAGAGGAAGGCTAAGGAAGAACAGGAGAAGAGGGAGTATGAGGAGTACCTGAAACTGAAGGAGAGCTTCGTGGTGGAAGAGGAGGGCGTGCAGGAGTCTATGAGCGAGGAGGAGGTAAGTCACACTGTATAAGGGATAGATTTAATAAAACTACTGTCTATAATATATATATATATATATATATATATATATATATATATATATATATATAATGGTGTCAATTTAATAAAAGCAATGTGTTATATGTAAGGGTGCTAAGTAATAAAAACACTGTCTAATGTGTAAGTGTACTCATTTTATTACAGCACTGTTGTATATAAGGGTACTAATTAATACAAGCACTGGCTATGTTATATATAAGGCTGCTAATTAATAGGCGCTGCAGAACTATTTTTGTGAGTGCTTTCTTTTTAATCAATAAAAATACATTCTTACATGTTCGGTATCTTAAAGGATCAAGCAAAATGCATCATGGGGGATATTCCTTAGGAGTCTAGAAGTCGTGAGACTAGGCATCGTATGGACATTAATGGAGTGGTAGTGGATTCATAGCACAGCCTCCCAGTAGAGGTGACACAAATTGCTGTTGGCAATTGTAAATTACAAAATGAGCACAAAGGCTCTGATTATATCCTTATTAAGGACAACTAGAACTTGGTAACAATTGAATATTTATTGAAGGAATAATCAAAAAAAATTTGCTTTCTAATCTAAAGTATCCGTGAATAAATGTAGTTACAGATAAATAAAATATAACTTTTACCTAAACTTAAAAGCTCTATGAAATAAAGTATTAACTAACAAAACCTCTCACTTTAATACTTTGAGTAAATTAATATTATGAACATATTTCCTTGTTCTGTGCAACAACTTCATGTTAGGGTTGGTCTTAAAGTTTAGGTGTTTTTCTTAAAATTATTTAGTTATGTTTTATTTATTTTGTGTCGCCTTTGTTATTGTAATGGATCTTTATGTATTTTTTTAACTAGTTTTAATGTATTCCTTTAGTTTTATATCCTATTTGATTTACAGTTTATAATCGTACATCATTTCCACGTGAGGTTACAGAGTGATGGCGCCATGTGTATGTAATCTGAGTTTATTTACTATTTAGCATTTCAGGAAGTGCCGCTAATAGTCTGCAGAGGTTAATGCGTCTGCGTTACAATATCTGGGCCAATCTATGGCGCCTGTTGCTGTCGGGGGACAGGATACATTTTGGACACCAGCATTTTTTTATTTAGAATTTATTTTATAAAAGCACTGTCCGTACTATATGTATTTCTGTGTCTAGGAGCCCGGAAGGCCGCCCGGTGTTCAAAAAAAAAATAGTTCTGTCTCCTAAACATGTTTCCAAGTTCTGAGCCCTGGGTTCCAAGGTATTCTCTTCTCTCTTCTTTACAGCTTTTCTCTTCTCTCTTCTTTACAGCTTTTCTCTTCTTTCTTGCTTTCCTCTTCTCTCTTCTTTACAGCTTTTCTCTTCTTTCTTGCTTTCCTCTTCTCTCTTCTTTCTTGCTTTCCTCTTCTCTCTTCTTTCTTGCTTTCCTCTTCTCTCTTCTTTCTCGCTTTCCTCTTCTCTCCTCTTTCCAGCTTGCCTCTTCTCTACCCTCTGTCCTCTTCTTCTCTTCCCTCCTCTGGCCTCTTCTTCTTCCCTCCTCTGGCCTCTGTCCTCTTCTTCTCTTCTCTCCTCTAGCCTCTGGCCTCTTCTTCTCTTCTCTCCTCTACCCTCTGGCCTCTGCTTCTCTTCTTTCCTCTACCTTCTGTTCTCTTCTTCTCTCCTCTGTCCTCATCTTCTCTCCTCTGTCCTCTTCTTCTTCTCTCCTCTGTCCTCTTCTTCTTCTCTCCTCTGTCCTCTTCTTCTTCTTCTTCTCTTCTCTCCTCTTTCCTCTTGTTCTCGCCTCCTCTTAAAAACTGTATTACAATTACAAATTTGGTCATTTAAACCCTCAAACACATCTGCCATGTCACCCATGTTCTCACCTTTTTCTGAGTTTAGCTGCTGGATTATTTCTTTCACTCTTTGTCTTGTTAATTCCTCAGACACAGATCTCTTTCAGAATTAAGCAATGAAAGACTAAAGATAAGTAGCGAGCACTTCTTACCATCCACAATCCAGGTCAGGAATAACCAAAATTATATTTATATATATATATATTTAAATGTCCAGCATTTTCTTTTTATACTATTAGCGTAAATAAATAGTACATTATATAAATTTGAATGTCACAAAATGTCCAACTCAGAATTCCCAGAGATATAGTTATTGCACTGCACTCTGGGAAACTGGGCAGGAACATGCAAACAAGCCCACTATGCATTATCACTCTTTTTATACATGGCTCCTGGATGCTCGCTGGATTACGCAGTTTTAGGCACAGCATATGATGGAATATGCACAAGTTAGTAGACCTACCCACAGACAGCTGTTCCGATCTTATTGGATCTCATCAGTGTGGGGCTGGTACCCAACTCCTGCTATACATTTGTGGGAAGGTTATCAACCACAACAACGTTGGCTTATGGTGGGCAAAAGAGAGAGAGAGAGAAAGAGAGACGCCTCCACTGAAGCGCCGTAAATACACAGTACATTTATGTTTACGTCTAAATTAATTCTTGCTCCTAATTCCCAGAAATACTATTATCAGAAGATTAATTTAATTTTTAACATTTCACAATTAAAAGTTACATTTATTGTAGATCCTCTCCTGTCTTCCATGGATATTATGGATATCAATGTCCCACGGATTGGACAAGTAATTAAGTGACACATTTTTCAGACATACCACTCCTTCTCAAGTCATTTAATGTAATTGTGTTAAAAAGAACATAAAGGTTTTGTTTTTATGTTTGACCTAAAGCCAATTTATTTACTCCAAGACTATTGAATAGAAATCAAAGTAACTTTACTAATGTATTCAGTAATACACAGATTTACATACGACTTAATTGTATAAACATTAAACTTTGAATACTTTAATTTTACTTTTCTGTATTTTATATCTAAAAAAAATAATGAATATGGTAAGATCACACAATTCAACAAATAATTTTGTAATCTTGGCAGCTTTCTCTAGCATAAGAGCCTGTAATTATTTATTACAAAAATTAATGAATAATAAAATATACATTTAATTAGAAAAACCTACTGAAAGCCACAAATGTCATTTTAAGGCAATGAAAGATTCGAAATATAAATGGCGAGCTTAGGAAACGATGATGCACCTGAGAGCGGTAATTACAGTACAAACGCACGTAATGCGTCATTTTTAGGAACTGCTTGTGGGGGGTCTCATTGATTCCAATGCGGCCCTGTAATATGTATTTGTAATAACGTTCAATATGTAGATTGGAGGAGCTGACCAAACTCTCTGTTATTGCACTGTATCGGCTTTTAATGAAAATAAATATATATATATATATTTCTATAACATACCTGTGTATCTACTTTTATGTACTTTATTTTATTAAGAAGTGCTTATAAGCTCTGTTTTTACTGCCTAAAATCATCATTGTTTTACTTGAGTTGTAATGTTACATTTAAAATAATAAAATGTATATGACTAGTAAAAACTGATCTCCGCTCCCAAAACATTAAATCGCCAGGAACATAGGAACGTTATACAGATATATAGTCAATGTACATTATGTCACTTGGGTTATGCCATGGTGTACTATCACCCAGGCCTACAGACCGCACCCCAATGTATATTGTATGTGTTCTTAAGAAAGCCACCAGTACTCTATCACTAGACCCAGTGGCAGAGCTACTGCAGGTGCAGCAGGTGCCAAGGCTTGAGGCCGGGCAGAGGGGTTTTTCAACTGCCAATAAAGGAAGAGTCTTTATTTGAGGTGGGTGGTAGATAATTACTTTATAGAAATTGCCATAGAGGTGATTTGGTCATCTACATATATGTTTGACTTTCTCACTGACCCCTACTGAATGGATAGAGAAGTTGTAAGGGGGGCCCAAAATGATTTTGTCCCTCCATTCACTCTGTCACTACCTCCATTTGTCCATTATAAACACCCATTGGGATGTGCCTCCCTATGATGTCCGTTTAGCTGGCACGTGGTCCTCAGGCATAGTTTGCCACCCCCTTATAATGAACATACAGCCAGTGTACATTGGGATAACTATGGCCCTCAGATGTTGATTTTGCCTTCTCATCAGTATGTATACGAAGACTGAAGAGAAGACCTTACCGGCTCCTTCTCATGAAGACATTGCCAGCCCATCTTCTAAAGGACATAGCTGCAAACTCTTCCTTATGATTGACCAATAAAGACCTCATGAGATACTGAAAGTATCTCAAAACAGATGACAAATAACCCTCACAGAGGGGCCCTCCTCTCAAGCTGTGTCCAGTGGAGAACCCTTTCTCCCATTGTGTGGAGTGCTTTCCCCACAATTAAATCAATATACTGGATGCTACCTTTAGTAACCCATAGATCCCCCGATTTTCATCACCCCACTCCAGCACATTCTTGCTGCCTCCTGTTTGAATGTCACTTGGATTGCAGATATATTCCCCACCGCCACGTTTATATATGGGTAGGCCCTTGAATGTTTTGTGACATTAAGAAATGAATGTTCCAGAACACATCAATGCTGATAATTGGTTGGATAATGAAATACATTATAGGGGTTTGCCCCTGTTGCCCTGGATGGATACGGCCATTTCACCTAATGTCTCTTGTCTTTAATGAATACAAATACCCGGGATATGCTGAGACTTCGCTGTCGTTGCATAGTTACTTTGTTAGTGCATATTGGTAGATAGTGGTTAGCGATGACCTAGGTAGGTCATGATTAGCCAAGGAGTATAATTCAGTAGGGATCGGTCAAGCCATTGTATCAGATAGTCATTAGCGGAGGTGTAGAGGCAAATGGTCCAAATATCTCCAGTTAGTGATATTGCGTGCTATATACAGTCTGTATCTGTGTACTCTGTGCATGTAGTCCATGTTGTTGCTTGTATCTCCATCATCTAGTGCCACAAAGAAAACGAATCTACGATACCGATCATCTCTACTAGGCTGTACAAACCTTATTAAAGATGGGTCTGTTATATGGCCGTTAATCAACAACTAAAACGTAATTATTGTTGCATTTTAGAAACCAATAAAAATTACGTGTTTGAAGGTGATCTGTAAGCATATCACTGACAAGACTATGAAAGCAATAATGTCCCCATAGGGATCAAGTAAAAAAACAAACCTAAATCTTCAGTAGAATTCACCAAAAAATATAGAAAATGGAAATATGTTCCCTGAACTGGCTGATAAAAAATCCCACATTGAATGTTTTATTTGAGTTTTCATTGGGTCTTTTGTCCAGACCTGTTACTGGTTTACATCATCTCCCTTATAATTGGATTTATTTTATGCCCATATCCAGTTTCCCAAGATACATAATTTTGTATAAATCATGAATACATATTATTTTTTTTAAAATTACCAAATGCAGTAAAAATTTAAGTGAAAAATACCTATTTTCTGCTGAATAAGTTTCAGCTCTACAAAATGACAGAGACAAAGTCCCATTAGTAAGCTCGAAGCCACTGAAGTTCTGGTCAAGTTTGATCTTGCACTAATTTAGCAGGGAGATTTTTATTTTATTTTCAATTTAGCGTTATAATTCATAATCGCACTAAATAACAAGGAGCCTGCCATTCCTGATCCTGAAAGTTTGCAATTACTGTTACACTTTAAAAAAAAGGCTGATCAGAATGTGGGACCTAGACACAGGACCCCTAGATGTTGTGCTTATTTCATTAGTTTTGAGTGTGTGTATATATTGTGACAAAGGGTTTATGTGAGCCACAGACTTTGTACGGTTCTCTTCCCCAGTAGGACTGCAGGGGTTAACTTTCCTGCTCAGTTGATTAGCTGCACCTGGGCCACCCTGATTTAAGACTACTCCTGAAGTATGGGAGGCGATGCTTATGGACTGATTGTAGTTTGTCTGACCTGGATAAATACAAACACAGTGAGACAGCAGCCTGCAGCTTATAATTGCTTGGAGCAGTGTGGAGACCTGGAAATCTGAAGAAAGCTATAGGTCGGTAATTTTACAATTGATTAGACAGTTTTATTTAGCCCCACCCAGGTTTAGCCGGATGAGAGCTGGTTAGTGAGGAAACAGTTTATCCGCTAAGGTAGTGGCCTGTTATGTTGTTATCGCTGGATAAAATGTTAGTAAAATTTTAAGTTTTTCCAGCTTCTTGTATTGTGCCCTCCATCAGAATAATAAATAAATATATATATATATATATAAATTATATATATATTTATATATATATATATATATATATATATATATATATATATATATACATTTTAGGTGCATAATCTTTGTAATTCGTTCAGAGCTTCAAGTACATGTCCCATACATTACTAAAGTATTGTTTTGCATGTAAAGTATTATAAATATAAATTAATATTAATTTAAGAAAATATCCAATTCAACATGACCTATTGATGGTGTTTTCGTATGTTAATTGAATTAAAGTACAGGCACTAAGAGTTTTACTCCAGACTTAGGACAGAGGAGGAGAAAACAATCTAATTTGTTTGTCTATTTAATGTAATCTGCACTATAGACCACAATTGTTCTACAAAAGTACATTTTTAGCAATTTATAAAAAATTTCCGTTTTTGCATATTGATATATATTGTTTTTTAATTTTGCTGCCTTTTAATGTTCCAGCGCATGTGACCTTTGTTTGATGATTGTCCCCATAAAACCTATGTATGGTGTCTGCCCTTTAACGTTGCGCTGTTCCCTAGTGGGTGGGCGAGCAGGGACCATGCACATATGAAACTACTTAGGTTATTTTTTCTTATCTTGACCTTCACAATTTATGCATAATTTGTGTTGTGCACAAAACCACAATTGTTTTTTTTTTTTTTTGGTTTTGCACCGGAGCCAGCAACAGATCTGACCACATCAGTAATAAAGACCCTATATAACCACATCTGAGCAAGGGGACCTGGGGTAGGGGCGGTTAACCCTTTCACTACTCAGAAGCCTGCAAGTAGCTGTCAGTTAATGCTATATCCCAGACAATGTGGAACTGGCAAGATAAGAAAAATGTACAAAATATATTTATTGACGCCATGTTAAAGGACATGGAAGGTCCCTGGATGTTACTAGATATATAATACTAGCGACTTGCCCTTGGCGCTCATTGCGAGGCTCTTGGTTGTTGTATTTTTTTTGTGCTTATAAGGTTGGCGCTGATTTGCTTTTGGCGCTTATTGAAGGCTTTGTGTTCTATGAGCAGCGTTGGCGCTCGTTGTGAGGCGCGCGGTGACGGGCTTTGTGTTTATTGCGATAGTGTGTTTTTTTTTTTGTGTGTATATGTATTTTTGTATGCTAATTAAATAAATTAATAAGTGAATATACTTTACCTATTTGGAAGTAATATATGCAGGAAGCATTGTGCTGAAGAGCTGACAATCTGTTTTGATGTTCCTGCAGCATATAATGTCGGTTTGCAATTGTAAAATTCTTCACTATAGGGTAGTGTTGCCAGAATTCTGTATTGTGGTAGACCGCAACAGGACATGATCAAAGATGGAAAATAGGGGATTTGCCCCTAAATTATGGATATTCCTTTAAAAAATGGACACTTGTTTAGCTAAGAGGGACGGAGAATTTCCCTTAACACGGACCATCCCTTAAACAGGGACGATTGGGACTCTTGTTGTCCTAGCCTTTTACTCCATTTAATATGGATTTGACTAATAATAATGCTGCTGTTGTTGTAATATTGTATTATTTTGCATAAATCCATTTTTTCCAATGGGAATGAACAATGGTGTGTATATTTCTTAGCAATTGAATTATAGCTAATAATTATAATTAATATCACAAAAAATGATTATTTTGTCAATAGTGAACCACAGCACCCAGGCACATCTTATCTCTGGTCATGCTTAATCAAATATTGGCAAATATACGGTAACGGGTTGCCAGTTCCTTCTCCAGTGGACTGCGATCTGTCTGACCTCTCTTTAATGACCTGCCCATCATGACCTAGCTCGCCACTTCATTGAGGTACACAAGCCACTTCGCCATGACAAGGTAGAGATCCAGAAGGGGAATGTAGTAATTACTTTACCAAAAAATGAAAATCGTATTACATAGGAGAGGGTCGGGTCATCTTGACCTTTGCTACATATGGGGTGGTAATTCAAACTTTGAAAATATGTAACAGTATAAATATAGACATTATATGTCATGGCCCAGAGCTGGATAACCAACCTATAACTTAAAGGGACCCACATTGAAGTTGTTCCAACAACTAATAGATTGGGGGCTCACAATATTCTATTGGAGTAGTACAGACAATGTTGTGTATATATAAAATAATACGCAATATGGTACAAAATGAATTAAATTAGTAAACTCATGGGTGGAGGGTAAGGAAAGGACCCCTTAGGCAATGCCATAAGACAATATCATCTCTAGGACCTTTCCTCTTAATTTTTTTTTTTTTTTTTTTTTTAGGGGGAATTGTGTAAGCTGACATGGCCATTTATTTTTTTAAACCAAGTTTCCTGTCCTAGACCCATCCTCTAATGGGATGGAGGCTGGTGAGATCTGCCGGTCTCTCGACAGGCCGTTTTTTATTAGTGGTCACAGTCCTTAAGATATATGTTTAGCAGGGTAATGCTATACTATCTGGTGCAAGGTGACCCCACCATAAGAACCAAAGCACGTCATCACTGGCATCTTTCTACATATGTAAACATAGCACAGACAAGACTCCTATAGAAGTGACCAGAGAATGAAAGAAGGATGTGGTTGGGTGTGGTGGAAGAGAGACTGGTCTAAAATGTGGGGCTGCCCCTCAAAAAAAGAACATTTCGGTGGCAGGGAGGCAAGGGGAGTTTTCACATTTTTATCGGCACTGACCTGAAGTGGAGCAGTTGGGGAATGTAGACGCAGTAGTCTTGTAGTCTTTTCCTTTAATAATCTAGAAGTCTTGTTGTCGTCTATTTTAATGCACCAACATATTCCATAGCGCTATATATAAGTTAATTTTTAGGCAAAGACAAATTCAATATTAACACATTGCAAATAATGGAGCTAAGAATCCGGGGTCCATTGGGCTTTCCCCAAAGCACCGACACCAGATTGAAAACTCACAGGCTTACAATCTAATGGTTTTGTGTGTGGTGCAGGAGGGGGAGAGAAGTGTTGTGCATGTTAAACAAACAGGTGTGTTTTAGTGAGGTTTTGAGGCAGGAGGATAGTCTGGTGGAGCGAGTCCAGGAGTTCCAGAGAATAGGGGCAGCACGAGAAAAGTCCTGAAGGCGGGAGTGAGAGGAGGTGACGAATGGTAGAAAGAAGGCCATTGGCACAACGAATAAGGCTGGTGAGGGAGTATTTGGAGACGAGAGCAGAGGTGTAAGGGGGTGAGCTCTTGTTGAGGGTTATGAGATCTACTCAAATAAAACCCACCACTATACACAAATGTTTGGGGACATACACCAGTCTATCAAGCACTTTGTATTTATACACAACGAGCTATAGTCAACTTTTAATCCCATTGATCAAAGACCCATAGTGAGTCCCACTAGGAGACAATTGCATGGAAATTATTATTGAGGTAAGAGAGTGATGTCTGGTTTTATTTAGTTCAGACCACACTAATTACATGGAATCCATTTTATTTATTTTCTATGGTTTTTTTTTTTTTATGGTTGAAGACCATGACATTTTCTGAAATATATATTATCAATTGTTTATAATGCTCCAACATCTTCTGTAGCGCTATACAACGGTAAAGTACATAGATACAGAGCACAATTATGGAAGGCTCCGTCCTTGAGCTTCTGATTTAGTTGCCAATATATTTTTATTGATCATAAATTTCCGAGACCCTATGTATTTGAAATTATTCATTATATTTGCACTTTTACAACTAAAATAGGACAATCTACTGCCAGCTATACGTAAGGATATTACGGAGCATATACAATTACAAGAACCTTTGTAATATACCAATACATTTATTTCGTATATATTTTATTGTTTTCATTTTTATATAAAACTAGTTCTAAAATGTGTACTTCTGGTTCCTAAGTATGTTTTCTTCGTATAATGTATCTCTATGAAGGGTTTCCTGCTATTATTTGCGATCAGTATTTTTATATTTCTGACATTTTATGCAACCATATTTACATACACTCTGCAACTTGCAGTTCACACCAGTCCTTGGAGGGACCGTCCCGTCTTGAGCTGAGCGTTCGTGACCGCAAGATTTTTTTCATTGTAAAATCTACATCTTTCTTGCACAATGTAGCAAAATTTTGACCAATTTGGCCCAGTGGAAAATTTCAGTTCTTGAAAATAAATTGCTGCTAAAGAAATCTGTGGCAGTGTTCCTATCATGATAATGCTGATGTTATGTGTATATATATTATGCAATATTGTCCTCCTGGGCATTAAAAGCATATTTAAGTTTCCTGAATGCATCCGATAGAGGAGAATCAGTAATGCATAAAAAAAACATATTTTATTTGCAGGAAGAAAACCAAAATAAACATGAATAAACTTGCCCTAAAGTTTGCTAAATCTCTTGAGTTTGTAAACCGTTGATTTTCAGAGTTAACACCCCTGGACTCGATATCTCTGCTAAAATTAGCATAAAATTCATAATTCATTTTGGCCAATAACAGGCAGCTAATACATTGCAACAATCTATGATGGCAGTTTGTGTAGTAAGGAATCAGGAGGTGCCAGGCATTGCTGTGTAGATCTCTGCATTGTGATGGTTAATAAAGGGTTAAAATATAAAGATTTAACAATGTTTAACGAAAAAAGAAAAAACAATCTTTTTTTTTTTTTTTTTTACATTGTGAAATCTTTATATTTGCATGAAAAATATTGTTCCAGGGTTCGATCCATGAATGCTTCTTTATCCTCACAAATGACCTCAAGCACTATTCTCTGGGCTTCTTTATCACATTAATAGCAGATTGCCGTGTAACCTCCTTCACAATCAAATTAATACTTTTATCTGAATGGGCCAGTGCAGCACTCGCAATGATTTAAATCATAATGGACAAAAATAAGTAGTGTGAGTTTTTCTGTGCACTCGTTGGTTGAAACAAATATTAATATTTGATAAAAAAATATGTTTTAACTTTTTGTATATGTATATTCATTCAATTTTTTATTATGAATTAATTAAAAAAATGAATTTTAAAAACGGATAAACTGTGAATAAAATATAAAAATATCTTATCAATTCACTTGCTGTAGTCTATGTATAAGCCTCATTTCTAAATCCATATCAAAAAATGTGTAGTAGCTAGGAGGAAGAAAGAGCATATAATTAACTGGATATCTATAATATATATTTTTTTATCTTTTTTTTATTTATTTTTATTAATCCAACTTTTCCGTTTCATTTTCAGTCCCGCAGCTTCCTCACAGAATTTATTAATTACGTCAAGGTAAGAGATAAAGCCTTATTATGCGAGTATGTGACCAGGTGCCCCTATTTTCAGGGAACAGTCCCTGGGTTTTATATATTTATATATATATATATATATATATATATATATATATATATATATATATATATATATAATTTATTATTATTATTATCATTCTTATTTCACTACTACTAGAAATTAAAAAACATTAAGGTGGTAAACAATTGTAATCTGGAAAATTTGTATAATTATCTTACTCATTTGTATTTTATTAACACTTTTATATTTTTATGGGCTATAATAAAAGTAGATTTGTTTTTTTAAAGGTAATAATATTTTGGGAAATCCTAAAGTATTTATTTTTTGACTGCTGTCTTTCTTCAATCACAAGTCTTGAGTATTAACAAGCTTTAACTGTACTTTTTATATATCCCATACTCCCTATATTCAGTTTATTTTTCCCTTCATGTAGGGATGCATAAAATGTTTGTGCTTTATAAATAAATGTTAATGATAATAAAATAGAGGTGTTTTATTTTACCACTAAATCAAGACGCATTCTAAACATATAATTCCTGCAATGTGGTTTTGTGCTTTTTATAACTGTGATTAAAGTATTAAATTATAGAACATGCCATCTTTAAGTTGGTTAGAGAGGAGTATGAAATGCTTGTTTACGGTTTATATACCCACTCAGCATTTCACAAGAAAAAAGTAATCACATTTCAGTTAGAAAATCTTTAGTGTAAAAATATCAAAGTATATCTAATTTTTTTTTTTTTGTGGTAATATTCACATTTGGTGTAAGGTCCTCTGGAAATGTTCATTAGAGTATACCTATAATACCTATACAACACAGAAGTTGTGGGGGGGGGGGGGGGGTTGAGGGGGGGGTCTGTGTGTGTTTACCCTGTACTAGAATTCCTTTTTAATAATAATGATTTTATTTCATGAATTATATTCCTAAAAAAATGCAGCTAATGAATGTAAATAAACAGAGCATTTATATATCTCCACATTGAATTATCAATTATATGGGGGAATGACAGAGAAGAGGATAAAATTAGCTATATAATAAACCTAGTTAGAAAATGTATTTAAAATAAGAAATATTGCTCAGAGAACCCTTCAAGGGAAAATCGTCTCTCAGCAACACAGAAATGTAGTGCTTGATCCGAGCTATAAATGGAGCCACATGGAATTTTAAAAAAAAATGTTAACCCGTTTAATCTCTAATATGCTCATTTCTCATTCTTTGGTATAATGCCAATAATAATGCCCACACAGGCAGTATGCCAAATAAATAAAATAAATATAACTTTTTGCTGTTGCATGTGATTGCACCCACTCATCATAAGGACATTTGTAGGCGCAGTTCCAAAAATCAATCCAATCTATCTAATGGTTTGTTTCCATTTTGAATGGATCAGTAATGATTAAAAAAGTATTAGAAATTTTAGAAATTGTAGACATTTTACCAAAGAATGAGATTTGAGCTTATTGTTATTTTTATTTTTTTAGGTTTAATTTAATTTTTTTTTTACTCCATGTGGCTCCATTTGTGTGCTGTGACCAAGCACTACATTCCTCCGGAGTGACTCTAGGGGGCTTCTATATGGGGGGGGGGGGGGGGTGCATGGCTGTGCATGCAGCTGCTTCTGGCCTCACTCACAGGACCCTGTACACGAACACCCCCATAATTTACAAAGAAGGCTCCTACAGACACTCGGCAACAAGGGAGGAATGTAGTGCTTGATCAGAGCTGCAGATGGAGTTGCATGGAAAAAAATAAAATGTTTTAAAAAATATATATATGCTCCATTCTCATTCTTTGGCACCGACTCGCTGTTCAGATCGATATATATTGATTCTTGCTTATTTGGGTGTTCCCAAGAAGATGGCGCTGGATACTGGCAGGTCCGGCTCTGAGAACTGAATTCCATGGACTGGTTACATTACAGCACTTTCAGTCCATAGTGACCAGTTCTCCAGCTTGGCTGCCATTCACATCCCGGTCATGGAGCTGTTTCTTCTCTAAATCTTGTATCCAAAGTAGCTTTTTCTTTCCATAATTGTTTATGGTTAAAGTTTCAACTTATCAACTGAACAATACCTGTAATAAAAACTTAAATAATTGATATTCAGATCTTTTGTTTATTGGTTAGTGTCTTTTCCATGTTGGTTATGTTTATGCTATTGTGAGTAATGGCGCCATTGACTTCCAAGAGAAGTAGTATAGCTGCAGCAAGGAATTGGTGCCAACTTATCCTTTGGAGGGCTATGACCTTAAGTACTTCAAAGGATACACTTATATAGGTCACCGGATGTATATATAATGTGCCATATTACATGGGATCTGTTTAAGAATCAACTCTAGATCTTTGATTGTCAACCCTATAATTAAAGGACCACTGTAGTGCTCATATAATAAGTTTTAATTTTGTTTATTTTATGGGAAAAAAATTAGTTGAAGATGAAATGTCAATGTATCTTTTGAAACTACAAATTTGTTAAAAAAAAATAGTGTTTCAGTAGATATTCTTCCCTCCACCCCATTCAGCTGTCCAGGAGTCTATCCTAATGGGTTTCTTTATCTACCTGACTCCATTGGCCAAACTATACAGGTCAGAAAATATTTTAGTACAGCTTCCTGGGCAGAGCCTAATCGGTGAAGCAGTCTCTGAAATTGGTCCAAATGTAAGTTTTAAAGCTACACTGAAAAGATTTTCTTAAACACATTATATCAGTAACTAAATGAACAAATGAAACTCTGTTGTATGAGGTCTACTACACTAATATTTAAGATACCATAATAATCTTTTATTGACACACTGTACTTACTGTTTTGTAGACCTCTAAAGTGGTGATCTTGGAAGATCTGGGGGCCCGTTTCGGCCTGAGAGCTCAGGTAAGAATAGAAATCTTCAGATGTCTGATAAGTTTGGACCTATCTCTCCGTGCTCGATTTGGGAGAGTTTATCAGTGCTCTGAATACTATAATTTAGTAATACACACAGGCCTACATTCTAAAATCTCTAAAAATGATTATTGCGCTAATATTTTAGCTGCAATTTCAAAAAGGAAAACACCTTTTTCTATATTCCTTTCAATCACGATGCAGATTGGGGCGATAAGCTTCTATTCTCCTTGTTATAAGTCTGCTTGGCATCACTATGTAAAAGGAGTTAAACATGACATGATTAAAACAGATGCAAGGGTAAAACTTGTATCTATATATTGCTAGATTATATTTCAGTGTAAATAAAAATAAATAAATAAATATTAAAAAAAAAAAAAAAAAAAAATATATATATATATATATATATATATATATATATATATATATATATATATATATATATATATATATATATATATATACACAGATAACATTGTCACAATTCTCTCTCTTAAACAGGATGCCATTAGCAGGATACAAGACTTGCTGGCGGACGGTTCCATAACAGGTGAGCATACACCCACTATACTGAATATAGTTAGTAATAAGTAGGAACAAATACAGAAATCCACTCACCTCAGAAGAGAGCATGCAAACAAATGAGTGTAGAAAAACACTTTTATTAATGGAGTTAAAGCTTTGATTTAGAAACTTAGATTTTATTTTTCAAACATGTTTGCTTTGAGCAGCCAATAAGATGCTTTAGTTGTTTAGATTTTATATGCAGAGTTAACTTGCCACCACTGCTGTAGATGGACCAACACTGTCCGACGGCCACAAACAGTCCGGGATTTTAATCAGGAGCCCGGGTGGATGAATCTGAATGAATGCGGCTGAGTAACTCAGGTGTGCGAGGTAGAGAGAACCAGAAAACAGAGAGATTGAAATTCTGGACTGTTGGCGGCCCTCTAGAGCAGGGGTAGGCAAGCTCGGTCCTAGAGAGCCACACACAGGCTAGAATTATAGGATATCCCTGCTGTATACTGTTGAAACTATCGCTTCTTCAGTCATCGTAATTGACTCAGTTGTGCGCAGACAGGAAATTCTCAAATCCAGGCCTGTGGGTGGCCCTTCATGACCAAACTTGCTTAACCCTGCTCTAGAGAAAGTATGCACTCTTGATAATTTCAGTAACCCCGCCAGTGCAGCAAGGAAGTAATCTAAACTACAATGAAAATTCCCATGTGAGTGGCAATAGGATGGCTAAGGATTAGGATGGCTAAGGATTAGGATGGCTAAGGATTAGGATGGCTAAGGATTAGGATGGCTAAGGATTAGGATGGCTAAGGATTAGGATGGCTAAGGATTAGGATGGCTAAGGATTAGGATGGCTAAGGATTAGGATGGCTAAGGATTAGGATGGCTAAGGATTAGGATGGCTAAAGATTCAAATATTAATAAAGATTTCTAACCTTTGCCACACTAGTTTTTCTTATGCTTATTTTAAACTATGTTAATTATATTGGATGGGAATATTTAAAATCCAGAAAAAATGCCTCTAAATGATTTAAAACCAGTGCTGAAAAAGTTTGTAACTAAATTATGGATCATGCCTAACTTTATCCAAAAGGAAAAAAATATAATGATATAATATAAATGCTATCTCTACCAACTCCATGAATCATAACATCCATGATTATCCCATCTCTAATATTACTCCATTTTCCCCAGGAATATTTGAAGTAATCCTCATATGCAATAATATGCTAATCCCAGGATTACTGTATAAATATAGCACTCACAGAAATATAAAAACTAGGTTGTCGAACAACAATTGAAACACTTTGTTGCAACAGACAAAGGTCAAGTGATGTCAAGTGCTTTGCAAGCGATATCTTTAATCCATTGTCTCGCGGTAATCACTACTTGGTATATACTTGACCTTAGCCATTGTTCCTGACCCCCGCCCCCCATACAATGTAATAAAGAGCCATAATTATTTACAATACAGAAGTTCTAGTTGGTCCCGGTGCAACCTCAACTCCCCTAGCCAACTCCTCTTTCAACTCAATAAAGGTATCTCTCTCTACCCGAGAGGAAGTCAATTAGCATTATAAATTGAAGCAATCTATTAACTGCATGTGGTAAATGCTCCAAATAGCTGCATACCTTTTGGTTTTAAATGTTGACTAATTGTTAAATAGACAGTATCATGCCAATAACCCAGACCTTATGAAATTGCCAACAAATATTCCAAGGCAGTTGTGCCCCCTAAAACCATGAGGTTCAGCTGAAGGTACCCAGTGTCCAATATATAGCTTTTGGCCAGTACTGTCCTGATGTCTATAACTCCGGCCCTATTTATCTTTCAGGTGTGATCGATGATCGAGGGAAGTTCATCTATATCACCCCGGAGGAACTGGCTGCCGTGGCCCAGTTCATTAGACAGAGGGGACGGGTCTCTATCTCTGAGCTTGCACAAGCAAGCAACAAGCTAATCAACCTCAACCCAGACACCAACTCTGCACCGGTCGAGGTCTCCTGAAGGTGCCATCTGGGTTCTCTAGAACAATCTTAAATATTTTTTGGAAGAAAGTAAAATAACAATAAAAACCCTATACAACAGCATTAATAGGATTTAATGGCTTATTTAATATGATATATTCAACATTTTTTGAATTTCTTATATTACAAATAAACACTACTTTCTACTACAGACTATGTTTGCAAAAGGAAATATTAACCTGCCAGGGAATACGTATGCAACGTAAAAGTTTAAAGGAACGCAGTTAGACAGCCTATGGACATGTTACTGCCCGATTGTGTTCTTAGTCAAAATATATACTTTTATTCTTCTGATGGTCTCTGGAGTCATCCATGATACTTTGGTGAGAAATGAATGAGTGGGGTGTTTACATTTCAGCAGCGGAGGCCTTAATATCTCAATTCATTACAGTGTAAGGGGGTAGGTGTCAAATAAATCTCCAATTTATATAAATACATTTCCCTCTGTTAGTTTGGAGCCAGATGGGCTGTGGTTATACTATCGGAAAAAGCTAAAGCCAGACAACATGAAACATTCTATAGAGAAAATACTGATTTTCAAGACTAAGGATGTTTTTATGCTCTTTGCTTACACGGCTGCAGCTGTTTTTCCTACAAAGTTTATACTTGTATATGTTAATTAAAATTAGGGGGGATGGACCAGGTAGAGACCCTTTTTAAATGTTAAACATTATAGGCCGAGAATGTGGACAATAATGTCTGACAGATTAAACACATTTCTATCAAATCTGACTCAGGCCGACCAAGGGCCTCATTCAAATGCGATTTGGCCAATTGAATAGGACTCAATATAAGCACACAGCATTTTTTTTTTTTTTTTTTTACAGTAGTTTTTGGTTGGTGAACTTTTATCCAAAAGCAAGATCTTCACTAACTAAAAACTTCTGTAAAAAAAATATGCTATGCGCTTATATAGAGCCCTATTCAATTGGCCAAATCACATTTGAATGAGGCCCCAAGTGGGGTTCATCTAGGGGAGGCAAGCTCCAGATAATATTAGGAATATATTGAATTGATGACACTTATCAAAGAAAAAACATGTATGTTCACTAGATATAGAGAAGGCATTCAACTCCCTGGGATGAGCTTACCTATTTGCAAAATTCAATTACATTATGTTTTAAAGGAGCTTTTCTTACATTCTATATTACATAAAATTATTATATACAAGCCCTAGGACTTCCCTCATACTTCCAGGCCGATAATCCAACACTATTCATATACAAAGAGGGTACATGTCAGGGTTGCCGTTATCACCAGTACTATTTGCACTAGCCGTAGAACCATACACAATGACGACATTAGAGGTGCTCAGTCTAATCCATAGAACCACTGGCAGCAACAATACATGAACAGAATAATATCAGTGGGATCAAGTTTGGTCAACAAGGATTTAAAATGAGCGTGTTCACTGATGATGTCATTATAACATTCGCCAAACCTCTTACACTCTTCCTAATATTTTTCCTAATACTTTTCAAACATCTAACGCCTCAAAATAAATATTGATAAATCTGAAATGCTAAATATTAACTTACCTACACCAATGGTAAATTTATTACCAAGCAATGTATTAACTATTTCAAGTGGCAAAAAAGTGTTCATATCCCAGCCAACACTAAAACTCGATGCAAACCTAATCACAATCCACTAATGTCGCGCTTAATAAAATTGCCAAGTAATTGGCATAATTTAAAACTGTCACAACCCAGGGGCGAGGGGTCTATAACCCCCAAACTTCCTGCCTTCTGCTACAGGAATACACCCCCTGGATTGTACGGATTTGGGTCTCTCTGTACCCAGCATCCAAATCCAGACCACCATCTGGGTATCAGGAACCCAGGATCAGCCTACCCAGTAGATGATGCATCTTGTATTCAGCCCATTTCTCTAGGACCCAGCAGAGATTCAGGATACCAAGGGTTAATAGCTTTATTAAATACAATTTCCTCTATCCCCTAGTTCTTAGGATAGACCTGTGGTTCCCAAACCTCTCATTAGGGATCCGCAGACAGGTAGGGATTTCCATTTAACCGTGTGTGATTATAGAGGCAATTAGTATTCATTGTTCACACACACATTTAAACCGTACATTAACCAATCAGTTAGTCCACCCCCTGGCAAACAACTCCAATTCCTAACAGCCTGTCTGATCTACCCCACCTGATTTTAATTGACTGTCAGGAGCTTAGGGCTATCATGTTTTCAGATACCAATGGGTCTGGTGAGGTTATCTTCCAGGTCACCCTTGACAGGATTTACAACACGATTGGGGTAATTGGCTAGCTTGGCTCAAAGACTTCTAACCCTATTAAATTCCCTCCTTGTGTAAAACTGTAGCCCCTAAGACTTGCAGCTATTAAATTGGCCCCGTAAAGCAACACGCCAAGACTTGCAACGTAAAGGCGAGAAAAGGCTACAGGACGTGGAAATTTGAAACTGCGCGCCCGCAAATACTTTGCTCTGTCAAGCCCGTAACTGTTACGTTCCAATCACGCTATTGAATTTCAACAAATTCACTGGTGTTCAAGCCTGTAACTGGAGCTAAGAAGCGCTCAGGGATTAGAGAGGACCCGTACTGTAAATGCAAATATACACACAATACTGTATTTATAATGAAAGGAAAGTGATGTTGGGTATTAAAATTATTAGCAAAGCATTCTCAGGCGTGCAAATCTGCAATATAAAATACTTAATTTTCAGTTTAAATTCCGTGTTATATCGATCCCGGCAATCAGTGTGTTAATACATATAATGAAACTTGCATGGACTAGAATATCATATTTACTCTCAGATTTATTAATATTGCATTATTTCTGGAATGCGTGTCTGATCGAAACCCGTAATTGAAACCCGTAAGGCTTTGAAATCTAACCTCCATGTTTCAGCGACGTAATTATGACAATCTCATTTGCCATTGGCTCCCTCTAAACCTGTAACTACGGGTTTGACTAATTGATCATGTTCACGGCCGCACATGCAACGGTGCAAGAATGGTTTACGGGTTTGTGCCTCAAGCCCATAACTTGCGGCATGGTCTAATTTAATTGCTCTGTAACTCAGCCAAATTTCAAGCCCGCAGCCTTTGCGGGCTTGCCGATGCCGCTACAGGCTTTAAATTTAATAGGGATGTTAGTATCTGAAAGGGGTTTTCTATGCAGTACGGGGTCAGGGACAGTAACCAGATGGAGTCACACTACCAACATGGCGCACTAACTACAAAGATGGCAGAAACATGGAAAGGGATCTCTGAGCTACAATGTATTCATATCAGTAACCTTAGTAATAATAATGTTGCTGTAGAGTGAATTGTGAGGAGTGCATTTACAATTCTTACAAACTAACTTGTGAAAATAAAACCTACCAATCATCACTACTAAAACAAGTCACTATTATAAACATTATAACATTACTAAAGTCCCTATTATATCTAGAGCTTAAGAGTAATTGCTTTCTATGTGTAACAATTACATGCAGCAGAATGATGTCACTGCCCTAGATAGGTTGGTACCGAGTACATGGGAGTCATGACAAAAACGACCGTTATTAGGCCGAATAGCAGCTATTAAGACTGATCTATTACCTACATTTTTTACCTATTTTGGCCACTCCCAATTCCAATATGTTTGAAAGACAAACGCCTACATACAATGTTTCAAATTTATTTGGCGACATAAACAACCTCGAGCCAATAAGACCACATTAAATGCACATAGATTACATGGAGGCTTTAATCGCATATTATAATGCAGCTCAGTTACATCAAATTGTGTTCCAGCACGTAAAGGCATATTTACGTTTCCTGCATTATGAATGCATCTGATAGAGGATAATCAGTAGTGTATGCTAAAAAAAATTTGCATGAAAAAAATAGCATAATAAACATTTACAAACTCACCCTGATGTTTGCTAAATCTTTTCAGTTTGCAAGCTGAGGCTTTTGTCAGTTGACTCCCCTGAAAATCCCTGCTAATATTAGCATAATTAGTTTTGGCCAAGAGAAAGCTGATACATTTGGATTATACTCTGGGGTTGCTGTGTTGCAAAGAAGCCTGGGATATGTAGTCTTTATATATCCTTGTATTTGGATTCAGCTGTAAACTGAGACCCCACCCAACCATGTAATGCAATCCAGCACCGAGTCCTTTGAAAGGTCAACTCCATACCTAGATTCATTTACTCTGCATAATTGGTAATGACCGTTTCCTCTGGGTATGCAAAGCTGGAATTTTCTCTCCTGCGAATAAATGTGTAATTACACTGAACTCATCTACCTGTTTGGTACCAAACATTTGAAACCCAGGAAACGCATATAAACCTTTTAATAGCCCACTGAACTCACTGTAAGTGCTCTTTGTGGAGTGAAAGAACAAAAGACTATGTTAAAATGATCTAGATTTTTTAATAACACTAATAACAGCTAAACAAATCTTAAGTTATAAATTTTTGTTTACATGCAGTCTATTCCGCCCACTGGCTGTTGCATTAGAAATTGGCAGATGTGTGTGGCTCTATGGGGTAGGCTGTGATTGATCCCCCCTAGACTCAGGTTACACTGCACTGACCAGTTAGCCCATAGCTTTCCTATTTTGGTTGAGTACCAGTCTTCCCTTCACAGATCGATGTGGCATGGGTAAAGGAAATATATTATTAACTGACAACTCCTAATTCTCCCTTCACGCCAATCACATATATAGTTGTCAGCAGTGCGGTTTGCCAAAAGTTGTTGCTAACGCTGCAGGCTCCTTGCGCTGCTGATGAGCGCCGTAGGCGCTCTTCCCTACGATCCCCTACGACTTTAGGCATGCAAATCGCGAGGGGCCGCATTTGCGGAGGTGGAGCCTCCCACGCCGGCTGCAATGACCCGCAGGCGGGACTTACACCGCAAAATTTACAGTCTTAGCATCCACAAATACGAGCCGCGGGACTTAGAAAAAACACCATTACGAGCTCGCAAAAATATGACCTTAGCGCCCGAACCCTGCACACATGAAAACATTAAAAACACAATAAATGCACACAACAAACACATAGAAAGCTTACCCACAACAAGGGGGGTACCCAGGACCTCTGAAAGTGAAATTACACCTCAATTTAGGTACAAATTCAAGAGTTTACACACCCGAAAATCCCCTAAGCGAGAGAAAAAATGGCCGCTGAAAAAAACGAAAACCAGGCTTCAGGACCCTAAACACGCAAAACACCACCAAGCCCATATGGTTTTTCCGAAAAAGCCGGACGAGGTCCAAGATACACCATTAGCAAGGACGCTAAATCATCCACAGCCGCGTACCACATACACATTAGCCGCCATTTTACAACAGTAACTTACACAATGCGGGAGTACACAGCTTTCCCTCGTGCACGCAGCCTATTTACACTACACACTGCACACATTGCTGACACACCTCAGCTCCACAACAGTGCAAACCTACATTGTATGCTGCAGGAACATCGAAACAGATTGTCAGCTCTTCAGCACAATGCTTCCTGCATATATTACTTCAAAATAGGTAAAGTATATTCATTTATTAATTATTTCACAAAAAACATATACACAAAAAAAATACACATAAAA
Organism: Discoglossus pictus; assembly: GCA_027410445.1. NCBI lineage: Eukaryota > Metazoa > Chordata > Amphibia > Anura > Alytidae > Discoglossus > Discoglossus pictus. The sequence goes on along the minus strand of CM050163.1, from coordinate 21,658,778 downwards.
GACATTCACTGCACCACTCACAACAAGCACCAACGCTGAACATAGCACATAAAGACTTGCAAGAAGCCCAAAAAACACATTACCGCTGACCAAACAATAACAGCAAAAGTGCTGATCAGAAAAAAATACAACAACCAACAGCCTGGTTCTTCTAAAAATGGGCCAACAGAGTTAAAAGTTTTAAGATTTATTAATAGTCATAGCAAATGACATGATAATGGGATAATGAGCGCCGAAGGTGCTTAGTGCGAGGCTCGCAATGAGCGCCGAAGGATCTCGGAACACCAACAAAATTCATGTCTCAACCAAACAGCATTACCTGCCTTTTATACCTCAAAAAGAGGGGTCAGCTTAGTATGAATTGTACATTTTACTAAAGGCAAAATCATTTCATTTGAATCCCTTCAATAACAGTATGAATTGAAAAAACATGTGTTACATTATTACAGATTCTATCTCCAATAAACGGAATCCTAGAGGGATGGATTTCAAAACAATCTTTATTTTCAGTTAATTTCCCTGTCAGTGATACAATATAATAAATGCAACCCTTTATACCAAAAAATAACAAATCTTTCAGCACATTTATACAGTATACAGAGGCGTGACACATCCCTGCCTGTGTGAGCCTCGGTAAGCTGTTCTCTAATTAAAGCAAGCGCCTAATTAGTTCATTAACAGAGAAAGGGTGTGTCCAGCAGTATGGATATATACCTTTGCTGACCCTCCCTCTGCACTGACTGCCTCTTTATACCAGTGATGGGTCTGTACACTCCATTACACATGCCTAATATTTTTCATAGATTACCCATTTGTTTTTAATTTTTTGCCCAAAACAGAGGTAGGTCGACCCTTTACTACGTTTGAAAATAAACAACTCAAACCCAAAAGGAGGTATTTAATTTCATGGCTGCAGTCACCATCTGAAGAGATCTTGGATACAATTATTATTAATTAAACTATTATGAACCATTTTTGGTATTCTTAAACTTCATATTGCAACAAAAAAAGTCATCTCTTTCTTGGCACCAAATAATCACCAAAACCAATGAAGTGGCAAACTAAGGGAATGACTTACTCTTTGGGAAACTCTTTGCCATTATATTATAAGAAATGTCTTAAGGATCATATTTGCACACTATATTCTATTCATATATATATATATATATATATATATATATATATATATAGTTGTAATTTAATCCGGAAGCTGCGAGTTGCGCATTTGCATTGTGCAACCAGAGCTGCGCATGTGCAATGCGCGTTGAGGGGGAGACAGGGTGGGGGAGAGTCAGGGGAGGGATTAAGAGGCATAGGAGAGGGGGACAGGGGAGGAGGGAGTGGGGGGAAGAGACACAGGGGAGCTAGAGAGAGGGAAAGAAGACACAGGGTAGGGAGAGAGGGGGAAAGAGACGCTGGGGAGGGAGTGGGGGGAAAGAGACGCTGTGGGGGGAAGGAGTCACAGGGGAGAGAGAGGGGGGAAAGAGATGCTGGGGAGGGAGAGGGGAGGAAGAGACGCTGGGGAGGGAGTGGGGGGAAGGAGACACAGGAGGGAAACGCGGGGAAGGAGACACAGGGGAGAGAGAGGAGGGAAGGGGAGGAGAAACACAGGGGAGGGGGAAGAGACACAGGGGGAGAGGGGGGAAATAGATGGAGTGGTGGAAACAAAAAATAAAATATTATTGCATGCAATCACTGTCACGACCCACTCTCTGGCTGGGGTCTGTTGACCGGATTTGGGTTACTCTGGACATTCAGCAGCTTTGATTACAGGAACATCATGTCTCAGCCCTTGGGTTAGACTGAGCAATATTGACAGTAAGTCTAACGAATCTTACTGCAAGCATATGTCCCCGGGTAAATAATACATCTACACGCCACGTCTTGATGAAAATTATGAACAACTTTATTTGGAAAACAACATCTTTTACACAGGCATACAACATTACCAGGAGGGGCTACCTTTAGTCAGCCCCTAACTGCCTCTGGCCAATCAGGCAGGGTCCCTACGTGGGAACCATGAGACTCCTCCCCTGGTCCACCCACTAGGTGGGGCTAACTAATTCATTTGGCTCTAGCTCCCAAGAGAGAGACATCTCCCTGCCCTCTGGACTTTGCCCTGATTATCTGAGTGGGAATCCCTGTAGACCACCTGGGGTTATGGTGCCTCAGTGTCTGTAAGGGACCCTATTGTTCCTGACTACTATCATTTCAAGTGTTTACTTTCAGGACCATATGGGCAACTCCTGACTGAGAGTTTATACAATGGGGGAGGGTTGACTAATTAAAACATAGCTATCACTCCATAATACAATATACAATATAATACTAACATATTATACCCCATAACATATTTCTACATTCCCACATGGTATCAGGGTTGGGCAGGTTTTCCACGTCAATCCATTTTATGCAGTAATGCTGACTTTATTTAATGGTGACAGTGGAACCCCCTACTCATTCCCCTATCCCATACCATTCACAAGCTGTGGCTCTGTGAGCCCAAACCTTTTGTTCTTCCACATGGCAACAGCATGTGGAAGATAACCCAGCCCCAAGATGGCCACTGCTGCCAGTCACAAAATGGCCACCGGCTGATTCATGACAACCACGACTCTCCATAAATGTAAATGCTCCTCAGCTTCCTCCAATATGTCATGGATCCCTCCACATTTATGTTTTCTAGTTAAAAGCTCACTGTGGGATGTCTATAATCTTAGTCAGACTCTTTTATAATTTGTACAGTAAAATAAATAAATACAATACGCTGAAGCGACTTCTTATTCAGACTGTTTCTTATTTAATGAAGTTGGCTTCTTATTTGGTTCATTTAATGGCCATTGTCTTCTTCACTAAAAATATACATTTCAACTGATTATAAGGTTAAAACCCAAATATACATGAACATGCACATGTATGTCATAAACTCATAACATACTTAGCCTGGCACAAAAATATAATCAATAAATGTCAATGATTTTCTATTAGCGGGACCCCAATAAATGCCAATGATTTACTATTAGCGGGCCCCCAATAAATGCCAATGATTTACTATTAGCGGGCCCCCAATAAATGCCAATGATTTACTATTAGTGGGCCCCCTATAAATGCCAATGATTTACTATTAGTGGGCCCCCAGTAAATGTCAATGATTTACTATTAGCGGGCCCCCAATAAATGCCAATGATTTACTATTAGTGGGCCCCCAATAAATGCCAATGATTTACTATTAGTCGGCCCCCAGTAAATGCCAATGATTTACTATTAGTGGGCCCCCAATAAATGCCAATGATTTACTATTAGCGGGCGCCCAATAAATGCCAAAGATTTACTATTAGCGGGCCCCCAATAAATGCCAATGATTTACTATTAGTGGGCCCCCAATAAATGCCAATGATTTACTATTAGCGGGCCCCCAATAAATGCCAATGATTTACTATTAGTGGGCCCCCAATAAATGCCAATGATTTACTATTAGTGGGCCCCCAATAAATGTCAATGATTTACTATTAGTGGGCCCCCAATAAATGCCAATGATTTACTATTAGTCGGCCCCCAGTAAATGCCAATGATTTACTATTAGTGGGCCCCCAATAAATGCCAATGATTTACTATTAGCGGGCCCCCAATAAATGCCAATGATTTACTATTAGTGGGCCCCCAATAAATGCCAATGATTTACTATTAGCGGGCGCCCAATAAACGCCAAAGATTTACTATTAGCGGGCCCCCAATAAATGCCAATGATTTACTATTAGCGGGCCCCCAATAAATGCCAATGATTTACTATTAGCGGGCCCCCAATAAATGCCAATGATTTACTATTAGCGGGCCCCCAGTAAATGTCAATGATTTACTATTAGCGGGCCCCCAGTAAATGTCAATGATTTACTATTAGCGTGCCCCCAATAAATGCCAATGATTTACTATTAGTGGGCCCCCAATAAATGCCAAAGATTTACTATTAGCGGACCCCAATAAATGCCAATGATTTACTATTAGCGTGCCCCCAGTAAATGTCAATGATTTACTATTAGCGGGCCCCCAATAAATGTCAATGATTTACTATTAGCGGGCCCCCAATAAATGCCAATGATTTACTATTAGTGGGCCCCCAATAAATGCCAATGATTTACTATTAGTCGGCCCCCAGTAAATGTCAATGATTTACTATTAGTGGGCCCCCAATAAATGTCAATGATTTACTATTAGCGGGCCCCCAATAAATGCCAATGATTTACTATAAGCGGGCCCCCAATAAATGCCAATGATTTACTATTAGTGGGCCCCCAATAAATGTCAATGATTTACTATTAGCGGGCCCCCAATAAATGCCAATGATTTACTATAAGCGGGCGCCCAATAAATGCCAATGATTTACTATTAGTGGGCCCCCAATAAATGCCAATGATTTACTATTAGCGGGCCCCCAATAAATGCCAATGATTTACTATTAGTGGGCCCCCAATAACTGCCAATGATTTACTATTAGCGGGCGCCCAATAAATGCCAAAGATTTACTATTAGCGGGCCCCCAATAAATGCCAATGATTTACTATTAGCGGGCCCCCAGTAAATGTCAATGATTTACTATTAGCGGGCCCCCAGTAAATGTCAATGATTTACTATTAGCGGGCCCCCAGTAAATGTCAATGATTTACTATTAGCGGGCCCCCAGTAAATGCCAATGATTTACTATTAGTGGGCCCCCAATAAATGCCAATGATTTACTATTAGTCGGCCCCCAGTAAATGTCAATGATTTACTATTAGTGGGCCCCCAATAAATGCCAATGATTTACTATTAGTGGGCCCCCAATAAATGCCAATGATTTACTATTAGTGGGCCCCCAATAAATGCCAATGATTTACTATTAGTCGGCCCCCAGTAAATGTCAATGATTTACTATTAGCAGGCCCCCAATAAATGCCAATGATTTACTATTAGCGGGCCCCCAATAAATGTCAATGATTTACTATTAGCGGGCCCCCAGTAAATGTCAATGATTTACTATTAGCGGGCCCCCAGTAAATGTCAATGATTTACTATTAGCGGGCCCCCAGTAAATGCCAATGATTTACTATTAGTGGGCCCCCAATAAATGCCAATGATTTACTATTAGTCGGCCCCCAGTAAATGTCAATGATTTACTATTAGTGGGCCCCCAATAAATGCCAATGATTTACTATTAGTGGGCCCCCAATAAATGCCAATGATTTACTATTAGTGGGCCCCCAATAAATGCCAATGATTTACTATTAGTCGGCCCCCAGTAAATGTCAATGATTTACTATTAGCAGGCCCCCAATAAATGCCAATGATTTACTATTAGCGGGCCCCCAATAAATGCCAATGATTTACTATTAGCGGGCGCCCAATAAATGCCAATGATTTACTATTAGCGGCCCCCAATAAATGCCAATGATTTACTATTAGCGGGACCCCAATAAATGTTAATGATTTACTATTAGCGGGCCCCCAATAAATGCCAATGATTTACTATTAGTGGGCCCCCAATAAATGCCAATGATTTACTATTAGCGGGCCCCCAGCAAATGGCATAGATTTACTATTAGCGGGCCCCCAATAAATGCCAATGATTTACTATTAGCGGGCCCCCAATAAATGCCAATGATTTACTATTAGCGGGCGCCCAATAAATGCCAATGATTTACTATTAGTGGGCCCCCAATAAATGCCAATGATTTACTATTAGTGGGCCCCCAATAAATGCCAATGATATACTATTAGTGGGCCCCCAATAAATGCCAATGATTTACTATTAGCGGGCGCCCAATAAACGCCAAAGATTTACTATTAGCGGGCCCCCAATAAATGCCAATGATTTACTATTAGCGGGCCCCCAATAAATGCCAATGATTTACTATTAGCGGGCCCCCAATAAATGCCAATGATTTACTATTAGCGGGCCCCCAGTAAATGTCAATGATTTACTATTAGCGGGCCCCCAGTAAATGTCAATGATTTACTATTAGCGTGCCCCCAATAAATGCCAATGATTTACTATTAGTGGGCCCCCAATAAATGCCAAAGATTTACTATTAGCGGACCCCAATAAATGCCAATGATTTACTATTAGCGTGCCCCCAGTAAATGTCAATGATTTACTATTAGCGGGCCCCCAGTAAATGTCAATGATTTACTATTAGCGGGCCCCCAATAAATGCCAATGATTTACTATTAGTGGGCCCCCAATAAATGCCAATGATTTACTATTAGTCGGCCCCCAGTAAATGTCAATGATTTACTATTAGTGGGCCCCCAATAAATGTCAATGATTTACTATTAGCGGGCCCCCAATAAATGCCAATGATTTACTATAAGCGGGCCCCCAATAAATGCCAATGATTTACTATTAGTGGGCCCCCAATAAATGTCAATGATTTACTATTAGCGGGCCCCCAATAAATGCCAATGATTTACTATTAGCGGGCGCCCAATAAATGCCAATGATTTACTATTAGTGGGCCCCCAATAAATGCCAATGATTTACTATTAGCGGGCCCCCAATAAATGCCAATGATTTACTATTAGTGGGCCCCCAATAAATGCCAATGATTTACTATTAGCGGGCGCCCAATAAATGCCAAAGATTTACTATTAGCGGGCCCCCAATAAATGCCAATGATTTACTATTAGCGGGCCCCCAGTAAATGTCAATGATTTACTATTAGCGGGCCCCCAGTAAATGTCAATGATTTACTATTAGCGGGCCCCCAGTAAATGTCAATGATTTACTATTAGCGGGCCCCCAGTAAATGCCAATGATTTACTATTAGTGGGCCCCCAATAAATGCCAATGATTTACTATTAGTCGGCCCCCAGTAAATGTCAATGATTTACTATTAGTGGGCCCCCAATAAATGCCAATGATTTACTATTAGTGGGCCCCCAATAAATGCCAATGATTTACTATTAGTGGGCCCCCAATAAATGCCAATGATTTACTATTAGTCGGCCCCCAGTAAATGTCAATGATTTACTATTAGCAGGCCCCCAATAAATGCCAATGATTTACTATTAGCGGGCCCCCAATAAATGCCAAGATTTACTATTAGCGGGCCCCCAATAAATGCCAATGATTTACTATTAGCGGGCGCCCAATAAATGCCAATGATTTACTATTAGCGGCCCCCAATAAATGCCAATGATTTACTATTAGCGGGACCCCAATAAATGTTAATGATTTACTATTAGCGGGCCCCCAATAAATGCCAATGATTTACTATTAGTGGGCCCCCAATAAATGCCAATGATTTACTATTAGCGGGCCCCCAGCAAATGGCATAGATTTACTATTAGCGGGCCCCCAATAAATGCCAATGATTTACTATTAGCGGGCCCCCAATAAATGCCAATGATTTACTATTAGCGGGCGCCCAATAAATGCCAATGATTTACTATTAGTGGGCCCCCAATAAATGCCAATGATTTACTATTAGCGGGCGCCCAATAAACGCCAAAGATTTACTATTAGCGGGCCCCCAATAAATGCCAATGATTTACTATTAGCGGGCCCCCAATAAATGCCAATGATTTACTATTAGCGGGCCCCCAATAAATGCCAATGATTTACTATTAGCGGGCCCCCAGTAAATGTCAATGATTTACTATTAGCGGGCCCCCAGTAAATGTCAATGATTTACTATTAGCGTGCCCCCAATAAATGCCAATGATTTACTATTAGTGGGCCCCCAATAAATGCCAAAGATTTACTATTAGCGGGCCCCCAATAAATGCCAATGATTTACTATTAGCGTGCCCCCAGTAAATGTCAATGATTTACTATTAGCGGGCCCCCAGTAAATGTCAATGATTTACTATTAGCGGGCCCCCAATAAATGCCAATGATTTACTATTAGTGGGCCCCCAATAAATGCCAATGATTTACTATTAGTCGGCCCCCAGTAAATGTCAATGATTTACTATTAGTGGGCCCCCAGTAAATGTCAATGATTTACTATTAGCGGGCCCCCAATAAATGCCAATGATTTACTATAAGCGGGCCCCCAATAAATGCCAATGATTTACTATTAGTGGGCCCCCAATAAATGTCAATGATTTACTATTAGCGGGCCCCCAATAAATGCCAATGATTTACTATAAGCGGGCGCCCAATAAATGCCAATGATTTACTATTAGTGGGCCCCCAATAAATGCCAATGATTTACTATTAGCGGGCCCCCAATAAATGCCAATGATTTACTATTAGTGGGCCCCCAATAACTGCCAATGATTTACTATTAGCGGGTGCCCAATAAATGCCAAAGATTTACTATTAGCGGGCCCCCAATAAATGCCAATGATTTACTATTAGCGGGCCCCCAGTAAATGTCAATGATTTACTATTAGCGGGCCCCCAGTAAATGTCAATGATTTACTATTAGCGGGCCCCCAGTAAATGCCAATGATTTACTATTAGTGGGCCCCCAATAAATGCCAATGATTTACTATTAGTCGGCCCCCAGTAAATGTCAATGATTTACTATTAGTGGGCCCCCAATAAATGCCAATGATTTACTATTAGTGGGCCCCCAATAAATGCCAATGATTTACTATTAGTGGGCCCCCAATAAATGCCAATGATTTACTATTAGTCGGCCCCCAGTAAATGTCAATGATTTACTATTAGCAGGCCCCCAATAAATGCCAATGATTTACTATTAGCGGGCCCCCAATAAATGCCAAGATTTACTATTAGCGGGCCCCCAATAAATGCCAATGATTTACTATTAGCGGGCGCCCAATAAATGCCAATGATTTACTATTAGCGGGCGCCCAATAAATGTCAATGATTTACTATTAGTGGGCCCCCAATAAATGCCAAAGATTTACTATTAGTGGGCCCCCAATAAAGGCCAATGATTTATTATTAGTGGGCCCCCAATAAATGTCAATGTATTACTATTAGCGGGACCCCAATAAATGCCAATGATTTACTATTAGCGGGACCCCAATAAATGCTAATGATTTAGTATTAGTGGGCCCCCAATAAATGCCAATGATTTACTATTAGCGGGCGCCCAATAAATGCCAATGATTTACTATTAGCGGGCGCCCAATAAATGTCAATGATTTACTATTAGTGGGCCCCCAATAAATGCCAAAGATTTACTATTAGTGGGCCCCCAATAAAGGCCAATGATTTATTATTAGTGGGCCCCCAATAAATGTCAATGTATTACTATTAGCGGGACCCTAATAAATGCCAATGATTTACTATTAGCGGGACCCCAATAAATGCTAATGATTTAGTATTAGTGGGCCCCCAATAAATGCCAATGATTTACTATTAGTGGGCCCCCAATAAATGCCAATGATTTACTATTAGTGGGCCCCCAATAAATGCCAATGATATACTATTAGTGGGCCCCCAATAAATGCCAATGATTTACTATTAGCGGGACCCCAATTAATGCCAATGATTTACTATTAGCGGGACCCCAATAAATGCCAATGATTTCCTATTAGTGGGGCCCCAATAAATGCCAATGATTTACTATTAGCGGGGCCCCAATAAATGCCAATGATTTACTATTAGCGGGCCCCCAATAAATGCCAATGATTTACTATTAGCGGGCCCCAGATAAATGTCAATGATTTACTATTAGCGGGCCCCAGATAAATGTCAATGATTTACTATTAGCGGGCCCCCAATAAATGTCAATGATTTACTATTAGTGGGCCCCCAATAAATGCCAATGGTTTACTATTAGCGGGCCCCCAGTAAATGTCAAAGATTTACTATTAGTCGGCCCCCAATAAATGTCAATGATTTACTATTAGTGGGCCCCCAATAAATGCCAATGATTTACTATTAGCGGGCCGCCAATAAATGCCAATGATTTGCTATAAGTGGGCCGCCAATAAATGTCAATGATTTACTATTAGTGGGCCCCCAATAAATGCCAATGATTTACTATTAGTGGGCCCCCAATAAATGCCAATGATTTACTATTAGTCGGCCCCCAGTAAATGTCAATGATTTACTATTAGCAGGCCCCCAATAAATGCCAATGATTTACTATTAGCGGGCCCCCAATAAATGCCAAGATTTACTATTAGCGGGCCCCCAATAAATGCCAATGATTTACTATTAGCGGGCGCCCAATAAATGCCAATGATTTACTATTAGCGGGCGCCCAATAAATGTCAATGATTTACTATTAGTGGGCCCCCAATAAATGCCAAAGATTTACTATTAGTGGGCCCCCAATAAAGGCCAATGATTTACTATTAGTGGGCCCCCAATAAATGTCAATGTATTACTATTAGCGGGACCCCAATAAATGCTAATGATTTAGTATTAGTGGGCCCCCAATAAATGCCAATGATTTACTATTAGTGGGCCCCCAATAAATGCCAATGATTTACTATTAGTGGGCCCCCAATAAATGCCAATGATATACTATTAGTGGGCCCCCAATAAATGCCAATGATTTACTATTAGCGGGACCCCAATTAATGCCAATGATTTACTATTAGCGGGACCCCAATAAATGCCAATGATTTCCTATTAGTGGGGCCCCAATAAATGCCAATGATTTACTATTAGCGGGGCCCCAATAAATGCCAATGATTTACTATTAGCGGGCCCCCAATAAATGCCAATGATTTACTATTAGCGGGCCCCAGATAAATGTCAATGATTTACTATTAGCGGGCCCCAGATAAATGTCAATGATTTACTATTAGCGGGCCCCCAATAAATGTCAATGATTTACTATTAGCGGGCCCCCAATAAATGCCAATGATTTACTATTAGCGGGCCCCCAGTAAATGTCAAAGATTTACTATTAGTCGGCCCCCAATAAATGTCAATGATTTACTATTAGTGGGCCCCCAATAAATGCCAATGATTTACTATTAGCGGGCCGCCAATAAATGCCAATGATTTACTATTAGCGGGCCGCCAATAAATGTCAATGATTTACTATTAGCGGGCCCCCAATAAATGTCAATGATTTACTATTAGCGGCCCCCAATAAATGCCAATGATTTACTATTAGCGGGACCCCAATAAATGTTAATGATTTACTATTAGCGGGCCCCCAATAAATGCCAATGATTTACTATTAGCGGGCCCCCAATAAATGCCAATGATTTACTATTAGCGGGCCCCAGATAAATGTCAATGATTTACTATTAGCGGGCCCCAGATAAATGTCAATGATTTACTATTAGCGGGCCCCCAATAAATGTCAATGATTTACTATTAGCGGGCCCCCAATAAATGCCAATGATTTACTATTAGCGGGCCCCCAGTAAATGTCAAAGATTTACTATTAGTCGGCCCCCAATAAATGTCAATGATTTACTATTAGTGGGCCCCCAATAAATGCCAATGATTTACTATTAGCGGGCCGCCAATAAATGCCAATGATTTACTATTAGCGGGCCGCCAATAAATGTCAATGATTTACTATTAGCGGGCCCCCAATAAATGTCAATGATTTACTATTAGCGGCCCCCAATAAATGCCAATGATTTACTATTAGCGGGACCCCAATAAATGTTAATGATTTACTATTAGCGGGCCCCCAATAAATGCCAATGATTTACTATTAGCGGGCCCCCAGCAAATGGCATAGATTTACTATTAGCGGGCCCCCAATAAATGCCAATGATTTACTATTAGCGGGCCCCCAATAAATGCCAATGATTTACTATTAGCGGGTGACCAATAAATGCCAATGATTTACTATTAGTGGGCCCCCAATAAATGCCAATGATTTACTATTAGCGGGCGCCCAATAAACGCCAAAGATTTACTATTAGCGGGCCCCCAATAAATGCCAATGATTTACTATTAGCGGGCCCCCCAATAAATGCCAATGATTTACTATTAGCGGGCCCCCAATAAATGCCAATGATTTACTATTAGCGGGCCCCCAGTAAATGTCAATGATTTACTATTAGCGGGCCCCCAGTAAATGTCAATGATTTACTATTAGCGTGCCCCCAATAAATGCCAATGATTTACTATTAGTGGGCCCCCAATAAATGCCAAAGATTTACTATTAGCGGGCCCCCAATAAATGCCAATGATTTACTATTAGCGTGCCCCCAGTAAATGTCAATGATTTACTATTAGCGGGCCCCCAGTAAATGTCAATGATTTACTATTATCGGGCCCCCAATAAATGCCAATGATTTACTATTAGTGGGCCCCCAATAAATGCCAATGATTTACTATTAGTCGGCCCCCAGTAAATGTCAATGATTTACTATTAGTGGGCCCCCAATAAATGTCAATGATTTACTATAAGCGGGCCCCCAATAAATGCCAATGATTTACTATAAGCGGGCCCCCAATAAATGCCAATGATTTACTATTAGCGGCCCCCAATAAATGCCAATGATTTACTATTAGCGGGACCCCAATAAATGTCAATGATTTACTATTAGCGGGCCCCCAATAAATGCCAATGATTTACTATTAGTCGGCCCCCAGTAAATGTCAATGATTTACTATAAGCGGGCCCCCAATAAATGCCAATGATTTACTATTAGTGGGCCCCCAATAAATGTCAATGATTTACTATTAGCGGGCCCCCAATAAATGCCAATGATTTACTATAAGCTGGCGCCCAATAAATGCCAATGATTTACTATTAGTGGGCCCCCAATAAATGCCAATGATTTACTATTAGCGGGCCCCCAATAAATGCCAATGATTTACTATTAGCGGGCCCCCAATAACTGCCAATGATTTACTATTAGCGGGTGCCCAATAAATGCCAAAGATTTACTATTAGCGGGCCCCCAATAAATGCCAATGATTTACTATTAGCGGGCCCCCAGTAAATGTCAATGATTTACTATTAGCGGGCCCCCAGTAAATGTCAATGATTTACTATTAGCGGGCCCCCAGTAAATGTCAATGATTTACTATTAGCGGGCCCCCAGTAAATGCCAATGATTTACTATTAGTGGGCCCCCAATAAATGCCAATGATTTACTATTAGTCGGCCCCCAGTAAATGTCAATGATTTACTATTAGTGGGCCCCCAATAAATGCCAATGATTTACTATTAGTGGGCCCCCAATAAATGCAAATGATTTACTATTAGTGGGCCCCCAATAAATGCCAATGATTTACTATTAGTCGGCCCCCAGTAAATGTCAATGATTTACTATTAGCAGGCCCCCAATAAATGCCAATGATTTACTATTAGCGGGCCCCCAATAAATGCCAAGATTTACTATTAGCGGGCCCCCAATAAATGCCAATGATTTACTATTAGCGGGCCCCCAATAAATGCCAATGATTTACTATTAGCGGGCGCCCAATAAATGTCAATGATTTACTATTAGTGGGCCCCCAATAAATGCCAAAGATTTACTATTAGTGGGCCCCCAATAAAGGCCAATGATTTACTATTAGTGGGCCCCCAATAAATGTCAATGTATTACTATTAGCGGGACCCCAATAAATGCCAATGATTTACTATTAGCGGGACCCCAATAAATGCTAATGATTTAGTATTAGTGGGCCCCCAATAAATGCCAATGATTTACTATTAGTGGGCCCCCAATAAATGCCAATGATTTACTATTAGTGGGCCCCCAATAAATGCCAATGATATACTATTAGTGGGCCCCCAATAAATGCCAATGATTTACTATTAGCGGGACCCCAATTAATGCCAATGATTTACTATTAGCGGGACCCCAATAAATGCCAATGATTTCCTATTAGCGGGGCCCCAATAAATGCCAATTATTTACTATTAGCGGGGCCCCAATAAATGCCAATGATTTACTATTAGCGGGCCCCCAATAAATGCCAATGATTTACTATTAGCGGGCCCCAGATAAATGTCAATGATTTACTATTAGCGGGCCCCATATAAATGTCAATGATTTACTATTAGCGGGCCCCCAATAAATGCCAATGATTTACTATTAGTGGGCCCCCAATAAATGCCAATGATTTACTATTAGCGGGCCCCCAGTAAATGTCAATGATTTACTATTAGTGGGCCCCCAATAAATGCCAATGATTTACTATTAGCGGGCCCCCAGTAAATGTCAAAGATTTACTATTAGTGGGCCCCCAATAAATGCCAATGATTTACTATTAGCGGGCCGCCAATAAATGCCAATGATTTACTATAAGTGGGCCGCCAATAAATGTCAATGATTTACTATTAGCGGGCCCCCAATAAATGTCAATGATTTACTATTAGCAGGCCCCCAATAAATGCCAATGATTTACTATTAGTGGGCCCCCAATAAATGCCAAGATTTACTATTAGCGGGCCCCCAATAAATGCCAATGATTTACTATTAGCGGGCGCCCAATAAATGCCAATGATTTACTATTAGCGGGCGCCCAATAAATGTCAATGATTTACTATTAGTGGGCCCCCAATAAATGCCAAAGATTTACTATTAGTGGGCCCCCAATAAAGGCCAATGATTTATTATTAGTGGGCCCCCAATAAATGTCAATGTATTACTATTAGCGGGACCCCAATAAATGCCAATGATTTACTATTAGCGGGACCCCAATAAATGCTAATGATTTAGTATTAGTGGGCCCCCAATAAATGCCAATGATTTACTATTAGCGGGCGCCCAATAAATGCCAATGATTTACTATTAGTGGGCCCCCAATAAAGGCCAATGATTTATTATTAGTGGGCCCCCAATAAATGTCAATGTATTACTATTAGCGGGACCCCAATAAATGCCAATGATTTACTATTAGCGGGACCCCAATAAATGCTAATGATTTAGTATTAGTGGGCCCCCAATAAATGCCATTGATTTACTATTAGTGGGCCCCCAATAAATGCCAATGATTTACTATTAGTGGGCCCCCAATAAATGCCAATGATTTACTATTAGCGGGACCCCAATTAATGCCAATGATTTACTATTAGCGGGACCCCAATAAATGCCAATGATTTCCTATTAGTGGGGCCCCAATAAATGCCAATGATTTACTATTAGCGGGCCCCCAATAAATGCCAATGATTTACTATTAGCGGGCCCCAGATAAATGTCAATGATTTACTATTAGCGGGCCCCAGATAAATGTCAATGATTTACTATTAGCGGGCCCCCAATAAATGTCAATGATTTACTATTAGCGGGGCCCCAATAAATGCCAATGATTTACTATTAGCGGGCCCCCAATAAATGCCAATGATTTACTATTAGCGGGCCCCAGATAAATGTCAATGATTTACTATTAGCGGGCCCCAGATAAATGTCAATGATTTACTATTAGCGGGCCCCCAATAAATGTCAATGATTTACTATTAGTGGGCCCCCAATAAATGCCAATGATTTACTTTTAGCGGGCCCCCAGTAAATGTCAAAGATTTACTATTAGTCGGCCCCCAATAAATGTCAATGATTTACTATTAGCGGGCCGCCAATAAATGCCAATGATTTACTATAAGTGGGCCGCCAATAAATGTCAATGATTTACTATTAGTGGGCCCCCAATAAATGCCAATGATTTACTATTAGTGGGCCCCCAATAAATGCCAATGATTTACTATTAGTCGGCCCCCAGTAAATGTCAATGATTTACTATTAGCAGGCCCCCAATAAATGCCAATGATTTACTATTAGCGGGCCCCCAATAAATGCCAAGATTTACTATTAGCGGGCCCCCAATAAATGCCAATGATTTACTATTAGCGGGCGCCCAATAAATGCCAATGATTTACTATTAGCGGGCGCCCAATAAATGTCAATGATTTACTATTAGTGGGCCCCCAATAAATGCCAAAGATTTACTATTAGTGGGCCCCCAATAAAGGCCAATGATTTACTATTAGTGGGCCCCCAATAAATGTCAATGTATTACTATTAGCGGGACCCCAATAAATGCCAATGATTTACTATTAGCGGGACCCCAATAAATGCTAATGATTTAGTATTAGTGGGCCCCCAATAAATTCCAATGATTTACTATTAGTGGGCCCCCAATAAATGCCAATGATTTACTATTAGTGGGCCCCCAATAAATGCCAATGATATACTATTAGTGGGCCCCCAATAAATGCCAATGATTTACTATTAGCGGGACCCCAATAAATGCCAATGATTTACTATTAGCGGGACCCCAATAAATGCTAATGATTTAGTATTAGTGGGCCCCCAATAAATGCCAATGATTTACTATTAGCGGGGCCCCAATAAATGCCAATGATTTACTATTAGCGGGCCCCCAATAAATGCCAATGATTTACTATTAGCGGGCCCCAGATAAATGTCAATGATTTACTATTAGCAGGCCCCAGATAAATGTCAATGATTTACTATTAGCGGGCCCCCAATAAATGTCAATGATTTACTATTAGCGGGCCCCCAATAAATGCCAATGATTTACTATTAGCGGGCCCCCAGTAAATGTCAAAGATTTACTATTAGTCGGCCCCCAATAAATGTCAATGATTTACTATTAGTGGGCCCCCAATAAATGCCAATGATTTACTATTAGCGGGCCGCCAATAAATGCCAATGATTTACTATAAGTGGGCCGCCAATAAATGTCAATGATTTACTATTAGCGGGCCCCCAATAAATGTCAATGATTTACTATTAGCGGCCCCCAATAAATGCCAATGATTTACTATTAGCGGGACCCCAATAAATGTTAATGATTTACTATTAGCGGGCCCCCAATAAATGCCAATGATTTACTATTAGTGGGCCCCCAATAAATGCCAATGATTTACTATTAGCGGGCCCCCAGCAAATGGCATAGATTTACTATTAGCGGGCCCCCAATAAATGCCAATGATTTACTATTAGCGGGCCCCCAATAAATGCCAATGATTTACTATTAGCGGGCGCCCAATAAATGCCAATGATTTACTATTAGTGGGCCCCCAATAAATGCCAATGATTTACTATTAGCGGGCGCCCAATAAACGCCAAAGATTTACTATTAGCGGGCCCCCAATAAATGCCAATGATTTACTATTAGCGGGCCCCCAATAAATGCCAATGATTTACTATTAGCGGGCCCCCAATAAATGCCAATGATTTACTATTAGCGGGCCCCCAGTAAATGTCAATGATTTACTATTAGCGGGCCCCCAGTAAATGTCAATGATTTACTATTAGCGTGCCCCCAATAAATGCCAATGATTTACTATTAGTGGGCCCCCAATAAATGCCAAAGATTTACTATTAGCGGGCCCCCAATAAATGCCAATGATTTACTATTAGCGGGCCCCCAGTAAATGTCAATGATTTACTATTAGCGGGCCCCCAATAAATGCCAATGATTTACTATTAGCGGGCCCCCAATAAATGCCAATGATTTACTATTAGTCGGCCCCCAGTAAATGTCAATGATTTACTATTAGCGGGCCCCCAATAAATGCCAAGATTTACTATTAGCGGGCCCCCAATAAATGCCAATGATTTACTATTAGCGGGCCCCCAATAAATGCCAAGATTTACTATTAGCGGGCCCCCAGTAAATGTCAATGATTTACTATTAGCGGGCCCCCAATAAATGCCAAGATTTACTATTAGCGGGCCCCCAATAAATGTCAATGTATTACTATTAGCGGGACCCCAATAAATGTCAATGATTTACTATTAGTGGGCCCCCAATAAATGTCAATGATTTACTATAAGCGGGCCCCCAATAAATGCCAATGATTTACTATAAGCGGGCCCCCAATAAATGCCAATGATTTACTATTAGTGGGCCCCCAATAAATGTCAATGATTTACTATAAGCGGGCCCCCAATAAATGCCAATGATTTACTATAAGCGGGCCCCCAATAAATGCCAATGATTTACTATTAGTGGGCCCCTAATAAATGCCAATGATTTACTATTAGCGGGCCCCCAATAAATGCCAATGATTTACTATAAGCGGGCGCCCAATAAATGCCAATGATTTACTATTAGTGGGCCCCCAATAAATGCCAATGATTTACTATTAGCGGGCCCCCAATAAATGCCAATGATTTCCTATTACTGGGCCCCCAATAACTGCCAATGATTTACTATTAGCGGGCCCCCAATAAATGCCAATGATTTACTATTAGCGGGCCCCCAATAAATGCCAATGATTTACTATTAGCGGGCCCCCAGTAAATGTCAATGATTTACTATTAGCGGGCCCCCAGTAAATGTCAATGATTTACTATTAGCGGGCCCCCAGTAAATGTCAATGATTTACTATTAGCGGGCCCCCAGTAAATGCCAATGATTTACTATTAGTGGGCCCCCAATAAATGCCAATGATTTACTATTAGTCGGCCCCCAGTAAATGTCAATGATTTACTATTAGTGGGCTCCCAATAAATGCCAATGATTTACTATTAGTGGGCCCCCAATAAATGCCAATGATTTACTATTAGTGGGCCCCCAATAAATGCCAATGATTTACTATTAGTCGGCCCCCAGTAAATGTCAATGATTTACTATTAGCAGGCCCCCAATAAATGCCAATGATTTACTATTAGCGGGCCCCCCAATAAATGCCAAGATTTACTATTAGCGGGCCCCCAATAAATGCCAATGATTTACTATTAGCGGGCGCCCAATAAATGCCAATGATTTACTATTAGCGGGCGCCCAATAAATGTCAATGATTTACTATTAGTGGGCCCCCAATAAATGCCAAAGATTTACTATTAGTGGGCCCCCAATAAAGGCCAATGATTTACTATTAGTGGGCCCCCAATAAATGTCAATGATTTACTATTAGCGGGACCCCAATTAATGCCAATGATTTACTATTAGCGGGACCCCAATAAATGCCAATGATTTCCTATTAGTGGGGCCCCAATAAATGCCAATTATTTACTATTAGCGGGGCCCCAATAAATGCCAATGATTTACTATTAGCGGGCCCCCAATAAATGCCAATGATTTACTATTAGCGGGCCCCAGATAAATGTCAATGATTTACTATTAGCGGGCCCCAGATAAATGTCAATGATTTACTATTAGCGGGCCCCCAATAAATGTCAATGATTTACTATTAGTGGGCCCCCAATAAATGCCAATGATTTACTATTAGCGGGCCCCCAGTAAATGTCAAAGATTTACTATTAGTCGGCCCCCAATAAATGTCAATGATTTACTATTAGTGGGCCCCCAATAAATGCCAATGATTTACTATTAGCGGGCCGCCAATAAATGCCAATGATTTACTATAAGTGGGCCGCCAATAAATGTCAATGATTTACTATTAGCGGGCCCCAATAAATGTCAATGATTTACTATTAGCGGCCCCCAATAAATGCCAATGATTTACTATTAGCGGGACCCCAATAAATGTTAATGATTTACTATTAGCGGGCCCCCAATAAATGCCAATGATTTACTATTAGCGGGCCCCCAGCAAATGGCATAGATTTACTATTAGCGGGCCCCCAATAAATGTCAATGATTTACTATTAGTGGGCCCCCAATAAATGTCAATGATTTACTATTAGTGGGCCCCCAGTAAATGTCAAAGATTTACTAATAGCGGGCCCCCAATAAATGTCAATGATTTACTATTAGCGGGCCCCCAGTAAATGGCAAAGATTTACTATTAGCGGGCCCCCAATAAATGCCAATGATTTACTATTAGCGGGCCCCCAATAAATGCCAATGATTTACTATTAGTGGGCCCCCAATAAAGGCCAATGATTTACTATTAGTGGGCCCCCAGTAAATGGCAAAGATTTACTATTAGCGGGCCCCCAAGAAATGCCAATGATTTACTATTAGCGGGCCCCCAATAAATGCCAATGATTTACTATTAGTGGGCCCCCAATAAATGCCAATGATTTACTATTAGCGGGCCCCCAATAAATGCCAATGATTTACTATTAGTGGGCCCCCAATAAATGCCAATGATTTACTATTAGTGGGTTCCCAATAAATGTCAATGATTTACTATTAGTGGGCCCCCAATAAATGCCAAAGATTTACTATTAGCGGGCCCCCAATAAATGTCAATGATTTCCTATTAGCGGGCCCCAATAAATGCCAATAATTTACTATTAGCGGGCCCCCAGTAAATGTCAATGTATTACTATTAGCGGGACTCCAATAAATGCCAATGATTTACTATTAGCGGGACCCCAATAAATGCCAATGATTTAGTATTAGTGGGCCCCCAATAAATGCCAATGATTTACTATTAGTGGGCCCCCAATAAATGTCAATGTATTACTATTAGCGGGACTCCAATAAATGCCAATGATTTACTATTAGCGGGCCCCCAATAAATGCCAATGATTTACTATTAGCGGGCCCCCAATAAATGCCAATGATTTACTATTAGCGGGCCCCCAATAAATGCCAATGATTTACTATTAGCGGGCCCCCAATAAATGCCAATGATTTACTATTAGTGGGCCCCCAATAAATGCCAATGATTTACTATTAGCGGGCCCCCAATAAATGTCAATGATTTACTATTAGTGGGCCCCCATTAAATGTCAATGATTTACTATTAGTGGGCCCCCAATAAATGCCAATGATTTACTATTAGCGGGCCCCCAATAAATGCCAATGATTTACTATTAGCGGGCCCCCAATAAATGCCAGTGATTTACTATTAGCGGGCCCCCAATAAATGCCAATGATTTACTATTAGCGGGACCCCAATAAATGCCAATGATTTACTATTAGCTGGCCCCCAATAAATGCCAATGATTTACTATTAGCGGCCCCCAATAAATGCCAATGATTTACTATTAGCGGGCTGCCCATAAATGCCAATGATTTACTATTAGCGGGCCGCCAATAAATGCCAATGATTTACTATTAGCGGGCCGCCAATAAATGCCAATGATTTACTATTAGCGGGCCGCCAATAAATGCCAATGATTTACTATTAGCGGGCCCCAGATAAATGTCAATGATTTACTATAAATGAGACCACAGTAGACAATGGGTTACTATAAATGAGCCCTAAATAAATGTCAATAAGGTACTAAAGTGCGCCCCCAATAAATGTAAATGAGGTACCAATGTAATCCCCCAACCTATGTTCCCTCTAATTTTTTGGAGTCTGTCTGCGCTAAAAATTTCTGTTGTGCAACATTTTGCAAGAAGAGTAAACTTTTGCGCACATTGGCGAGCCAGGTAATGATGTTATTGTGTCTTAAGCTCACTAGCATACGTTGCTTGAAATGCAGCATTTGTTTATGATATAACAGAATATGGTTAAGAAATTTTGCAAAGTTTTCCATGTAGAAATAGATTTATTGCAAACACGAAGGCCGCTATTCAATTGTAAGCCCGCAGTTACCTTCATACTGGCCAGGAGTCTGCAGGCTTGAAATGTGCAACAGAGCGATTCAATTGATCAAGCCTTCAGCTACCTAGCTGAAAGCCTAAACCGTAAACATGCAATCGTAAGTAGCATTTCACCGAGTGATCATGATCAGTTAAGCACGGCCGTAACTAAAGATTTAGAAACAGCCAATGGTAAGTGAGACCGTCATCATGACGTCAGTAAAACATGGAGGTTAAACATCAATCAATTAGCGTTTAGAAGTCCGATAGGCGATCGACTCACAATCCGGCAATGTACAAAATAATAAAAATAATTGAAGGAAATGTTATAGTCCATGTGGGTGGCCTGATATATATTAAACCCTTGATTTTTGAGATTGATATAACACGGAAATGAAACGTAAAAAAAAAGAAAAAATTTGATTGCAGATTTGCAAGCTTGAGACAGTTGTGCAATTAATTCTAATGTCTTACATCACTTTCCCCGTCTTTTAAAGTGCAGTATTGATTATTTATTTGCATTTACAGTGCGGTACTCGTAGGATATTCTTCTACATTTGCCATTTACAGGTATGAAAACAATTGCGGGCTTAAGGAATTGTAGCAATTGAATAGCGATTTGCGATTGTAACATTTATGGGCTTGAAAGATGAAAGGCTTAGATGGGGTGTAAGTTACGATTTTGACAACCGCAGGGATTTTCAGCCTGTAGCCCGCTAACCGATTGCGGGTAGCTAAAAGACGCGAATTTGGTAGCAAATTAGTTTACGGGCTACATTACTAGCTCCAGTAGCTAACAATTGTTTCAATTTGCTTCCACATGTAACAGGAACTCAACCTTCTTAATTGTATATAAATAATATTGGGTGAACTTTTTTCACAATGCTGCAGAGCCATTGCATTTACAATAAATCTTAAACTATTTTTTATAATACAATAGACTCTTAGTTATCTGGCACCCATGGGGATTGGTAGATGCCGGATAAATGTAGTTTCTGGCTGCTTGAGAGCTACATATAAAATAGGCCTAGATTAGCTGCACGTAGGATGCTCTGCTAAGTATATTTGTCAGTGAGGGCTGTTCTAGCAGCAGCAGCTTTCACTCCTCACTGCCCTGGCTCAGTCACTCATGCCTGTCTGCTTCCAGATAAAATTAAATTTCAGAGATGTACGCTGCCTGTAAGCATTTTAGTGGCATCACAACCTGACTCCTGGCATTTGTTGAGCCCGGTAAAACTTAGTTTTTTATTTCTGCTTGCTGTAATTATGTCAATAAGAGTGATCTTTTACTTCACTATCACTTTATTCCTTTTGATATGATTGATTTGTGAATAAGGGATCGAGTAATTATACAATAATGGCCATTGACCCTTTTCCTTTTGCCCCGTGTGATTCTTTTATTTGTTATGTGCACACATTGAAACTGTTTACACAGCATGGAAGGGTAAATGACGCCAATGTTTTGAGAGAGCAAGCTAATGTTGGACGCCGGCGTCTGACGTCAGAACCAAACATCCGGATTTGCCCAAGGTGTTTCTCTGCCCACCAGCGCTCTCTGAAAGGGAGCATCGGCGTCATTCACCCTTCCCTGCAGTGTAATGTAAACAGTGTTTCAAGGCACATAACAAATAAAAGAATCATACAGGGGAAAAGGGTCAATGGAGATCTATTTCTTCCTGTGTGGAAAAAGTTAATGGGGAAAACTAAGATTATATATCCCCCTAGGGATCTGTGTGCTCCATGTTTAGTTGTGTGCGTTCATCTCAAGGGATGTGTGCGCACAGCTTAGAGGGAACAGTGCCCCCAACAACTTTCAATGAGGTAAAGGGGGCCCGCAATAAATATAAAATGATTTACTAGAAATGAGCCCGCAATAGACAATTAATTATAAATGACCCCAAATAAATGTCATTGAATTACTATAAATGGTCCCTGAATAAATGTCAATTAATTACTGTTAGTTGGACCCAGTATATTTCAATGAAGTACTAAAATGGACCCCCAATATATAACAGTGAGTTACTATATATGCCCCCTGAATAAATGTTAATACATTACTATAATTGACCTCCCAATGAAAATGTCAATGAGTTATGTAACTTGGCTCTAATAATTCTAAATGAGCCCCAAATAATTGTGAAGAAATTACTATCAGTGAGCCCCAATAAATGGCAATGCGTTATCACATATAATAGTTGTCAAACTGCGATTTGTCATCAAGCTTGCAATAAATCGCAGTTTGACAACTACTATTGCCGCAACCCCCGCGCATGCGCATTGCGGCGGGGCGCATGCAGCAGCGGCCACCCGTGCGCGCGCCCAGAAGAGGAAAACACACAGGAGGAAGAGACACACAGGGAAGGAGTGGGGAGACACAGAGGGAGTGGTGGGAGACACAGAGGGAAGGAGGGGGGACACAGAGGAGGAGGGGGAGAGACACAGGGGAGTGAGAGGAGGGGGGGAGACACAGGGGAGTGAGAAGAGGGGGGAAGAGACACAGGGGAGTGAGAGGAGGGGGAGAGACACAGGGAAGGAGGGAGACAAACAGAGGGAGGGGGGAGACAGAGAGACACAGAGGAGGGTGGTAGACACACAAGGGTGGGAGGGGAGGGGGGGTAGAGACAAAGGGGAGGGAGAGGAGGGGGAAGAGACACCGGGAATGTGGGAAAGGTACAGGGGATGGAAATGGGGGAAGAGACACGAGGGAGGAGGGAACAGACACATGGGGGGGGAAGAGAAACAGGAGAGGGAGAGGGGGGAAAGATACATAGGGGGGACAGGGGGGAAAGACACAGAGGAGGGAAAGGGGGGGAGAGACACAGGAGAGGGGGAGACACACAGGGGAGGGAGAGGAGGGGGAAGAGACACAGGGGATGGAAATGGGGGAAGAGACACGAGGGAGGGGGATGAGAGACACGGGGGGAAAAGACACAGGGGAGGGAGAGGGGGAAAAGACACGGGAGAGGGGGGAAAGAGACACAGGGGGGGAAAGACACAGGGGAGGAAGAGGGGTAAAAACACAGGGGGGAGACAAAAGGGAGGGAGAGGAGGGGGAAATGAGACACAAGGGAGGAAGTAGACAGAGGGAAAGACTTGAAAGGCCCGTGATGAGCGCCAAAGGCGCTCATTGCAAGGCATGTGTTGAGCGCAGAAGGCGCTCATCGCCAGGCAATTAAAGAAGAGGGGGAGAGGCTCCCATTGTGTGGCAAACAGCATTACCAGGCTTCAAATTGTATTGTCGTCATTTTTGACGGGCAACTTACTAGTTATAAATAAGCCCCAGTTAATGGCAGAGTTACTGTATATATGTTCCAATCATTATCATGTTATAATTGTAATAACTTATTAAAAAACACCTACAATAAAGTAAGAGTTATTGTTAATTAACCCCACTAAATGTTAATTGCTGTAAATGGACTCCAATAATTGTCACTGAGGCAATAAAAGAATACATGGGAATACATTAGATGTTAATATAAATGAGCCCACAATAAATGGCAATTTATTACATTAAATGCGCCCAATAAGTATCAGTGAGTGAGTATAATTGTCAGTTTGTGTGGGACACATTGTGTCACTACAGCACTATGTGGGACTATTTGTACTAAATAAATTCTAATTTCCCGCTATAATAAAACAACCAATCCCCGTGCAGGTTATGAAAGCTTTGACGTCACGTGATAAATAGACCAATAGGCTTTGTTCTCTGACCTCAGCTCTCAAGTATATTTACCAGTGACAGCAGGGTAGGCGTATCTTCCCGCATCATGGTCCAATCAAAATGCGATAATGGAAAAAAGACCAATAAGATTTACGTGACGTCACAAAATAGGCGTTAACGGAAGTATGAAGAGGTAAACACAGGAAAATGGCGCAGCGCTACCCCGGGCAAGAAGAAGAGGGTCCGGCCGGGATACAGACACAGCCCAAGGAGAAGAACCTGGCGGCCGCGCTACTGCAGGGCTTTGCCGTGGTGGCCGTGTGCACAGCTGTGGGTGATCCGAGCTGGGTGCAGGCGAAGGAGGGAGGGAACTACTACGTGTTCGGAGTGGCCTATGCACTGCACCTGGGGAGGAACCTGAGTGATGCAGGTAATACCTGGGGACTAACCTGACTGGCACAGGTAACACTGCTCCACCTGGGGACTAACCTGACTGGCACGGGAAACCCTGCCCCACCTGGGGACTAACCTGACTGTCACGGGTAACCCTGCCCCACCTGGGGACTAACCTGACTGGCACGGGTAACCCTGCCCTAACCAGACTGACACGAGTAACCCTGCCCCACCTGGGGACTAACCTGACTGACACGGGAAACCCTGCCCCACCTGAGGACTAACCTGACTGACACGGGAAACCCTGCCCCACCTGGGGACTAACCCGACTGACACGGGAAACCCTGCCCCACCTGGGGACTAACCCGACTGACACGGGAAACCCTGCCCCACCTGGGGACTAACCTGACTGA
Source organism: Discoglossus pictus (assembly GCA_027410445.1). Classification (NCBI taxonomy): domain Eukaryota; kingdom Metazoa; phylum Chordata; class Amphibia; order Anura; family Alytidae; genus Discoglossus; species Discoglossus pictus. The sequence goes on along the minus strand of CM050163.1, from coordinate 21,633,058 downwards.
CACGGGAAACCCTGCCCCACCTGGGGACTAACCCGACTGACACGGGAAACCCTGCCCCACCTGGGGACTAACCTGACTGACACGGGAAACCCTGCCCCACCTGGGGACTAGCCTGACTGGCACGGGTAACCCTGCCCCACCTGAGGACTAACCTGACTGGCACGGGAAACCCTGCCCCGCCTGGGGACTAACCTGACTGGCACGGGTAACCCTGCCCCGCCTGGGGACTAACCTGACTGACACGGGTAGCCCTGCCCGGCCTGGGGATCTGCTGAAAGCAACAATCCTAATTTCAAATGTACATTGACTATATATTTTCTTTGTTCCGTGTCAGACTCTCATCACCTACTTGGCCAGGAAGGCATTACCCTCCTCCTCCTGATGACTGCGTGCTGCTATATAAGTATATTATCCGGCCTCGCTGCCTTCCTGTTGGACTTCATTGAACCCTGGAATGTCAGGTTAATGGGTGTTAAACTGGCAGGCATATTGCACCTTGCGTCAGGTATGTTTCTTGGAGACTTCACAATATATGTAAGTGATAATGCCATATCAGAAATGAGGATTGTTCTCAAAAGTTGCCTAGTGATAGTGTATATGTAGATAATAAGATGAATAATCAGAGTATTGCAGTATATAGTGATACCTTTTTTTTTTATTGGACAAACATGTTAATTATAATGACAAGCTTTCAAAAGTTGTACCTCTCTTTCTCAAGTCAGAAGCAATACGGAGAGAAAGCAGAGATTCAGAGTGTCAGGCACCAAATGTGCAGGTCTCTAAACAATGTTTTAGATAAAAAAATAAGAGTAATATAAGTAAGGGCTGTAAATAAAAAAACATGAGAAGGAACGTGGCAAGAAGCTTTGAGAATGTCATAAAAACCCCAGTCCGTGTTAAGGCCTGTTGGAGAATGCGATCATCTTCATGGCAACATTTCTTATGATCAGTTACTGCAAATCACAAAGTAATCAGTTCAGAGAGAGTTCCTTAAGCAATCAAAAATGGCTCTATTCACTGAAAGGCTGGGGTAGAAATGTATATGAATAATGCTATAGTAACGTTGTTGGGGAAGCAAGTTGCTTAGACTTTAAATCATACTACCTCCCAGTGAGCGATAGATAGTGTTGGGTTTCTCAAAGCCCCACACCCCCAGGCAAACTAATTCATAGTTTAGTCAAGTCTCCTAATGCTATGCCCCTTAGTGTGCATTAACGTCCCGACGCGCGTTTCGCAGTATGTTACCTAGCCCAGAGACTTTTAGTATTCCCAGTGTACAAGATCTTGTCCAAACTGAATGTAAAGCCACTAAAAAGAACATGAGTATAAAATGCATCTATTATTTATCTATTGGGGCCCCTGTGATGGTCCAGGTTAATACAAATCTGAATAAACAACATTTCACTTTGTTGGGATTTAACGTTTTTCTTCTTAAAGGGCAACTATTTTTGTAAACACTGATTTGCTATCATCTTTAGGCTGGATCTCATCTCTTACAAACTGTAGTAGAGTGTGCACTACATACTCTTACAATTAGGCACCTTTAGAAACATTAACCCCACACTTATAGTTTATAAACAAAGAGAAGAGCTCCAAATAGATCAGATTTGAATTGCAATAAAATGATCTACAACTTAAAGGGATATGGAAGGTTCCTGGATGTTACTGGGTATATAATATTCCTGTGTATCTATTTACTTTTACGTACTTTATTTTATTATGAAGTGCTTATCATCTCTATTTTACTGCCAAAAACAAACAATTAGTCCCTGCTTGGGTCTGCCCCCTGCAGCATATGCTGGCTTTGTAAGGCTGGATGTGCAGTTTAGTGACCCCTCTCAGTAGCACGTTGCAGAGGGATGGTCACTGATTGGTTAGTATGAGACGCAGTAAGAATTACAGATTCTCTGCGTGCATCAACTGCAAAAGGGCAGACCCATACAGGGACTATTTGTTTGATTTTAGGCAGTTAAAATAAACCTTTAAGCACTACTTAATAAAATAAAGAGCATCAAAGTAAATAGATATAGCCCAGAAACCTTAAAACATAAAAAGGTGCTGCTGCATATCATCTGTCCTCCAGATGGCGCCAGACTTCCCTGTCCTGTGTATTTAGTGTCCTCTAAATGGCAAACCTGATAATATTATTATTAACTTTTCTTTGTATCACGCCAACATATTCTGTAGCGCTGTACAGGAAATAAGAACAAGGGAAGAACAATATTAACAAATTTAGAAAATGGAGGGCCCTGTTCTGAGCTTAGAATCTTTGTAGAAAGTTATTTTCCCAAAGCACCCTACAAGACTGGAAACTCACTACTTACAATCTAAAGGGCATAGAAGAGCAATCTCTATTAGGACACCTCTTTCCAGACTACAATCAGACTTCCCGTCCAAGATGGAGGCACTCACGACACAAGAAAAGTCAACTTCATTTCACATTATCCTTTAAATGTTTTTACAGATGTGAAGTCACAAACTACAGTGGTCCTTAAAAAGGGGCAAGTTCCATCTAAAATTAAGCTTTTTTTTTTTGTATAAAAAATCACTCTTAGGGAATATTACCTATCTATGTAGAAGACATTGAGCTGTCTGCATTGCCAGTTACTCCTCCATGCTCATGGAGAGTGGAAGATGACATTTTCAAATCTATTTTTGTCACAGATAGAGAGGTCCGTGGGCTGACTGTGTCAAGAGCTAGCTCAAGATCCAATCAAGTTGATTTAATTTTTAAAGAACAGTACTGTCTATACATTGTACTAGCTGTTTTTCTGTGCAGTACATTTCTGAAATAGTTAGAATTGATTTTGACACTTGGTGTGCTAATGCGCGGCTCTGTGTGCGCTAATGTGTGTGCGCGCGCTAATGTGCGGCTCCGGTGAGCATATTTGCGGCTCTGAATACTTTGATAAGGGTGGGAGAGGGGTCTAACTCCCAGATAACATTGACTTCTTTATTATATGGCAACCCAAGAAACAGACAAGCAGACTGTAATCCTAATTATCAAATCAAAACCGCTAATCAATATGCATGAGCTGCTCATTTGCATATGAATGCAGCAACAACATCGAATTTCCTAGAAAAAAATATTAACAAAACATATAGGCAGTTTGTTTATGCTCCTTAAGAATAGCCTAAGAAACAACCTGATTTGGGGGTTACAGACTTCCTTTATTAAACTCTTTCTTTCTTCTTTTTTTTTTTTTTGTCTCATTAATTCAAAATATACTTTTAAAAGACAAACAAAAAACAAAATAAGTGTTCTTTTCTAAAAGAAACTTATATAAGTGAAGTTTCTATTTTCTTCTCCCTTTTCTTTCTTTCTTCCTCCCTCCCTTCCTCCTCTTGTCCGTCCTTCCTTACTTCTCTTGTCCTTCCTTCCTTCTCTTGTCCGTCCTTTCTTCCTTTCGTCCTTCTCTTGTCCGTCCTTTCGTCCTTCTCTTGTCCGTCCTTTCGTCCTTCTCTTGTCCGTCCTTTCGTCCTTCTCTTGTCCGTCCTTTCGTCCTTCTCTTGTCCGTCCTTTCGTCCTTCTCTTGTCCGTCCTTTCGTCCTTCTCTTGTCCGTCCTTTCGTCCTTCTCTTGTCCGTCCTTTCGTCCTTCTCTTGTCCGTCCTTTCGTCCTTCTCTTGTCCGTCCTTTCGTCCTTCTCTTGTCCGTCCTTTCGTCCTTCTCTTGTCCGTCCTTCCGTCCTTCTCTTGTCCGTCCTTCCGTCCTTCTCTTGTCCGTCCTTCCTTCCTTCTCTTGTCCGTCCTTTCGTCCTTCCTTCCTTCTCTTGTCCGTCCTTTCGTCCTTCCTTCCTTCTCTTGTCCGTCCTTTCGTCCTTCCTTCCTTCTCTTGTCCGTCCTTTCGTCCTTCCTTCCTTCTCTTGTCTGTCCTTTCGTCCTTCTCTTGTCCGTCCTTTCGTCCTTCCTTCCTTCTCTTGTCCGTCCTTTCTTCCTTTCGTCCGTCCTTTCTTCCTTTCGTCCGTCCTTTCTTCCTTTCGTCCTTCTCTTGTCCGTCCTTTCTTCCTTTCGTCCGTCCTTTCTTCCTTTCGTCCGTCCTTTCTTCCTTTCGTCCGTCCTTTCTTCCTTTCGTCCTTCTCTTGTCCGTCCTTTCTTCCTTTCGTCCGTCCTTTCTTCCTTTCGTCCTTCTCTTGTCCGTCCTTTCTTCCTTTCGTCCGTCCTTTCTTCCTTTCGTCCATCCTTTCTTCCTTTCGTCCATCCTTTCTTCCTTTCGTCCTTCTCTTGTCCGTCCTTTCTTCCTTTCGTCCTTCTCTTGTCCGTCCTTTCGTCCTTCTCTTGTCCGTCCTTTCTTCCTTTCGTCCTTCTCTTGTCCGTCCTTTCTTCCTTTCGTCCTTCTCTTGTCCGTCCTTTCTTCCTTTCGTCCTTCTCTTGTCCGTCCTTTCTTCCTTTCGTCCTTCTCTTGTCCGTCCTTTCTTCCTTTCGTCCTTCTCTTGTCCGTCCTTTCTTCCTTTCGTCCTTCTCTTGTCCGTCCTTTCTTCCTTTCGTCCTTCTCTTGTCCGTCCTTTCTTCCTTTCGTCCTTCTCTTGTCCGTCCTTTCTTCCTTTCGTCCGTCCTTTCTTCCGTCCTTTCTTCCTTTCGTCCGTCCTTTCTTCCGTCCTTTCTTCCTTTCGTCCGTCCTTTCTTCCGTCCTTTCTTCCTTTCGTCCGTCCTTTCTTCCTTTCGTCCGTCCTTTCTTCCTTTCGTCCGTCCTTTCTTCCTTTCGTCCGTCCTTTCTTCCTTTCGTCCGTCCTTTCTTCCTTTCGTCCGTCCTTTCTTCCTTTCGTCCGTCCTTTCTTCCTTTCGTCCGTCCTTTCTTCCTTTCGTCCGTCCTTTCTTCCTTTCGTCCGTCCTTTCTTCCTCTCGTCCGTCCTTTCTTCCTCTCGTCCGTCCTTTCTTCCTCTCGTCCTTCTCTTGTCCGTCCTTTCTTCCTCTCGTCCTTCTCTTGTCCGTCCTTTCTTCCTCTCGTCCTTCTCTTGTCCGTCCTTTCTTCCTCTCGTCCTTCTCTTGTCCGTCCTTTCTTCCTCTCGTCCTTCTCTTGTCCGTCCTTTCTTCCTCTCGTCCTTCTCTTGTCCGTCCTTTCTTCCTCTCGTCCTTCTCTTGTCCGTCCTTTCTTCCTCTCGTCCTTCTCTTGTCCGTCCTTTCTTCCTCTCGTCCTTCTCTTGTCCGTCCTTTCTTCCTCTCGTCCTTCTCTTGTCCGTCCTTTCTTCCTCTCGTCCTTCTCTTGTCCGTCCTTTCTTCCTCTCGTCCTTCTCTTGTCCGTCCTTTCTTCCTCTCGTCCTTCTCTTGTCCGTCCTTTCTTCCTCTCGTCCTTCTCTTGTCCGTCCTTTCTTCCTCTCGTCCTTCTCTTGTCCGTCCTTCCTCTGTTTTTCCCTATAAGAACAACTTGCATTTAGGTGAAACTTCTTTTTAAAAGCAACGTTTCTTTTTTAACTTTCTAAAATCATTTGACCTAATATTAAGTGCAGGTCTCCGACAGAGCTAATTGTAAGTTTGGGACTGCAGGGGTCCCTTGAGTGGTGTTGACATATAACAATATTAAATGACCCCTTACCATGGCCGCCATTGTATTTTGCAGCTTTGTCCACAGTGGCAGCCGTGATCGAGTGCTTCTGTATCTACTCATTACTCCTACGGGAGCTAAACAAGAAGCTGATTAAGACCCCAGAGAAGCCTGTCGTATTTGGAGAAAGCTTCTTCTTCGCCATCTTTGCATTAGTGATGTCTTTCTTCGCAACCATCGTAAGTTTCCGGTTTCCTAGAACACCAAAAAGAGACGCACACGCACACCAGGCCGGGCCTGAAGAAACTGCCGCGCTGCTACCAGACCCAGTAGAGACTTCTTCTATTGGGGAGTATGGCTAAACAGGTCCTGCTTATTGCTGGTGCTGCACTGATCGGCCGTGCGACTGCAAAACATGACCAAAAATAACTGCACTTGACACATGCCCGCCGTGATCGGATTGGAAGGGTTTTACTAATTCAGTATTATATTTTATATGATTTGTTGTGTAATGTGGTTCTTGCACAGTGATGTAATGTGACTAGTTGAGCTATGCAGAATAATGGCTGAGGCCATAATACCGTTAGCCTTACTTGCAGTTTATGCAAAAGCTGCTGCAAATATTCCTGCCTTCAGACCTGTACAGTTTGGTTTTTATTCTGTTCCTCATAAAGAAATGTAAATCTTGATGTCTAACGTTTGTTTGTCACCTTTCTTGGACTTGTTAAAGAGCTAGTGTGAGCTCCAGGTAAAGCATCTAGTATACCCTATGTTAGTTCAAGACAATACCATTCTGTAAATAATATATAGTTTTAATATGAATATTGGCTGCCTGAGGTGCTGGGTCTGTCACCGCACTCTCTTTACATGACTCCTACAGCTCCGGGAAGAAGAGAAGTCAGACCTTTGGAATAACTCCTTACTCATGACCATTGGTGTTCTTTTTGCACCTAAAGTTCACCCTTATACCATGGGTACCCTCTAGGACACCACATTGCACTATACCTACAACCACTGGGGTTCACATTGGATAAACTGTGTCATGTGAGAGCCAGGCAGGTAATATTCATGTGAACACACAATTTTACTTACAAGTGGATTTATTGTTCACTTTATAAATAGTCATTTTTTGGACTAACAAGTAGTGGATTAAATTATTATATCAACCCTTTACCTGGCTGTTACAAAAAAAACATTTAAATATTTCATTGGTGTATGGAGCAAGAAAGTGTTAGGGGGTCATTATAATCACATGTTCGTGTCCAACTGGTAGATAGATGTATCATACTTGGCTCTAAAGCAATAAATACACACACACACACGATATAAAAAGTCTACACACCCCTGTTAAAATGTCAGGTTTCTGTGCTGTAAAAAAATGAGACAAAGATAAATCATTTCAGAACTTTTTCCACCTTTAATGTGATCTATAAACTGTACAACTCAATTTAAAAACAAACTGAAAGCTTTTAGGTGGAGGGAAGAAAAATAAAAATAATGTGGTTGCATAAGTATGCACACCCTCTTATAACTTGGGATGTAGCTGTGTTCAGAATTAAGCAATCACATTCCAAATTGTGTTAAATAGGAGTCAGCATACACCTGCCATCATTTAAAGTGCCTCTGATTAACCCCAAATAAAGTTCAGCTGCTCTAGTTGGTCTTTGCTTAAATTTTCTTAGTCGCATCCCATGGCAAAAGCCATGGTCCACAGACAGCTTCCACAGCATCAGAGGGATCTCATTGTTCAAAAGGTATCAGTCAGGAGAAGGGTACAAAAGAATTTCCAAGGCATTAGATATACCATGGAACACAGTGAAGACCGTCATCATCAAGTGGAGAAGATATGGCACAACAGTGACATTACCAAGAACTGGAGCTCCCTCCAAAATTGATGAAAAGACGAGAAGAAAACTGGTCTGGGAGGCTACCAAGAGGCCTACAGCAACATTAAAGGAGCTGCAGGAATATCTGGCAAGTACTGGCTGTGTGGTACATGTGACAACAATCTCCCGTATTCTTCATATGTCTGGGCTATGGGGTAGAGTGGCAAGACGAAAGCCTTTTCTTACGAAGAAAAACATCCAAGCCAGGCTACATTTTGCAAAAACACATCTGAAGTCTCCCAAAAGCATGTGGGAAAAGGTGTTATGGTCTGATGAAACCAAGGTTGAACTTTTTGGCCATAATTCCAAAAGATATGTTTGGCGCAAAAACAACACTGCGCATCACCAAAAGAACACCATACCCACAGTGAAGCATGGTGGTGGTAGCATCATGCTTTGGGGCTGTTTTACTTCAGCTGGAACTGGGGCCTTAGTTAAGATAGAGGGGATTATGAACAGTTCCAAATACCAGTCAATATTGGCACAAAACCTTCAGGCTTCTGCTAGAAAGCTGAACATGAAGAGGAACTTCATCTTTCAGCATGACAACGACCCAAAGCATACATCCAAATCAACAAAGGAATGGCTTCACCAGAAGAAGATTAAAGTTTTGGAATGGCCCAGCCAGAGCCCAGACCTGAATCCGATTGAAAATCTGTGGGGTGATCTGAAGAGGGCTGTGCACAGGAGATGCCCTCGCAATCTGACAGATTTGGAGTGTTTTTGCAAAGAAGAGTGGGCAAATCTTGCCAAGTCCAAATGTGCCATGCTGATAGACTCATCCCCAAAAGACTGAGTGCTGTAATAAAATCAAAAGATGCTTCAACAAAGTATTAGTTTAAGGGTGTGCAGACTTATGCAACCATATTATTTTATTTTTATATTTTTTCTTCCCTCTACCTAAAAGATTTCAGTTTGTTTTTCAATTGAGTTGTACAGTTTATAGGTCACATTAAAGGTGGAAAAAGTTCTGAAATGATTTATTTTTGTCTCATTTTTTTACAGCACAGAAACCTGACATTTTAACAGGGGTGTGTAGACTTTTTATATCCACTGTATTAATGTCATGGAGTTCCCTCTAATCTATACATATTAAAGCCATTAAGACTTTCCTCCACTATTTTATTTGCCCTCCTTTGATTAGAGATGGAGACACCCCCTTCCCCCATGTGTTGTCCTTGCGTTGTACTTTGTCCAAATTACATCAACTTTCTTAAACAGATATGGAAGGTTCCTGGATTTACTAGGTGTATATCATCCCTGTGTATTTATTTTTTATGATCTTTATTTTATTAAGAAGTGCTGATAAGATCTGTTTTTACTGCCTAAAATATTACAAATAATTCCTAATTCGTTTATCCCCTCTGCAGCTCATGAAGACAGTGTACATGTACATACATTGGCAACAATCTGTGCTATACATTCTACCTGAGAGAGGTCACAGACAGGCTAATGTAGAACACAGCACTTCACAGTCTGTGTATTGATGACCTGCGTAGGCTGCAGAGGGCAGACCCATACATGTACTATTTGTTTGATTTTAGGCAGTGAAAATAGAGCTTATAAACACTTCTTAATAAAGTACATAAAAGGAAATAGATACATAGGGATATTTATTTATCCTGGAATCCTCCATATCTCTTTAGTTTGTAACTGTGGAAATGGCTAATTAGGATTAGCTAATATGCATATCATCAGTTTAATTAGTACATGATGAAAAATCATCATACACAGCCCGTTCCACTGGCATGACTAATTATAACATTGGAGCGGAACGTTTTATTTAAGCCATTGCTGCTCGAGCCCAGCAGGACGCTGCAGTGGACAGTCCTGTGACGGTCAGTCTGATGGTCAATACGAGGCTGTAGTTATTGTATTCTTTTATTATTTTATTATTATTATTATCTTCCCCATGGAAAACAACAAATTTAGCCTTTGTCATAGAAATTATGGTAAAAAACAAACCTAAAGGTGCACGGAAGAGATGAATTGTTATATAGTTTTGTTTTGAATAATAAACTTGCTGAGCTGATTTTGTTTGTTATTTTCTCATGTGCGCCTGACCTGAGCTTTCCATTATCTCTGCTGAAACCAGCGGCCGCATTCACTTTGTTTCAATACAAGGTTTCTAAACATTCAGAATCTTTCTACCTGAGGAAGTTGAACCAAAGCTGTACTTAATTACAGATAAAACATGGAGATTCACAGCTTTCTATCAATCTGCAGCACAGATTGCAAGAGGCCAACATGGCAGCCCCTATATGTAAGAAAATAAAAAGTAATAATGATTTATGTGTTCATTTTCAGAGGTGAACCCAGCTGTAAGATCCCACATCTGAGACGGTAGAAGGTTTATTATTTCTGTTTCACATAAAGTGCCTTTTTTTAAAAAATTAAATTGCTTCAGTCCTGTTTTTGGCCGATTCTCTTCTTTCTGCATATAATAAGATAAGATAATTTGAGCTGATAGCAAAAGCCTGATTTATAGGTGCGCTCGTCACCTTGCCCACAGCAGGAGAATAGACTGAGTTACATCAAGCCACTTACATCTCTAGATTGCTATTTTGATGAGTACCAGTACTGCACAGAGGATGCTCTGGGAATGTCATGGCAGCTGCCATCTTGGATCTACAGCTATGACTGGAATAGTGACCACTGTGACAAGTTCTTTGTCTCCTCTGGGTTTGTGCCATGTTTATAGCACTTTCATGCAGGACACAATACAAGAGGCTGTATATACTTTACTAAAATTTAGCCAGTGATCCGAAAATAATAAACGAAAATAAATTAACAGGCCTAACCTCCACTGAAGCACTAATTTAAACAATAAATTGTTTCTTTACTAACCAGCTCTCATCCAGCTAAACCTGTGTGGAGCTAAAACAAATGGTCCAATAGTTTGTAAAATCATTGGTCAGCTTTGATGGGGGAGAATCTTGAAGTAAAGTGCTGTTTGGCTCATGAGGAATGGGAACAGAACATTATCTTAACATTATGGATATCTAATACTTCTCTACTTGTTGTGTGCATGATATATAGTGAATTAACATGATGCATTAAACCATTTACTATTTAGTTCTTGGGACAGAGTCACCTACTAACTGCCATCTTGTACAGATCCTGAAGCAGCCTCCTTCCAGGGAATCCCTAGCACCAAAAGCCTGCAGAGTAGAGGACCTAACTGGTGGGATCCATTCATTGGATGGCCTAGCTGGTCCACCCTACCATTTATGTACAGGCGGTCCCTGGGTTACAAATGACCTTTGCTTAAGAACGGGCTCCCAAGGTTTTTTGTATGACTTTTTTATATTATATTATGTTACCACATATGAGCCATTATAGTATTACTATTATTATTTATCATGGATCCGACTTACATACAAACATTTCCAGGAAGGGATTTCGTCCTTAACCCATGAACCACCTGTATGTTTTTTTTAAGTTATATATAGAACGCCTTTTGGATTATTTGGTATCTACCTGGTAAATAAAGAACTATCATTCACTGAACATCAAAACCCACTGGATCCCATCAAACTATTTCCAATATAATAATAGTCCTTTCAAAAAATAAACAGTATTTTGTTCTTATGATTCAATCCAAGAATGCTCAGGCACAGCTCCAACACCACTTCAAAGACTGAAATAAATGTAAATATACTATATAGCAGACTGCACTGGCCAACAAGGTTTTCGTTTTTTTATTACGGGATTATTGTGACAAACTACTCTTCAGTGGGTTTGGAAAGGTCACTAGACCAATCCTATCCATAGGTTATCCTTGTTTCGTACACGATGGCAATTGACTTCTAGGACCTCTGTATCAGAAGCAAGAATTTCCCCTAATAAAACACACCATGTATATGTGTTCCAAATGAGAGCATCATCTTTATTTTGGAGTTTTTATATATTTCTTAATACAATGGAATAACGGGACATTTTTATAAATAAGCATTGCTTGCTCGACTTTTGGCAAGTTTGAACCCCATCCCCCTCTGGTTCCCACAGCCAGTAGGCGCTGACAAAATCGGTTGGCTGTGTCAGCCCATAGCCAATCAGAAAATTAGTTGATGGGTGCTGATTGTTGGAAATCTCAAATATAGTCTAGGGAGGCTGCTGCCAAGAAGTGGGGTATGGTTGCTTATCATGGCTGGCCAACACTCAATCACTCTACCCTGGCCCAGGAAAAGGCAGAGGACAAGTCACAATAAGTAGGCTAACCCTGAGTGTATGTGTGTGTTTCAACCAGCCATAGACCTTTATACTGTTCTTTGTTCATACAATGGTATGGTCTGGACAAGTCTTAAGTACAAACAAAGTGGCAGTTTAACTGCAAGATAATAGATCAAAGCGGTATCACTTACAAAATACTTGACACCACTTGACCTTTGTAAAGACCTCATACACACAAGAAAAACTGGAACAAATTAAAAATTCTGAATAAACCCCCAATTCTCTGGTTACTGATTCAGTCTTTTGAGTCTCTTGAGGTTATGATAATAACCTTGGGTTTAGGTTATTCTGTTATTGACCACTATTGAGCCACCTTTGCAAAAACCAATAGCCTGTGACATTGTCCTTTTATAAACACATAACTTGGCTATAAGAATAAAAGTAACTTCAGCAAGGTCCTCAGTTGTGCTCCACCATCAGTCCTATCTGAGCCAGCAGGCCGGGGAGGTTGTCACAGATATACTTATTTCAGAATATTTTTCCTTGTATAATATAACTTTCTAGTTTTCCAGTTGTCTTGGAGAATGCTCCTCTATCTTCCCTGAAACCTGCTGATTAGTTTTATTATTTTGGACTGTGTCTTGCTGAGTGTTATTGGACATGTTTTATTTATTTTTTTATTTGTTTTGGAATTTGTGGTATTTTTTATCTCTAGTTAGACCAACCTTTGTTTAGCGTGTCTTTTTATTAACACACATGACTTTTTTTTTCCTTTTCAGTCTTTCATATGATTTGATACTCTTAATATAAGTTGTTTTACTCAATGCAGGAATATTTTCAAGGACGGAGAGGTCACAGTATACTAAAGGTGAGATGACATTTCTGGAGCTCTCGGTAGCCTCCAGCCATCGGCCGTGCTTTCACCAATGGTTATTATCAGCCTACAGGAAGTCTGCGCCCAGTGCTAAGTCAAGGGAATTAGTAGAGGAATGCGTTGAGATTTTGTTTCGAGGATATTTAGAAAATTAGACCATCCACTCCATTAAGGAATATATATATAAATAGAGAGAGAAAGAGACAAGTTACAATTTAAAAATAAACTTTGAAAGAAAGCTTACCATATGAAAATAATAAACAATGTTTATTGAGAAATAAAACTATCTTTAACGAAAATAGGCTCTGCCCAAGATTTGCGCCTCTCATCTTCAACCATTACCTTCTCACATGCTCATCTGCAGGGCTTCTCAAGATCTTCACCATTCTTTGGAATTCTCTACCTCACTCTGCAAGACGCTTCCCAAGTCTTCAGATGTTCTCGAAAAAACACTGGTTCAGAGATGCTCACAACCTACCTCCATAACTCAATAATTCACAACTTTATATAAATCTACCAGTTCTGGTTTGCACCTCTCCTCATCATGAAACCACCCAGAAGTCCCCTTACCCCATGTTTCTATCCCCTATTATCTCTTAGATTGTAAGCTCTTCCAAGAGCAGGACAACCATTTCCTCATATACAACTATGTATGTACAAACGTGCTGTCTTGTCTTACTACCTTCTAATGTATGTAAATATCCACTTTTTATTGTACCTCTAGTCGTATGGAGTCTGCTGACGCCCTAAAAATAAAATATAATAATAAATCACCTATTGTTTAAAGGTACGGATCAGGAGATAGGCATACAAAATATGAAATGCTGGAAGTGCCTTAGAGCAGGGATAAGATCATCATCAATGTCGGGGAAATGTCGGACCACAAGAAAATTGCTAAGATCAGGACATCCATTCAAAGTTGGCAGGACAAGGAGAAAACATCAATAATGCTACAAAGAGACCTACAACAACATTAAAGAAGCTGCAGTAAGTTTTGAAGGTACTGGTGACTTCTTGTATGTGATATACTGACCATATGTGGGCTATGGGGTTGTGTGGCAAAATGGAAGCCATTTATCACATAAAAACAAACAAAGATCCAAGCCCTTCTATATTCTGTAAAACAAATTCAATCACCGCAAACTACATGGGAAAATATCTTATGCTTCGATGAGTTAATGGTTGAACTTTTTGTAATTAACTATAAAAAATGTGTTTTTGGCACAAACAACCTAGCTCATTGTTCAATGAACACCATTCTTACTGAGAAGCATGGTAGCTGCAGCATTATGCATTGGGGCTGCCTCTCTTCAGCTTGGACCGGGGCTCTAGTTATGATAGATGGGATAATGACTAGCTCCAAATATCAAGATATTTTGGTACAAAACCTGTTGGCCTCTGTTAGAAAGAAGAAAATGAATTTCACGCATGATAACGACCCAAATAACACAAGTCAACCAATGAATGGCTTTAGAAAAGGATGATCAGTCTTGGAATGGTCCAGTCAATGCCCAGTGCTCAATCCCATAGAATGACCTAAAGTGGGGTGAACACAGGATATGCCCTGGCAATTTGTTTTGTAACGAAGAGTAGAATAACATTGCAAGACCACCCATAGAGAATTATTCACAATAAATGCAAAAGGTGTTTCCATAAAGTATTAGTTAAGGGGAGTGGGGGTGCACTCTTATTCAACAAAGGTGTTGTAATTTCAATTATTTTTCCTAATAATAACCAGATTTTACTTTTGCCTCGACCCTGCCATTTCAATAGGGGTTGTGTATACATTATATTTACTGTCTGTGCTTATTTACATTTTGCAATATAATTATGAACTCCTTTGTCCTACTGGAATTGTTTTTGTAGATGCTTATGTCACTGGGTTTCCATTTAATGTAAAGTCAGCACATATCACATGCTCACTCATGCTCGCTTACATACCGCACTCTCACGCGGGTACATGGAGAGATTAAATGGCTCAAACTGATACAGAAAAGGTCCTATTTATTGGAAAAAAATTGTCAAGTACACTTGACAATGAATCCACATATTACAAGGATCAGAGGAGATATAAGAATTTCGAACTTGATGTACTAAAGGTTTTTTTCAACCTCAATTACTATGTAACTATGGACCATAAAGAAGGCTGAGCGCCATAGAATTGATGCCTTGAATTGTGGTGTCGGCGAAAACTGCTTAGATCCAGTAGAGAGAAGATGCAATAAATCAATACTTCAGGAAATCAAGACAAACTGTTCACTGGAAGCTATAATCATAAGGCTGAAGCTCAAATATTTTGGCCACATATGAGAAGACAGGATTCCCTAGAAAAGATTGAAGGCACACGAAGAAGGGTACGACCAAGGCGGAGCTGGATAGATGAGATCATTGAAGCGATGAACATAAACTTAATCGAACTCAGAGAGACGGTGACTGACAGATGTACCTGGCGTGCTGCGGTCTGTAGGGTCACAGAGAGTCGGACACGACTGAATGACTAAACAACAACAAATGTTTGTATACACATAATAAGACATCATTGAAATTTGCTGTAATTAAATATTTTAAATATTTTACATGGCAGGCCAATGTGACATCCAGCGGCCATGTTTAGTTGTCATGGTAACCAAATCCTATTTGATGTCCACATCCTCCTGGTTAATGGGAATTAGTTCTGAGCTCTTGCGTGTGGTGTCAAGATGTCAGAAACACTGAGAAAAAGAGCCGGTTAGGGGGCAGCCATTACATAATGTCTGCGCTAACAATGGCGACCCTGCTATTTATATAGTGAGGCCTGCGCAGCGCGTCGCGCCCCAGGGCGTCTGACTCATGTCTGTAACGCCCCGAGGTCTCTGTCAGTGTAACTGGATACTATGTGAGAAAATATAGAATAATGCTAACAGGTGTATTGCGCCTGTATCCATATTTGATCTCTTGTCCTGTTAATCAGTTTGCAAGAAGACAGAAAAAGGAATTCTGCCGTAATGGGTCATTTCATATAAATAAAACATTTAAAAATTGTGTTTATTTATTTTTTTGTTTTTTAAAAATGTGTTGCCCATTAGTTATTCAAAAGACAGTATAGAAAACAATGACCACCATAGTCCTTTAAGAGAGATAAGGAGACACAATCACATTGAAAAGATAAATTAAAAGGATACCCCAACAGCAGGTTGGTTTAATTTTAAATAGCATTAAAAATCTGGATATATATTGTACTAGCAGTTTTTCTCTACAGTAAATCATTGCTGAAATATTTAGAATTGATTGTGCAGCTCCTGTATGTTAATGTATGGCTCATTATACTAATGTGAGGCTCACTATATAGTTGTGAGCGTACGAGTTGTTGCTAACGCTTGCGGGCTCGCATAGCGAGCCGTGACCCTCGCGAAGCAAGGGCTGCGGGCGAGGGCCTCAGTTGCTGTCATGGAGCGCCAAAGGCGCTCCTTGCCAGCAACTGCGACCCTCGCAAAATTTACGTTCAAACGCAAACAACCACACAACAACCGCGACCACGCAAACAACACTAGACACCAACTACGACCCTCGCAAACTTTACCTCGCAACGTAAACAACATACAAGACATGT
Organism: Discoglossus pictus; assembly: GCA_027410445.1. Taxonomy (NCBI): domain Eukaryota; kingdom Metazoa; phylum Chordata; class Amphibia; order Anura; family Alytidae; genus Discoglossus; species Discoglossus pictus. The sequence continues at coordinate 21,617,056 of CM050163.1, read as the reverse complement.
TACCACACATTACGGCCTCGCAACAATCGGACGCAACTCGCGAACATTACAAAATGTAAAACACAATACATACACACAGCACATACATAAAAATCTTACCTACAGCAAGAGGGAGCACCCAGGACCTCAAAAATGCAACTTACAACTTGATTTCACTCAAAATAAAAGAGTTTAGACACAAAAAAATTCTCTAAGCAAGAGAAAAAATGTCCGCCGAACAAAACGAAAACGAGGCTACAGCAGTCTAGACAGGCAAAACACCACAAGAAACTCGCAAAACACCACAAAAGACCTACGGATATTCCACTAAGACGCATACCACACATTACCCGACATTTTACGCCAATGCGGAAGTACACAACTACGCTAACGGTTTCGTCTCGCGCACGCACACTATTACACTGCACACATTCAGCACGCTTACACAGCAGCTCCACACCACTAATGCTGCAGCAACATCAAAACAGATTGCCAGCTCTTCAACACAATGCTTCAAAATAGGTAAAGTATATTCATTTATTAATGTATTACATATTTCATTATTATACACCAAACAGCATTAGCTACCTTACAATTTCATTGCCGTCATTTTTGACGGGCAATTTGCTCTCAGTATGATAATGTGCAGATCAGTATGTCTTAGATTTAGTCATCACAAATAATATTGATTTAGTATCAAATGTTGGAATAGGGCAACCTTTGGGAAACAGTGATCACAACACAGTCTCATTTGAGATTGAATTAAAAAAACAACATTTTAAGGGGCCAGCGAAAACTCTTAATTTTAAAAGGGCAGATTTTAACGGTCTAAGTGCAGCAATACAAAGTATAGCCTGGGACAGAGAACTGATAGGTAAAAACACTGAACATAAATGGACAACATTTAAATCCTTACTAAATATACATACACATCGGCATATACCGTGTGGGAATATAAGTAAAAGGAGTAAATCCCAACCCATGTGGCTTAACAATGACTTAAAGATGAAGATACGGAGTAAAAAACAGGCATTTATATTATACAAACAAGAGGGGACAGAGACTGTTTTACGAGAATACAAGGAAATCAACAAGGCAGCAAAAGCGCGATTAGACTGGCTAAAATAGAAAATGAAAAATTAATTGCAAAAGAGAGTAAGACTAACCCTAAAATATTTTTTAAGTATATTAATGGTAAGAAGAAGGCGAGGAAGGAAGCTATAGGAACATTAGAATGTGAAACAGGCCGTCTGACAAGTACCAGGAAAAGGCAGATGAGCTAAATAGGTTCTTTTCTTCGGTATACACAAGGGAGGTACCAGTGGTTGGGACACTGCAACATAATAGGGCTACACTACCTTTGCCAAATAATTGGTTAATACAGGAAGTAATCCTAAAGAGGTTGGAAAAAATAAATGTTAATAAAGCCCCGGGTCCTGATGGAATACATCCAAGGGTACTAAGGGAGCTCAGGGTCAGTATTAGGTCCTCTCCTTTTTAACATATATATTAATGACTTAGAGGTAGGATTGGAGTGTGGTGTCTCCATTTTCGCTGATGACACAAAGTTGTGCAAGGTAATTAAATCAGAAAATGATGTGCTTTCCCTCCAAAGGAATTTGCATAAATTAGAGGAATGGGCATCTAAATGGCAGATGAGATTTAATACGAATAAATGTAAGGTTATGCATCTGGGAAGGAAATATAGCCATGCAATCTATAATCTTAATGGAGCAAATCTAGGTGTATCAGATATTGAAAGGGATTTGGGAGTGCTTGTGGACAACCACCTAGGTAACAGTGCTCAAAGCCAAGCAGCAGCTGCAAAGGCAAATAAAATATTAGCATGTATTAAGAAGGGTATAGAAGCGAGGGAAGCAAATATAATTCTGCCACTATGCAAATCCCTAGTACGCCCTCATTTGGAATATGGGGTACAATTTTGGGCACCACTTCATAAAAAGGACATTTTAGAGCTGGAAAAGTTACAGAAAGGGGAATGGAGGGGCTAAGTTATGAAGAAAGACTAACCAAATTAAACTTATTTTCTCTAGAAAAAAGGAGTCTAAGAGGAGATATGATTACCTTATATAAATACAACCAGGGTCAGTATAAAGATTTGTCGGGGGAGCTTTTTGTGCCAAGAGGTTTTCAACTGACAAGGGGACATCCATTGAGGTTAGAAGTAAAAAGATTTTGCCTTAAAGAAAGAAAAGGGTTCTTCACAGTAAGGGTGGTTAATCTGTGGAATTCTCTACCAAAGGAGGTGGTAACAGCAGGTTCGATAGATAACTTTAAAAAGGTATTGGATATATTTTTAAATAAAAAGAGCATTAAGGGCTATCCAGGATAAATAGAGAGGGAGTATTGATCCAAGTATGAATCCAATCGCCAGTATCTGGGGTCGGGAAGGAATTTTATATATTTTTCCCTTTTGAGACAATTGGCAAAGTTTCACTGTTTTTTTTTTTCTGTTTGCCTTCCTGTGGATCAATTAACAATACATTTGCGTATTGCAGATCAGAGAGATCTAAAAAGGTTGAACTTGATGGACTAAAGTCTTTTTTCAACCTAAATTACTATGTAACTATGTAAGTATGATAATGTGAAACTCAGTATGATAATGTGAGTCTCAGTATATATATATATATATATATATATATATATATATATATATATATATATATATATATATATACATATACAAATATATATATAATGTGTGTATTTTGTCTCCAGCATGAGTTTAATAGATTTCCATGTACAGCAAAACTAAGGTAACTGGTTCATTTAAAAAAAACTTGAATGAAAATTCTGATTCACAATTTCTATGAGCGATCTTCTATATATAGATATTTATTTTTATAAGTAGAACATACTGTTTTATATAAAAATATCATATATATTTTTTTTATCTTATATAACTCTGGATGAGTCATTAGCACATTGGCTGCTGACAGTCTGTAAAAAAAGTTTGAGTTAAATTTGAGTTAAAAGACGATCATGGACTTCTATATATATATATATATATATATATATTTGAATTTGTGTACCATGAATGATACATGGATACATATATAATAATGATACATAAGTGGTACATGCATACGTCACATATTATAATTTTCAAACTGCGAGTTGTCATCACGCTTGCGAGCAGTAGTGTAGGAAGGAGGGTGCGCGTGGGGCGGGGCGCGCCACGGGTGTCACATTTTTGGGGGTGGCAAAAATGCCCCCTCCTGCCTTCCACCACATGTGGCTTTTATTCAACTTACCCCGGTCCCCTGCTCCTTCTTCCTGCTCTCTGCTTGTGTCTGCTGACAGAGGGAAGAGCCAGCAGAGGGAAGAGCCAGCAGACCGGCAGCAGGGTAGATACGTGGAGGGAGATGGGGAGAGAGGTATGGGGGGGGGGGGAGAAGGAGGCGTAGAGGGAGGGAGAGGCATGGGGAGAGGAGACATGGAGAAAGGGAGAGGTATGGGGGAGAGAAGGAGACATAGAGGGAGTGAGAGGCATGGGGAGAGGAGACATGGAGGGAGAGAGAGGCATGGGGGAGAGGAGAGATGGAGGGAGGGAGAGGCATGGGGGAGAGAGGCAATGGGGAAAAGGGAGACACATGGAGGGAGAAAGGGAAGGGGGGACCTGGAAGGAGAGGAGGAGACATGGGAGAGGGAGGCATGGGGAGAGGGGGAGAAATGGGGGGAGGGAGAGGCATGGGGGGAGAGAAGGAGACATGGAGAAAGGGAGAGGCATGGGCAAGAGAGGCAAAGGGGAAAAGGGAGAAACATGGAGGGAGAAAGGGAGGGAGAGATATGGAGGGAGAGGGGGAGACATGGGGAAGAGGGAAGCATGAGGAGAGGGGGAGACATGGGAGGAGGGAGAGGCATGGGGGGAGAGAAGGAGACATGGAGGAAGGGAGAGGCATGGGGAGGGAGTGGCATGGGGTGAGAGGCATGGGAAAGAGAGGCAAATGGGAAAAGGGATACATATGGAGGGAGAAAGGGAAGGGGGAGACATGGAGGGAGAGGGGAAACATGGGGGAGAGGGGGAGACATGGGGGAGAGAATGAGACATGGAGGGAGGGAGAGGCATGGGAAAGAGAGGCAAATGGGAAAAAGGGAGACACATGGAGGGAGTAAGGGAAAGGGGAGACATGGAGTGGAGAGGGGAAAACATGGGGGAGAGGGGGATACACGTGGAAGAGGGAGACATGGATGTAAGGGGAGAGGCATGGGGGAGAGAGGCAGAGAGGGATAGAATGAGAGGGGGAAGAGAGAAAGAGAGAGAGAAGGGAGGGGAATAGGGAGAGAGGCGTGAAGAGAAAGGGAGGGGAATAGGGAGAGAAAGAGAGAGGAGATACGTAGAAGGGGGGGTGTGACAGAGGAGGCAATATATATATATATATATATGCATACAGTGCCTTGCAAAAGTATTCAGTATTCACCCCCCCCCTTTGACTTTTTACCTATTTTGTTACATTACAGCCTTAAGTTCAATGTTTTGTTAATCTGAATTTTATGTGATGGTTCAGAACACAATAGACTAAGTTGGTGAAGTGAAATTAGAAAAATATATATATAACAATTTTTTAGAAATAGAAAACAGAAAATTGGCATGTGCGTATGTATTCACCCCCTTTGTTATGAAGCCCATAAAAATCTCTGGTGCAACCAATTACCTTCAGAAGTCACATAATTAGTGAAATGATGTCCACCTGTGTGCAATCTAAGTGTCACATGATCTGTCATTACATATACACACCTTTTTTGAAAGGCCCCAGAGGCTGCAACACCTAAGCAAGAGACACCACTAACCAAACACTGCCATGAAGACCAAGGAACTCTCCAAACAAGTAAGGGACAATGTTGTTGAGAAGTACAAGTCAGGGTTAGGTTATAAAAAAATATCCAAATCTTTGATGATCCCCAGGAGCACCATCAAACCTATCATAACCAAATGGAAAGAACATGGCACAACAGCAAACCTGCCAAGAGACGGCCGCCCACCAAAACTCACGGACCGGGCAAGGAGGGCATTAATCAGAGAGGCAGCACAGAGACCTAAGGTAACCCTGGAGGAGCTGCAGAGATCCACAGCAGAGACTGGAGCACCTGTACATAGGATGACAATAAGCCGTACGCTCCATAGAGTTGGGCTTTATGGCAGAGTGGCCAGAAGAAAGCCATTACTTTTAGCAAAAAACAAAATGGCACGTTTTGAGTTTGCGAAAAGGCATGTGGGAGGAAGGTGCTCTGGTCTGATGAGACTAAAAGTGAACATTTCTTCCATCAAAGAAAACGCTATGTCTGGCGCAAACCCAACACATCACATCACCCAAAGAACACCATCCTCACAGTGAAACATGGTGGTGGCAGCATCATGCTGTGGAGATGGGACTGGGAAACTGGTCAGAGTTGAGGGAAAGATGGATGGGGCTAAATACAGGGATATTCTTGAGCAAATCCTGTACCACTGTGCGTGATTTGAGGCTAGGACGGAGGTTCAGCTTCCAGCAGGACAATGACCCCAAACACACTGCTAAAGCAACACTTGAGGGGTTTAAGGGGAAACATGTAAATGTGTTGGAATGGCTTAGTCACAGCCCAGACCTCAATCCAATAGAAAATCTGTGGTCAGACTTAAAGATTGCTGTTTACAAGTGCAAACTATCCAACTTGGGCAAAAATCCCAGTGGTAAGATGTGGCAAGCTCATAGAGACTTATCCAAAGCGACTTGGAGCTGCGATTGCTGCAAAAGGTGGCTCTACAAAGTATTGACTTTAGGGGGGTGAATAGTTATGCACATTGACTTTTTCTGTTATTTTGTCCTATTTGTTGTTTGCTTCGCAATAAAGAAAAAACATCTTCAAAGTTGTGGGCATGCTCTGTAAATGAAATGATGCAAATCCTCAAACAATCCATGTTAATTCCAGGTTGAGGAAACAAAACATAAAAAATGCCAAGGGTGGTGAATACTTGGGCCCTCATTCTATTATCGGCCGTAAACCGGCCGTAAGGCTGCGATTCCTTGCGGGGGTCCCGTTACCTCACAATTCAATTAAACGGCCCCGCAAGGATCTCCTCTTACGGCCGGCCGTAAATCTTGCAACCGGCCGTAAGCTCTGAAATCTAAAAAGTCAAAAATAAATTCAAGACAGCACTGTAAAGCTCTGTAAATGCTAGGGATCATAATGGGGGACATGAGGATTAAAAGTAACCCACTCTCAAGCTTGCACATCAGCCCAAACCCGAGTTTACATTAACTGTTTATTTTCCGGCTGCGGCGTGGGCGTGTCTGAGGTGCTCCAAGCACTCTGGACTTTTTACATGGATATTTGACGTATATTAAAAAAAATATATTTTACGGATTTGAGTATAGGGGAATTTTGTGCTATTTTTGCTAACACCGAAAATCACTTTACAGTCTTCTCAAAGTGCAGGATGGCTTTATTTGGGCTATATTTCGTGCTTAATTGGTGCTAGCGAGACCTCTTTCCTGCAAGTAAGCTGCGGCTCGGTTTTAGCCTTGCAGAGAGGGTTCCCGGAGCAATTGAATAGCAACCAGGCTTTTCTTACGGCCGATTCCCTTGCGGCCGTTTTAGATCAAAGGATTTCCTCCGGCGCAAGCGGCCGCAAGAGATAGCAAGGCGCCGGCCGCAAGCCTGCCGGAATCCCCGGCCGGAGGGGAATAGAATAGCCGAATAGCTTGTGGCCGGTCCTTGCGGCCCCGCAACGGCTGCGGCCGATAATAGAATGAGGCCCTTGGCATTTTATATTTGCACTGGGGGGCGGCAAAATCAGGGATAGAAGCCTTTCCGAGCTCGGAGCACTTAGACGATGAGCGCCATTGGCCTTTGAGGCATGGAAACATGCAGGATTTAGACTGAAATGAGCTCCAAAGGCGCTACTGCGAGCCTTGCGAACGACCTCACAAAAATACGACTTTAATGGCCGAACCGCAAAAATCGAAAAACACAACAAACAACAAAAAAAAACACACTCACACACAGCACAGGGGGAACACCAGCACGCCTGGCACTGAGGTTGCACGCAAATTTAAGCCGAAATTGCAGAGTTTCGGCATTTGAAAATTGGCTAAGCCAAAAACTAATGGCGGACGAAAAAAATTAAAACGAGGCTAAAGGAGACCGAGTGGCGGAAATCACCACCAGGCACGTACTAGTTAGCCAGGGACGTAGGAGATACAAAATATACCATTAAAACGGATGGAAAATGCTCGCGAGCCAAGTAACACATAGAAAAAAGCCGTAATTTTACAACACTAACTTGCAAATAATAACATTACGATTCTATAATGGCGATTTACCCGCCTAAACAAACGGTTTGGCCTCGCGCACGCAGCCTATTTACACTGCACACTCTCCACATTGCTGACACTTTCTCAGGTGATCAACAGTCCAACTGTACATTTTCAGATGCAGGAAAATGCAAAGAGATAGTTAGCTCTTCAGGATATGGATTGCTGCATATTAAATAGAAATACGTTTAGTATATTCATTTATTAATTGACTGTACTAATTTTGTTTTATATTTTACACTGTACTTATATATTTGTCTTTGCGATGAGCGCCGAAGGTGAGCGTTGCAAAGCAGGAAACTTGAAGTACACAAGGGGAGAGGCTCACAATGAGCGCCGAAGGTCCCCAGAGGAGCGAAAGCCTTACATTGTGTCACAAACAGCATTGCGAGGCTTCACATTGTATTGCCATCATTATTGACGGGCAAGTGATTGGTACATGATGGTGATTGTACATCACATATATAGTTGTGGACCAAGAACGCTGTTCGTAACGTTTGCGATGTTGATCATACATGCGAGCCTCGCAAAGCGAGGCGAAGCAGCCACGCAGCACTTAGGCTGCAATGAGCTACAAAGACCCTCATTGCAGCCAGCGGCACCGTCACACATGCAGCCGCGCAGCACTTAGGCTGTGTACCTGGTTCCTGCCAGTGGGGGGAAGTCCCCCGGGCTACCTGGTTCCTGCCAGTGAAGGACTCGGGATGAGCATCGGAGGCACTCATCGCGAGGCCCCCCAACCTTGCATCACTGCCCAGTACCCGGTTCCTGCCAGTAGGGGGTCGCGATGAGCGCCTGAAGTGCTCATCACGAAGCCCCCCGGGCTCACAACACCCTATCACAACCACATACCTGGATGCCACCCTGCCAGCTGCGCCACACTCACCTCCTCTGCGCTCATTGCACTGCACACCTCACAAAGCGAAGTGAGCAGTTGAGGCACGCGGGACATAGGCTGCAATGAGTTTTGAAGGTGCTCATTGCACTGCTCGCCTCGCATAGCGAGCCGAGCAGTTGAGGCACGTGACTTTGAGGGTGCAACTGCGTCCCAAACGCTTAACTCTAAAAAACAAACAATATAATTAAAAAATAAATAAAAAGACACCCAGGAAGGACACTAAATGCTCCACACCCGCTTAACACATACACAATCGCAGCTATTTTACACCACTAACTGCAAACTAATAACATTCACATTACACAATGCGGAAGTACACAGCTACACAAACGGCTTCCCCTCATGCACGCAGCCTATTTACACTACACACATTACTGACACTTACACCTCAGCTCAACAACACTGCAAATCTACATTGTATGCTGCAGGAACATCAAAACAGATTGTTAGCTCTTCAGCACAATGCTTTCTGCATATATTACTTACAAATAGGTAAAGTATATTCATTTATAACTCTAAAGGCCATCACTGCAAACCTTACAATAAGTGCCAAAAGAGCTCTCGTAACCAAACATACACCAACCAAGAGGCTCGCAATGAGCGCCGAAGGTACTCACACAACCAAAATACTTACTTTGTTTACCAAACAGCATTACCTGCCTTACAATTCTATTGCCGGAGTTTTTGGATGGGCAAGTGTCTAGTAATAATGATACATGAATGATACATGGATACATATATAATAGTGATACATGATTGGTACATGGATACATATATAATAATGATACATGATTGGCACATGGATGCATATATAATAATGATATATAAATAATGCAGGGATCATAAATATAGTTGTGGATCTACGAATGTTGGTCACGCTTTGCGGCCCTCGCGAAGCGAGGCCCGTAGTATACACATGTAGATCCACAACTATCAACTTTTCGGGCTGCAATGAGCGCCAAAGGCGCTTATTGCAGGGCTCGCAATGAGCACCGCAGGGTCATGTGACATCATTAGGAAATCCCTTGCAGTATGAAGCTCCTGCTTGGGAAGGATACCTGTGAGTAATGCGATCCGGGACAGGGACTGCAAGGCACAAGTAAGAGGAGGGTGGGTGAATGAAGTGCAGGGGCTTGAGGGGTGGGGGTGAATGGTGCTGCTGAGGGGGGCCCTGGGGTGAATATGGCTGCTAAGGGGGCCCTGGGAGGTGAATATGGCTGTTAAGGGGGATGAATGGTTTGACAAGGGGCCCTGTTTTTTTGGGGGGTGAATGATACTGCTAAGGGGGCCCTGGGGGTTAGGGGTAGTGAATGGTGCTCTTGAGGGGGGATGGGGCCTCCGGGGGGTGAATATGGCATCTGAGGGTGTTGGGGGTGAAGGGTGCTGCTGAGTGGGGCCTGGTTTATTACTTATTATTTGAGGGGGTGAATGATGCTGCTATGGGGGCCCTGGGGGGTGAGTAGTGAATATTGCTGCTAAGGGGGCCCTGGGGGGGTGAAAATTGCTGCTAAGGGGGTTTGAGGGTGAATGGTGCTGCTGAGGGAGGCCTCTGGGAGTTGGGGGTAAATGGTGCTGCTGAGGGGGCCTGGGGGGGGTGACTATTGCTATATATATATATATATATATATATATATATATATATATTTATTTATTTATATGTGTGTGTATATATATATATATATATATATATATATATATATATATATATATATATATGGCACTGGAGGGTGGCCCGGGGGGTCAAAAAACATATTTGCCCCTCCACCCTGGGATGTGGAGGGGCAATTTTTTTTTTGTCCCGGGGCCCTCGATTTACTAGCTCTACCACTGATGTAAGTATGTACATTCTTTTGTTAGTGAGCTGTGGAAGTTTCTTTATAGAATGCATGTTTGAGGTTTCTATGTGTTTGGGATGTCCCAAATAGTATAGATGTATATATAGATAGTATAAAGCTATGTATGTCTCTATTTGTATGGGTGTGGGTCCTTTTCCCTAGATGTTCTTGGTCCTCTGTCCAATCTTTACTCTCTCTCGATCTTGGTTCCTCCAATTATACCCACAACCTAATTTGCTTATCAGAAATTCCAATCAGGCTCTGTATTTGGCAACCAATCAGAAATCCTAATGTCACAAAATATTTAACTCTTAATAGTATTTTTTTCAAAGGAATTATTAGCATCAATTAATTTCTTAGAACACCAGAGGGTGCTCTTGAACCTTCAAATTACCACTAAGAATTAAAATAAAATAAAATAAAGACGCCTTGACATAAGACAATAAACAAGGACATAGCTAATAGTCCAGTGATAAGGAGTGTCAGTTATGTATACCAAGAAAAATATTTATGTCCTGGGAAAGAGGCATAATGTCTGTATTAGAATGAGAACTATCTATGGGAATTTAAAGGAGTATCCTATTATTTCTAACAAACATAAACTTTGCATTAACCTTTATCAAATAGTTTCAGGAATTATCTTAGGTACTTGTCCCTCCAGAACAAAGAAGCATTAAGAATCCCCTTTCAATATATATAAATGTATATATCATATGACATATTAATACATTGGATATAAAAAGAAAGGTTAATAATTGGAATATTATATTAGCTTATAATAACTATATAAAATAGAACTTGATTCGTACAAAAGTTCTGACACAGCAGAAGTGGTCTGGTCAGCACAGTATAAGGGTATTGCAGGGATCTATTACCCAAGCTTTTAGATGGATAGAATAGATGGAAAATAGAGCAATTGCTGTTGTCTCTCTTGTTTATTTCTATATGTGCATTGTATGTAAAGGTGTATATGTGGGGTGCAGTAAAACATGAAACGTATACTACAAACATAGAGAGATGGAGACTCTCCTTATAATCAAGTGTGAAAACAGTGATATAAAGGAGATATCTAATCATGCTTGGTGGATTATGGCCCAGACTCTGTGCTACCTATTATGTACTTGTAGAAACACTCCATATATTGCTGTTTACTCATAGAGAGGTTGCAGGACTTGGATGACATATGGCATTTGTGATGCTTAAGGGGGCCCCTGTTCTATAAAGTTAGTCAAATGCTATGGGTCCCAGGCCTGCAACAGTTAAAACCCACATGATATTCCTATGAGCTGATATAATTTTCCCTGTTGCCCTGATACTGGGGTTATGGACACATGGAAATTGAATTATTATAGTCATGATAGCCTGACCTAGTACATATGTTCCCTATTATAAATATGAGGTATGTTATCATGCATATGGGGAAAACTGTACCTTGTCTGTCTGTTTTTATGTTATGTTTATTACCCTATGTATTTTAATTACTGTATGTTACGTTGCTTCTCTATGTGTGTTTGACATGTTATAATTTGTATGTTGCATGTTCTGCTCATGAAGAGTTAGATGATGATTTAGAATGTGATAATATAATCTGTAACAGTCATGTTGGTGGTCAGTTAGGTAATAAAGTTGGATCCGATGGTCGATACATAATAAGGTGTATCTGGTATGAAGTTCCCAAAAACATAAAAGCAGTTCCAGCACCACTTGTACAGAGGTATCCTGTATGCTGATCCTGTGTGCTCACATCTTTAAATGCTGCATCCAAGGAAGAGGAGTTTGGAGACATCTGCTGCCTTGGTGAAGAGATCAAAAGGACCACAGATTTCTGCTGGGAAGGTTTGACCATAACAGCCTTATCAAGCTTGACTGAAGAAAGCAGTTCGTGATAGCATTAGTATGTTTATATAGTCAATCTAAAAAAAACCTCTTTAAAGGGTCTTTGATAAAAAACTGGTATTGTACTGGCAGTTTTTCTCTACAGTAAATTATCTCTAAAATATTTAAAATGATTTTGCTGTTCCTGTATGCTAATGTGTGGCTCAGTATGCTAATATGCAGCTCAGAGTGCTTGATAAGAATGGGAGAGAATTTGAACTGCCTGATACCATTGGGGGTCTTTATTTTGGCCACTACAGAGACAGACAAGCAGACTGTAATCATACCAGCTAATTAATATGCATAAGATGATCATTTGCATATACACGCAATAACACTGTGGACTTTTCCAGGATTGATTCATTTTAGAACAAAATGAATAACACAACATATATCCAGTTTTTCATGCTCTTTAAGAATAATCTAAAAAACAACTTGATTTTGTGGTGACAGATCCCCTTTAAGACGATTATCTTCACATTTTATGTTTTCCTTTTCTTAATCCTTGGCTTTCTTTCTGACCACCTCCTGTTGACCCTAGATTGTCTTAGAGTCTTCTTTTTCTTAATCCTTGGCTTTCTTTCTGACCACCTCCTGTTGACCCTAGATTGTCTTAACCATGTTTGACTGTCTGTAGCCTGCCTATTGACCCTAGATTGTCTTGATCATGTTTACTCTCTGCAAACTGCCTATTGACCCTAGATTGCCTTGACCATGTTTAACTGGCTGTAGCCTGCGTATTGACCCTAGATTGCCTTGACCATGTCTAACTGTCTGAAGCCTGCCAATTAACCCTATATTGTATTGACCTTGTCTATCTGTCTGCAGAATGTCTATTGACCCTAGATTTCATGGACCATATCTACACAGAGAAGATGTTCTAGAAAAGGTCTTTGAGACGAAACCTCTGGGTTTCCAAAGCTATGTAAGTCATCTACAAATATTTTTTTCTAATTGGCCCTCTAAAAGTATTACCTACTTCAACTACTTTACTTTTCTTTTGGACAATTAGAGCAATTTGTATTTTTAAACAATATTTTTTAGATCCTTCTGCTCATTATACATTTGTATGATAAAAAAACATATGTTATCATCATTCTTTACTAATGTTTTACTCTTATAATTTCCTATTGTATAAAGTCTCTAGGCAAGAAAGGATTTATATATATGGTAAGTTATTAAAGAAATAGGGATACCAGATCATCTGATCCACCTCCTGAAGAATCTGTATGTGGACCAAGAAGCCACGGTCAGAACCGAACATGGGACAACAGAATGGTTCAAGATCTGAAAAGGAGTGCGCCTTGGTTGTATATTGTCAACTTAGTTGTTCAACTTATATGCAGAATAGATCATGCGTAAGGCCGGACTGGATGAATCCAAAGCCAGAATCAATATTGCTGGAAGGAATATCAACACCTATCATATATAATAGTTGTCAAACTGCGAGTCGTCGTCGCGTTTTGCGAGCTCGAAGTGAGGGACGCAGTTCTGGCCGCAAATGCGGACCTTGGCGAAGCGAGGGCCTGCATTTGCGGAGGTGGAGAAAAGCGTGACTTTGAAACCAAAAACCACGCCTTAGAAAAAAAAAAACGACCAGAGGGACTTAGAAAAAAAAATACTAGGTCACAAAAATATGAACTTTACGAAACGTGTACATCAAAAAACACTAAAAACACTGAAAAATAACCAAACACATAAAAACATCACACACAGCACGGGGGGGGGGGGGGGCGACAGCCTTCTGGGGTGAGGTTGCACCCAAATTAAAGTCGAATTTAAAGAGTTTCGCCACTTGAAAACGGCTAAGCAAGAAAAAAAATGGCGCCCAAAAAAATGAAAACGAGTCTACACGACCCCGAAGCGCAGAAAACACTGACAACGATGTACAACTTTTAATTAAGACCCGCGGAACTTCTAAAAAGAAAAAAAAACAAGGTCGCAAAAATACGAAGTTAACGGACGAAATGTGTACATTCAAAAACAGCAAATACACTACAAAATACAAACAAAACATAAAAAAAAAAAACACACAGCTTGGGGGTCAGCCACGACATCTGCCAGTGAGGTTGCGCGCTAATTAAAGTCGAATTTAATCAGTTTCGTAAATTGAAAATCGGATAAGCAATAAAAAAAAATTTGGCCGAAAAAAATGAAAACAGGGCTACACGACCCCGAAATGTGCAAAACACCGCCAGGCACGTACGACTTTTGCCAGGGACGTACAAAGTACAAAAATACAGTTAGGAAGCACGGAAAATGCTAGCGAGCCGCGTAGCACACAGACAAACAACGCTAGTTTACAACACTAACTTGCAACTAATAACATTAAGAATATAAAATGGCGCTTTACACAACTAAACCAACGCTTTACCCTCGCGCACGCAGCATATTTCTAATGCAGAGTTTTGCTGACACACCTCGGCAGCAACAGTCCAACTACACATTGTATGCTGCAGGAAAATAAAAATAGATTGTTAGCTCTTCAGGCTATTCATTGCTGGATATATTAATTAGAAATAGGTAAAGTATTTTAATTTATTAAGTAATTAATTTATCAATTATTATTGTAAAAAATATACTTATATATCTGTCTTTGTGAGGCTCTCACAGGAGCAAAAGTAAACAGGAGAGTCTCGCAATGAGCGCCGAAGGTCCTCAGAGTAGAAAATGCTTTACATTGTGTGTCAAACAGCATTGCCATGGCTTCAAATATTATTGCCCCGTCATTTTTGACGGGCAAGTCGCTAGTATATATATATCGACTTATTGATGAGGGTGAAAGAAGAGAGTGTGAAAAAGTGAAAAAGATGATCATGGCAAACAGCAATCTCACTTCCTGGCTAATGGGGAAGAAGTGGAGGCAGTGACAGATTTTATTTTCTTGTGATCCAAGATGGTGACTGCAGCCATGAAATTAAAACACGTTTGCTTCTGGGAAGGAAAGCTATGGCAAGTCTGGACACATTATTAGAGAGTAAAGATATTACATTATCCACAAAAGTCTGCACATTTAGTACGATGGTATTCCCAGTAGTAACATCTGAGAGCTGGACCATACAGAAGTCTGAGCGCCGCAGAATTGATTTTTATTGTCCCTAAAAAAGTATAACCTACTAGAACTACTTTTCATTTCTTTAAGACAAACAGAGCACTAATTCTCAGATCCCTTCTGCCTGTTATACATTTCTTGTTCTTATCATTTACTAATCTAATCTGTATAAGGTCCCTTTGGGATGAAGGTACTATCTAAACACATTATTATTATACCATTTCTATCCGTGAAGAAAGAAGCTTCCTACGACCCCTCAGGAGAAGTTGGATCCCACCCAGTAGACTGAATGCATGAGCCATGTACATCTTATATCTCATTCTCCTTGCAATAAAATCTATTTTCGGATTAGCGTGGGCTTTTGGCGTTGCGTCTGTAAAAAAAACAAAATACGCTCTTGTAGGCTCATCAAAAAAATCCCCATCAGCCTAATGGTTTGATGTAATTAAGTTTTTTTGCAGCTAACAGAACTACATCTGTCTTCCCCGTGCGTTTGACATGTCAGACAAGTTGACAGCTGACACATTTCCCGAGCGCCGTGTGGGTCAGACATACTCTTTTTGCATAGTCTAGCGTACTTTTTTCGCTTTTACTTCCCAGCGCCGGACTAAAATATTCAAAGTTGTCTTTATTCATTAGGGTAGAAGTTTTGAAATGATAAATCCTACTTGTCAGGAGCAATGCCAGGGGAGGGAAGTGTGCGGAAATATATTAGCACCGAAACACTACAGGATAAAGGAAAAATGCGCAGTGTTGGAGGTTTAATGATGAGCCTCGGCGTTCCAGGCAGCTCAGATTTGTTATAGGATTGATTTCCGATGCACTGCAAGCAAAACGCACTTATTTTGAAGCTGAATCGTGATTTGAACTTGTATCCTCCTCCAGATGAGGCCGAACCTGGCAAGATAATGTTAAGACATTGCTTTGTATAATTATATCTTACATTCAAAGCTTTAAGGACTTTGCACAAATAAAAATAACTTGGAAGGTTCCTGGAGGTTAATAGGTATATAATATCCCTATTTACTTTTATGTACTTTATTTTATTAGGAAGTGCTTATAATATCTGTTTTTACTGCCTCAAATCAAACAAATAGTCCCTGTATGGGTCTTCCCTCTGCAACACATGAAGACACAGACTCGGATATACTATATGTGCAGTGTCTCATATTAACCAAACAGTGACCATCTTTCTGAGACATGGTCCCTGATAGGCTAGGACACTACTCTGCACAACCAGCATATGCTGCAGTGGGCAGACCCATACAGGGACTATTTGTTTTATTTTAAGCAGAACTTATAAGCTCTTCTTAATAAAATAAAGTACATAACTGTAAATAGATGAACATCCCGCAACCTGCCCACGGCTGCACACGAAATAACAAATCACTTTCTAAATTCTAGGTATTTTATCTCTGCCGGGACTTTTTCCTGTTTCTGTATTTATTTAAGATTTTGCACTTTCTAAACATACCCTTATTTTCTGGATACCATTGGACATGGCAGAAAAAATGATTTTAATTGCTCAAAAATGCTTATTGGGATCAACAAAATCATCTAAAAATAGAGGAAGTCGTAAAAGAAAACAAAATGGGGTTAAGATGCTCTAAGATCACCCTCCCCTTCTGGACCACTAGGGGCTTGTGTACTTCAATGAAGCTGTGAACTATATGTAGGGTCACCTGGGTGGGCAGGTCATAGGAGACAAATCGCAGTCCACTGGAGAAGGAGCCGGCAACCCACTCCAGTATCTTTGCCACGTGGATATACACAACAAGTAAACTGGCATGCTGTTTGTAAATGGTCACTGAGAGTTGGACTCGACTGAAGGACTGAACAACAACAAAGATCACCCTAAATCTTCCCCAAAAGATAATCAGGTACAAATGCTACCTCCTCCTCTGCCAGTTCTCCTTTACAGTGAGAATGCCAAGTTCAAGTATATTCCCAGCATCCCATGTGATTGGCTAAGACGTCTCTCTCACTTTTAAGGAAATCTGGCAACGAAATCTGGAAATGAAAGAACTACCTACATAAGACTTATGGAACTTGTCCAGTTTCATACTTCATATTCTGTATTTGAGGAGTGAGGCAAAACCTGTGTGGCATTTCTGTCCAAAACCGAGTTTCATTTCTGTTTCTCACACTTAGAATTCTGAGCTTTGTGATTTAATTGGATGATCAAGAAGCTGCAGTGCTAAGCTTTGACAGTTACATATAATGGACTGTGTTCTTCAGCAGCTCACGTCCCCTAACATACAGAGAGGTTTTGTACAAATAAAAGGTAAGTGCTCTAACTTTTAGACATATATTCAAACTGATCTATGTGCATTTGTACATATAATAGCAGCTAGTGCATTAACTACAGGCTAGAATTTATTTCATTTTGATTTTATGTCATTGCCTATAAGAAACAGCTAATAAAACTTATTTAAGTCTCATGGATTATGATGTATCTGAAAGAGAATAATCAGTAGTGTATAAAAACTTTTTTTTGCATGGAAAAAATCCCAAAATACACATTAATAAACTTAGCCTGAAGTTAGAAAATGTTTTCTATTTCCTGCCAGTTGGATTTGAGAGTAAACACACCTTAAAGACCCAGGCTAAATTAGCATAAAATTCATAATTAGTTTTGGCCAATCTGAGGCAGCTGCAATATTGTAGCAAATCCTCGACATCCTGTCTCTGCAACAAAGCATGACGGGTTTTGTAGTCTGGCACATATCCATCTAAGAAGGTGCTATGTATTTTCATATAAGTATATCTGTCTGCACCACATCCCCCCACCAAGTCTCTGCAGCTCAAATAATAACATAGAGCAGGGGTGTCCAGTTCAGTCCTGCTGGACCACACACAGGCTTGGATTTGAGGATATCCCTGCTGCACCCAGATGAGACTATCACTTTTTCATTCATCCTGATTGACTCATCTGTTCACAAAAAGGAAATCCTCAAATTCAGGCCTGTGTGCAGCCCAACAGGACCAAGCTTGGACACCCCTGACATAGGGTTTACTTATAAAATACAATCATACTGCTATACCAAATACTGGCTGCAGTTTGTATTCAGCATTAGTTACCACTTCTGCTGGAAGTCCATTCTATGTATTAACCACTACTGCAGGTTTGTTGTTGTTTCTCTCTCTCTCTCTCTGTTCAGTGTTGCTAATGAACCCGCAGCTGAGCTCTCAGCTGTGCAGAGTTTCTCTCTCTCTTTGCTCTTCCACCTCTGCCCCCCTCTCTCTCCCCTTCGTCTCTCCTCTCTCTCCCCTTCGTCTCCCCTCTCAATCCTGCTCTCTTTACCCTCCTATCTCTCTCTGTCTCCCCCCCCTCTCTCTTCCCCTCCCTCTCTCCCCCTCCTTCTCTCTCCCCTCCCTCCCTCTCTCTCCATCTCTCTTCCCCTCCTTCCCTCTCCCTTTCTCTCCCCCTCATTCTCTCTCTTTCCCTATACACAATCTAATAAATATTTTTCTGGAAGGTTCCAGAGTTTGTTAGAGAGTATATCTAAATAAACAGACCAAGGAGCTATCATAACAAGTCTAGGATAAAGTTCTGGAGAAACATCAATTAAGGGTGGGTTGTAAAAAATATACCAAACTTTGGACATACCCAAGAACACAGTCTATACCTATAGAAGCCCATCCACCAAAACCCAGTTAACCGGTAGGAGGGCAATATGGAAGCAATCAAGAGGCCATACATATATCTATATCCATCTCTCTCTCTCTCTCTCTCTCTCTCTCTATATATATATATATATATATATATATATATATATATATATATATATATATATACATACATTGTAGACTTTGAAAGATGTTGGATAAATGTAGTTTCTGGTTGCTTGAGAGTTACTATTATAAGAGGCCTAGATTAGCTGCACACGGGATGCTCTGCTAAATATATCTGTCAGTGAGGGCTTCTCTAGCAGCAGCAGCTTTCACTCCTCACTTACACACAGGTACGTTGGACTGGAGGGTGCAGTGCTGAACCTGGGGAATGTAATGCCAATACTGCCCTGGATCAGTCATTCATGCCTGGGGAATGTAACCCCAACACTGCACTGGCTCAGTCACTCATGCCCGGGGAATGTAACCCCAACACTGCACTGGCTCAGTCACTCATGCACTGGGAATGTAACGCCAACACTGCACTGGCTCAGTCACTCATGCCCTGGGAATGTAACGCCAACACTGCCCGGGCTCAGTCACTCATGCACGGGGAATGTAACACCAACACTGCCCTGGCTCAGTCACTCATGCCCGGGTAATGTAACCCCAACACTGCACTGGCTCGGTCACTCATGCCCTGGGAATGTAACCCCAACACTGCACTGGCTCAGTCACTCATGCCCGGGGGAATGTAACCCCAACACTGCACTGGCTTGGTCACTCATGCCCTGGGAATGTAACGCCAACACTGCACTGGCTCAGTCACTCATGCCCTGGGAATGTAACGCCAACACAGCACTGGCTCAGTCACTCATGCCTGGGGAATGTAACGCCAACACTACCCGGGCTCAGTCACTCATGCCCTGGGAATGTAACGCCAACACTGCCCTGGCACAGTCACTCATGCCCAGGGAATGTAACCCCAACACTGCCCTGGCTCAGTCACTCATGCCCGGGGAATGTAACCCCAACACTGCACTGGCTCGGTCACTCATGCCCTGGGAATGTAACCCCAACACTGCACTGTCTCAGTCACTCATGCCCGGGGAATGTAACCCCAACACTGCACTGGCTTGGTCACTCACGCCCTGGGAATGTAATGCCAACACTGCAATGGCTCAGTCACTCATGCCCTGGGAATGTAACGCCAACACAGCCCTGGCTCAGTCACTCATGCCCGGGGAATGTAACACCAACACTGCCCTGGCTCAGTCACTCATGCCCGGGGAATGTAACGCCAACACTGCACTTGCTCAGTCACTCATGCCCAGGAAATGTAACACCAACACTGCACTGAATCAGTCTCTCATGCCCAGGGAATGTAACACCAACACTGCACTGGATCAGTCTCACATGCCCGGGGAATGTAAAACCAACACTGCCCTGGCTCAGTCACTCATGCCCGGGGAATGTAAAACCAACACGGCCCTGGCTCAGTCACTCATGCACAGGGAATGTAACACCAACACTGCACTGGATCAGTCACTCATGCCCGGGGAATGTAACGCCAACACAGTACTGGCTCAGTCACTCATGCCGGGGGAATGTAATGCCAACACTGCCCAGACTCAGTCACTCATGCCCAGAGAATGTAACGCCAACACTGCCCTGGCTCAGTCACTAATGCACGGGCAATGTAACGCCAACACTGCCCTGGCTCAGTCACTCATGCCCGGGGAATGTAACACCAACACTGCCCTGGCTCAGTCACTCATGCCCGGGGAATGTAACCCCAACACTGCCCAGGCTCAGTCACTCATGCCCGGGGAATGTAATGCCAACACTGCCCAGACTCAGTCACTCATGCCCGGGGAATGTAACGCCAACACTGCCCTGGCTCAGTCACTCATGCCCGGGGAATGTAACCCCAACACTGCACTGGCTCAGTCACTCATGCCCTGGGAATGTAACCCCAACACTGCACTGGCTCAGTCACTCATGGCCGGGGAATGTAACCCCAACACTGCCCTGGCTCAGTCACTCATGCCTAGGGAATATAACCCCAACACTGCACTGGCTCAGTCACTCATGCCCGGGGAATGTAACGCCAACACTGCCCAGACTCAGTCACTCATGCCCGGGGAATGTAACGCCAACACTGCCCTGGCTCAGTCACTCATGCCCGGGGAACGTAACACCAACACTGCACTGGCTCAGTCACTCATACCCAGGGAATGTAACCCCAACACTGCCCTGGCTCAGTCACTTATGCCCGGGGAATGTAACCCCAACACTGCCCTGGCTCAGTCACTCATGCCCGGGGAATGTAACGCCAACACTGCCCAGACTCAGTCACTCATGCCCGGGGAATGTAACGCCAACACTGCCCAGACTCAGTCACTCATGCCCGGGGAATGTAACGCCAACACTGCCCTGGCTCAGTCACTCATGCCCGGGGAACGTAACACCAACACTGCACTGGCTCAGTCACTCATACCCAGGGAATGTAACCCCAACACTGCCCTGGCTCAGTCACTTATGCCCGGGGAATGTAACGCCAACACTGCCCTGGCTCCGTCACTCATGCCCGGGGAATATAACCCCAACACTGCACTGGCTCAGTCACTCATGCCCGGGTAATGTAACCACAACACTGCCCTGGCTCAGTCACTCATGCCCGGGGAATGTAACCCCAACACTGCACTGGCTCGGTCACTCACGCCCTGGGAATGTAATGCCAACACTGCACTGGCTCAGTCACTCATGCCCTGGGAATGTAACGCCAACACAGCCCTGGCTCAGTCACTCATGCCCGGGGAATGTAACCCCAACACTGCCCTGGCTCAGTCACTCATGCCCGGGGAATGTAACGCCAACACTGCACTTGCTCAGTCACTCATGCCCAGGAAATGTAACACCAACACTGCACTGAATCAGTCTCTCATGCCCAGGGAATGTAACACCAACACTGCACTGGATCAGTCTCACATGCCCGGGGAATGTAAAACCAACACTGCCCTGGCTCAGTCACTCATGCCCGGGGAATGTAAAACCAACACGGCCCTGGCTCAGTCACTCATGCACAGGGAATGTAACACCAACACTGCACTGGCTCAGTCACTCATGCCCGGGGAATGTAACGCCAACACAGTACTGGCTCAGTCACTCATGCCGGGGGAATGTAATGCCAACACTGCCCAGACTCAGTCACTCATGCCCAGAGAATGTAACGCCAACACTGCCCTGGCTCAGTCACTAATGCACGGGCAATGTAACGCCAACACTGCCCTGGCTCAGTCACTCATGCCCGGGGAATATAACCCCAACACTGCACTGGCTCAGTCACTCATGCCCGGGGAATGTAACTCCAACACTGCCCTGGCTCAGTCACTCATGCCCGGGGAATGTAACACCAACACGGCCCTGGCTCAGTCACTCATGCACAGGGAATGTAACACCAACACGGCCCTGGCTCAGTCACTCATGCACAGGGAATGTAACACCAACACTGCACTGGATCAGTCACTCATGCCCGGGGAATGTAACGCCAACACAGTACTGGCTCAGTCACTCATGCCGGGGGAATGTAATGCCAACACTGCCCAGACTCAGTCACTCATGCCCAGAGAATGTAACGCCAACACTGCCCTGGCTCAGTCACTAATGCACGGGCAATGTAACGCCAACACTGCCCTGGCTCAGTCACTCATGCCCGGGGAATATAACCCTCACACTGCACTGGCTCAGTCACTCATGCCCGGGGAATGTAACTCCAACACTGCCCTGGCTCAGTCACTCATGCCCGGGGAATGTAACACCAACACTGCCCTGGCTCAGTCACTCATGCCCGGGGAATGTAACCCCAACACTGCCCAGGCTCAGTCACTCATGCCCGGGAATGTAATGCCAACACTGCCCAGACTCAGTCACTCATGCCCGGGGAATGTAACGCCAACACTGCCCTGGCTCAGTCACTCATGCCCGGGGAATGTAACCCCAACACTGCACTGGCTCAGTCACTCATGCCCTGGGAATGTAACCCCAACACTGCACTGGCTCAGTCACTCATGGCCGGGGAATGTAACCCCAACACTGCCCTGGCTCAGTCACTCATGCCCAGGGAATATAACCCCAACACTGCACTGGCTCAGTCACTCATGCCCGGGGAATGTAACGCCAACACTGCCCAGACTCAGTCACTCATGCCCGGGGAATGTAACGCCAACACTGCCCTGGCTCAGTCACTCATGCCCGGGGAACGTAACACCAACACTGCACTGGCTCAGTCACTCATACCCAGGGAATGTAACCCCAACACTGCCCTGGCTCAGTCACTTATGCCCGGGGAATGTAACCCCAACACTGCCCTGGCTCAGTCACTCATGCCCGGGGAATGTAACCCCAACACTGCCCAGGCTCAGTCACTCATGCCCGGGGAATGTAATGCCAACACTGCCCAGACTCAGTCACTCATGCCCGGGGAATGTAACGCCAACACTGCCCTGGCTCAGTCACTCATGCCCAGGGAATGTAACCCCAACACTGCACTGGCTCAGTCACTCATGCCCTGGGAATGTAACCCCAACACTGCACTGGCTCAGTCACTCATGCCCGGGGAATGTAACCCCAACACTGCCCTGGCTCAGTCACTCATGCCCAGGGAATATAACCCCAACACTGCACTGGCTCAGTCACTCATGCCCGGGGAATGTAACGCCAACACTGCCCAGACTCAGTCACTCATGCCCGGGGAATGTAACCCAAACACTGCCCAGACTCAGTCACTCATGCCCGGGGAATGTAACGCCAACACTGCCCTGGCTCAGTCACTCATGCCCGGGGAACGTAACACCAACACTGCACTGGCTCAGTCACTCATACCCAGGGAATGTAACCCCAACACTGCCCTGGCTCAGTCACTTATGCCCGGGGAATGTAACGCCAACACTGCCCTGGCTCCGTCACTCATGCCCGGGGAATATAACCCCAACACTGCACTGGCTCAGTCACTCATGCCCGGGTAATGTAACCCCAACACTGCCCTGGCTCAGTCACTCATGCCCGGGGAATGTAACGCCAACACTCTCCTGGCTCAGTCACTCATGCCTGGGGAATGTAACCCCAACACTGTCCTGGCTCAGTCACTCATGCCTGGGGAATTTAACGCCAACACTGCCCTGGCTCAGTCACTCACGCCCGGGGAATGTAACGCCAACACTGCCCTGGCTCAGTCACTAATGCACAGGGAATGTAACGCCAACACTGCCCTGGCTCAGTCACTCATGCCCGGGGAATATAACCCCAACACTGCACTGGCTCAGTCACTCATGCCCTGGTAATGTAACTCCAACACTGCCCTGGCTCAGTCACTCATGCCCGGGGAATGTAACACCAACACTGCCCTGGCTCAGTCACTCAAGCCCGGGGAATGTAACCCCAACACTGCCCAGGCTCAGTCACTCATGCCCGGGGAATGTAATGCCAACACTGCCCAGACTCAGTCACTCATGCCCGGGGAATGTAACGCCAACACTGCCCTGGCTCAGTCACTCATGCCCGGGAAATGTAACCCCAACACTGCACTGGCTCAGTCACTCATACCCTGGGAATGTAACCCCAACACTGCACTGGCTCAGTCACTCATGCCCAGGGAATATAACCCCAACACTGCACTGGCTCAGTCACTCATGCCCGGGGAATGTAACGCCAACACTGCCCAGACTCAGTCACTCATGCCCGGGGAATGTAACGCCAACACTGCCCAGACTCAGTCACTCATGCCCGGGGAATGTAACGCCAACACTGCCCTGGCTCAGTCACTCATGCCCGGGGAACGTAACACCAACACTGCACTGGCTCAGTCACTCATGCCCAGGGAATGTAACCCCAACACTGCCCTGGCTCAGTCACTTATGCCCGGGGAATGTAACGCCAACACTGCCCTGGCTCCGTCACTCATGCCCGGGGAATATAACCCCAACACTGCACTGGCTCAGTCACTCATGCCCGGGTAATGTAACCCCAACACTGCCCTGGCTCAGTCACTCATGCCCGGGGAATGTAACGCCAACACTCTCCTGGCTCAGTCACTCATGCCTGGGGAATGTAACCCCAACACTGTCCTGGCTCAGTCACTCATGCCTGGGGAATGTAACGCCAACACTGCCCTGGCTCAGTCACTCATGCCCGGGGAATGTAACGCCAACACTGCCCTGGCTCAGTCACTAATGCACAGGGAATGTAACGCCAACACTGCCCTGGCTCAGTCACTCATGCCCGGGGAATATAACCCCAACACTGCACTGGCTCAGTCACTCATGCCCTGGTAATGTAACTCCAACACTGCCCTGGCTCAGTCACTCATGCCCGGGGAATGTAACACCAACACTGCCCTGGCTCAGTCACTCAAGCCCGGGGAATGTAACCCCAACACTGCCCAGGCTCAGTCACTCATGCCCGGGGAATGTAATGCCAACACTGCCCAGTCTCAGTCACTCATGCCCGGGGAATGTAACGCCAACACTGCCCTGGCTCAGTCACTCATGCCCGGGGAATGTAACCCCAACACTGCACTGGCTCAGTCACTCATGCCCTGGGAATGTAACCCCAACACTGCACTGGCTCAGTCACTCATGCCCGGGGAATGTAACCCCAACACTGCCCTGGCTCAGTCACTCATGCCCAGGGAATGTAACCCCAACACTGCACTGGCTCAGTCACTCATGCCTGGGGAATGTAACCCCAATACTGCCCAGGCTCAGTCACTCATGCCCGGGGAATGTAACCCCAACACTGCACTGGCTCAGTCACTCATGCCCGGGGAATGTAACCCCAACACTGCACTGGCTCAGTCACTCATGCCCGGGGAATGTAACCCCAACACTGCCCTGGCTCAGTCACTCATGCCCAGGGAATATAACCCCAACACTGCACTGGCTCAGTCACTCATGCCCGGGGAATGTAACGCCAACACTGCACAGGCTCAGTCACTCATGCCCGGGGAATGTAACCCCAACACTGCCCAGACTCAGTCACTCATGCCCGGGGAATGTAACGCCAACACTGCCCTGGCTCAGTCACTCATGCCCAGGGAATGTAACCCCAACACTGCACTGGCTCAGTCACTCATGCCCTGGGAATGTAACCCCAACACTGCACTGGCTCAGTCACTCATGCCCGGGGAATGTAACCCCAACACTGCACTGGCTCAGTCACTCATGCCCAGTGAATATAACCCCAACACTGCACTGGCTCAGTCACTCATGCCCGGGGAATGTAACGCCAACACTGCCCAGACTCAGTCACTCATGCCCGGGGAATGTAACGCCAACACTGCCCTGGCTCAGTCACTCATGCCCTGGGAACGTAACACCAACACTGCACTGGCTCAGTCACTCATGCCCAGGGAATGTAACCCCAACACTGCCCTGGCTCAGTCACTTATGCCCGGGGAATGTAACCTCAACACTGCCCTGGCTCCGTCACTCATGCCCGGGGAATATAACCCCAACACTGCACTGGCTCAGTCACTCATGCCCGGGGAATGTAACCCCAACACTGCCCTGGCTCAGTCACTCATGCCCGGGGAATGTAACGCCAACACTCTCCTGGCTCAGTCACTCATGCCTGGGGAATGTAACCCCAACACTGTCCTGGCTCAGTCACTCATGCCTGGGGAATGTAACCCCAACACTGTCCTGGCTCAGTCACTCATGCCTGGGGAACGTAACCCCAACACTGCCCTGGCTCAGTCACTCATGCCCGGCGAATGTAACCCCAACACTGCCCTGGCTCAGTCACTCATGCCCGGGGAATGTAACCCCAACACTGCCCTGGCTCCGTCACTCATGCCCGGGGAATATAACCCCAACACTGCACTGGCTCAGTCACTCATGCCCGGGTAATGTAACCCCAACACTGCCCTGGCTCAGTCACTCATGCCCGGTGAATGTAACGCCAACACTCTACTGGCTCAGTCACTCATGCCTGGGGAATGTAACCCCAACACTCGCCTGGCTCAGTCACTCATGCCTGGGGAATGTAACCCCAACACTGTCCTGGCTTAGTCACTCATGCCTGGGGAATGTAACCCCAACACTGTCCTGGCTTAGTCACTCATGCCTGGGGAATGTAACTCCAACACTGCCCTGGCTCAGTCACTCATGCCCGGGGAATGTAACACCAACACTGCCCTGGCTCAGTCACTCAAGCCCGGGGAATGTAACCCCAACACTGCCCAGGCTCAGTCACTCATGCCCGGGGAATGTAATGCCAACACTGCCCAGACTCAGTCACTCATGCCCGGGGAATGTAACGCCAACACTGCCCTGGCTCAGTCACTCATGCCCGGGGAATGTAACCCCAACACTGCACTGGCTCAGTCACTCATGCCCTGGGAATGTAACCCCAACACTGCACTGGCTCAGTCACTCATGCCCGGGGAATGTAACCCCAACACTGCCCTGGCTCAGTCACTCATGCCCAGGGAATGTAACCCCAACACTGCACTGGCTCAGTCACTCATGCCCGGGGAATGTAACGCCAATACTGCCCAGGCTCAGTCACTCATGCCCGGGGAATGTAACCCCAACACTGCACTGGCTCAGTCACTCATGCCCGGGGAATGTAACCCCAACACTGCACTGGCTCAGTCACTCATGCCCGGGGAATGTAACCCCAACACTGCCCTGGCTCAGTCACTCATGCCCAGGGAATATAACCCCAACACTGCACTGGCTCAGTCACTCATGCCCGGGGAATGTAACGCCAACACTGCACAGGCTCAGTCACTCATGCCCGGGGAATGTAATGCCAACACTGCCCAGACTCAGTCACTCATGCCCGGGGAATGTAACGCCAACACTGCCCTGGGTCAGTCACTCATGCCCGGGGAATGTAACCCCAACACTGCACTGGCTCAGTCACTCATGCCCTGGGAATGTAACCCCAACACTGCACTGGCTCAGTCACTCATGCCCGGGGAATGTAACCCCAACACTGCCCTGGCTCAGTCACTCATGCCCTGTGAATGTAACCCCAACACTGCACTGCCTCAGTCACTCATGCCCGGGGAATGTAACGCCAACACTGCCCAGCCTCAGTCACTCATGCCCGGGGAATGTAACGCCAACACTGCCCTGGCTCAGTCACTCATGCCCGGGGAACGTAACACCAACACTGCACTGGCTCAGTCACTCATGCCCAGGGAATGTAACCCCAACACTGCCCTGGCTCAGTCACTTATGCCCGGGGAATGTAACCTCAACACTGCCCTGGCTCCGTCACTCATGCCCGGGGAATATAACCCCAACACTGCACTGGCTCAGTCACTCATGCCCGGGTAATGTAACCCCAACACTGCCCTGGCTCAGTCACTCATGCCCGGGGAATGTAACGCCAACACTCGCCTGGCTCAGTCACTCATGCCAGGGGAATGTAACCCCAACACTGTCCTGGCTCAGTCACTCATGCCTGGGGAATGTAACCCCAACACTGTCCTGGCTCAGTCACTCATGCCTGGGGAACGTAACACCAACACTGCCCTGGCTCAGTCACTCATGCCCGGCGAATGTAACCCCAACACTGCCCTGGCTCAGTCACTCATGCCCGGGGAATGTAACGCCAACACTGCCCTGGCTCCGTCACTCATGCCCGGGGAATATAACCCCAACACTGCACTGGCTCAGTCACTCATGCCCGGGTAATGTAACCCCAACACTGCCCTGGCTCAGTCACTCATGCCCGGTGAATGTAACGCCAACACTCTACTGGCTCAGTCACTCATGCCTGGGGAATGTAACCCCAACACTCGCCTGGCTCAGTCACTCATGCCTGGGGAATGTAACCCCAACACTGTCCTGGCTTAGTCACTCATGCCTGGGGAATGTAACGCCAACACTGCCCTGGCTCAGTCACTCATGCCCGGGGAATGTAACGCCAACACTGCCCTGGCTCAGTCACTAATGCACGGGTAATGTAACCCCAACACTGCCCTGGCTCAGTCACTCATGCCCGGGGAATGTAACCCCAACACTGCCCTGGCTCAGTCACTCATGCCCAGGGAATATAACCCCAACACTGCACTGGCTCAGTCACTCATGCCCGGGGAATGTAACGCCAATACTGCACTGGCTCAGTCACTCATGCCCGGGGAATGTAACCCCAACACTGCACTGGCTCAGTCACTCATGCCCGGGTAATGTAACCCCAACACTGCCCTGGCTCAGTCACTCATGCCCAGGGAATATAACCCCAACACTGCACTGGCTCAGTCACTCATGCCCGGGGAATGTAACGCCAACACTGCACAGGCTCAGTCACTCATGCCCGGGGAATGTAATGCCAACACTGCCCAGACTCAGTCACTCATGCCCGGGGAATGTAACGCCAACACTGCCCTGGGTCAGTCACTCATGCCCGGGGAATGTAACCCCAACACTGCACTGGCTCAGTCACTCATGCCCTGGGAATGTAACCCCAACACTGCACTGGCTCAGTCACTCATGCCCGGGGAATGTAACCCCAACACTGCCCTGGCTCAGTCACTCATGCCCAGTGAATATAACCCCAACACTGCACTGGCTCAGTCACTCATGCCCGGGGAATGTAACCCCAACACTGCCCTGCCTCAGTCACTCATGCCCGGGGAATGTAACGCCAACACTGCCCTGGCTCAGTCACTCATGCCCGGGGAACGTAACACCAACACTGCACTGGCTCAGTCACTCATGCCCAGGGAATGTAACCCCAACACTGCCCTGGCTCAGTCACTTATGCCCGGGGAATGAAACCTCAACACTGCCCTGGCTCCGTCACTCATGCCCGGGGAATATAACCCCAACACTGCACTGGCTCAGTCACTCATGCCCGGGTAATGTAACCCCAACACTGCCCTGGCTCAGTCACTCATGCCCGGGGAATGTAACGCCAACACTCTCCTGGCTCAGTCACTCATGCCTGGGGAATGTAACCCCAACACTGTCCTGGCTCAGTCACTCATGCCTGGGGAATGTAACCCCAACACTGTCCTGGCTCAGTCACTCATGCCTGGGGAACGTAACACCAACACTGCCCTGGCTCAGTCACTCATGCCCGGCGAATGTAACCCCAACACTGCCCTGGCTCAGTCACTCATGCCCGGGGAATGTAACCCCAACACTGCCCTGGCTCCGTCACTCATGCCCGGGGAATATAACCCCAACACTGCACTGGCTCAGTCACTCATGCCCGGGTAATGTAACCCCAACACTGCCCTGGCTCAGTCACTCATGCCCGGTGAATGTAACGCCAACACTCTACTGGCTCAGTCACTCATGCCTGGGGAATGTAACCCCAACACTCGCCTGGCTCAGTCACTCATGCCTGGGGAATGTAACCCCAACACTGTCCTGGCTTAGTCACTCATGCCTGGGGAATGTAACGCCAACACTGCCCTGGCTCAGTCACTCATGCCCGGGGAATGTAACGCCAACACTGCCCTGGCTCAGTCACTAATGCACGGGTAATGTAACCCCAACACTGCCCTGGCTCAGTCACTCATGCCCGGTGAATGTAACGCCAACACTCTACTGGCTCAGTCACTCATGCCTGGGGAATGTAACCCCAACACTCGCCTGGCTCAGTCACTCATGCCTGGGGAATGTAACCCCAACACTGTCCTGGCTTAGTCACTCATGCCTGGGGAATGTAACGCCAACACTGCCCTGGCTCAGTCACTCATGCCCGGGGAATGTAACGCCAACACTGCCCTGGCTCAGTCACTAATGCACGGGGAATGTAACGCCAACACTGCCCTGGCTCAGTCACTCATGCCCGGGGAATATATCCCCAACACTGCACTGGCTCAGTCACTCATGCCCGGGTAATGTAACCCCAACACTGCCCTGGCTCAGTCACTCATGCCCGGGGAATGTAACCCCAACACTGTCCTGGCTCAGTCACTCATGCCCGGGGAATGTAACGCCAACACTGCCCTGGCTCAGTCACTCATGCCTGGGGAATGTAACGCCAACAATGCCCAGGCTTAATCACTCATGCCCGGGTGTGACGAGACCAATCTGGCCACTGTACATTGGAGGAGCCTGGTTGCCCGCCTGGTGCCTTTTGACTATGGACCGGCATTTAAATACATTAATTTCCTATGCAGAAAGACTTTGGTTCCATGGCCATTGAACTGTATGTATGTGGTCTGAGCGCCATTCAGTAATCATGTGTGCTCAGACCTAAGCTATCTGCAGATATGTTCTGGATTATAATATGTTGTGGTTATATCTGTAAAAATATTGTATTGTGTGGTATGCAGTCAAAAATCTTTGGTCTCATACACTTGGTCAGGAGTTGCCCATCTGCCTCTTAATAGTATCTACTAAAACACACAAGAGATAGCAGAATAAAAGGGTTTTAGCAGACAAGATGGCACCATGAACAATGGGGGTAAGGACTCTTGAATAATGAGATGGCCTGGGGTTTCCCCATACTCCCAGCAGGGGAGTAAGTGAGCTAGAGTTGTTACTCTCTCCACCGCGAGAGGTAGAATGAGCAGTTAGCCACACCTAGTGGGCGGCTCCTGGGTAGGGGACCCCTGGTTCCCACGCCTTAACCCTGTCTGATTGGCCAGAGGTAATTAGGGGTTGACCAAAGGTAGTCACTGCCCCTACTGTGTATGTGAAGTGTTTAAAAATGTGTGTTGTTTCAATTAAAGAGAGTTCACTGCTTGACCCTCAAACACAGAACTTATGTCTCGTTCTTGGGGGGATTCATGGTATGCTGTTACAGACTGACTGCCAGGAGTGTAAGCATCTTGGGGTGCTTTTCCTGTTCAGCTGCTAGCAGCTATTCGTGAGGTTCCAGTTCCAGGCTTGGAGCATATTCCCCTTGGATCCAGTTTGGGGGAATGGGTGTCCTGTAGTAGCTGTCCCTATATCACTGGACGGGCAGATCGACTAAAACGGCCTTGGCACCCCCTTATATGTGTGGGGTACCGTTACACCGGGGAATGTAATGCCAACACTGCACTGGCTCAGTCACTCATGCCCGGGGAATGTAACGCCAACACTGCCCAGACTCCGATACTCATGCCCTGGGAATGTAACGCAAACACTGCCCAGATTCAGTCACTCATGCCCGGGGAATGTAACGCCAACACTGCCCTGGCTCAGTCACTCATGCCCGGGGAACGTAACACCAACACTGCCCTGGCTCAGTCACTCATGCCCAGGGAATGTAACCCCAACACTACCCTGGCTCAGTCACTCATGCCCGGGGAATTTAACCCCAACACTGTCCTGGCTCCGTCACTCATGCCCGGGGAATATAACCCCAACACTGCCCTGGCTCAGTCACTCATGCCTGGGGAATGTAACACCAGCACTACCCTGGCTCAGTCACTCATGCCCGGGGAATGTAACCCCAACACTGTGCTGGCTCAGTCACTCATGCCCGGGGAATGTAACCCCAACACTGTCCTGGCTCAGTCACTCATGCCCGGGGAATGTAACACCAACACTGCCCTGGCTCAGTCACTCATGCCCGGGGAATGTAACACCAACACTGCCCAGGCTCAATCACTCATTCCCGGGGAATGTAACGCCAACACTGCACTGGCTCAGTCACTCATGCCCGGGGAATGTAACACCAACACTGCCCAGGCTCAATCACTCATTCCCGGGGAATGTAACGCCAACACTGCACTGGCTTAGTCACTCATACCCGGGGAATGTAACCCCAACACTGTCCTGGCTCAGTCACTCATGCCTGGGGAATGTAACGCCAACACTGCCCTGGCTCAGTCACTCATGCCCGGGGAATGTAACCCCAACACTGTCCTGGCTCAGTCACTCATGCCTGGGGAATGTAACGCCAACACTGCCCTGGCTCAGTCACTCATGCCCGGGGAATGTAACGCCAACACTGCTCTGGCTCAGTCACTCATGCCTGGGGAATGTAACGCCAACAATGCCCAGGCTTAATCACTCATGCCCGGGTGTGACGAGACCAATCTCGCCACTGTACATTGGAGGAGCCTGGTTGCCCGCCTGGTGCCTTTTGACTATGGACCGGCATTTAAATACATTAATTTCCTATGCAGAAAGACTTTGGTTCCATGGCCATTGAACTGTATGTATGTGGTCTGAGCGCCATTCAGTAATTATGTGTTCTCAGACCTAAGCTATCTGCAGATATGTTCTGGATTATAATATGTTGTGGTTATATCTGTAAAAATATTGTATTGTGTGGTATGCAGTCAAATATCTTTGGTCTCATACACTTGGTCAGGAGTTGCCCATCTGCCTCTTAATAGTATCTGCTAAAACACACAAGAGATAGCAGAATAAAAGGGTTTTAGCAGACAAGATGGCACCATGAACAATGGGGGTAAGGACTCTTGAATAATGAGATGGCCTGGGGTTTCCCCATACTCCCAGCAGGGGAGTAAGTGAGCTAGAGATGTTACTCTCTCCACCGCGAGAGGTAGAATGAGCAGTTAGCCACACCTAGTGGGCGGCTCCTGGGTAGGGGACCCCTGGTTCCCACGCCTTAACCCTGTCTGATTGGCCAGAGGTAATTAGGGGTTGACCAAAGGTAGTCACTGCCCCTACTGTGTATGTGAAGTGTTTAAAAATGTGTGTTGTTTCAATTAAAGAGAGTTCACTGCTTGACCCTCAAACACAGAGCTTATGTCTCGTTCTTCGGGGGATTCATGGTATGCTGTTATAGACTGACTGCCAGGAGTGTAAGCATCTTGGGGTGCTTTTCCTGTTCAGCTGCTAGCAGCTATTCGTGAGGTTCCAGTTCCAGGCTTGGAGCATATTCCCCTTGGATCCAGTTTGGGGGAATGGGTGTCCTGCAGTAGCTGTCCCTATATCACTGGACGGGCAGATCGACTAAAACGGCCTTGGCACCCCCTTATATGTGTGGGGTACCGTTACACCGGGGAATGTAATGCCAACACTGCACTGGCTCAGTCACTCATGCCCGGGGAATGTAACGCCAACACTGCCCAGACTCAGTCACTCATGCCCTGGGAATGTAACGCCAACACTGCCCAGATTCAGTCACTCATGCCCGGGGAATGTAACGCCAACACTGCCCTGGCTCAGTCACTCATGCCCGGGGAACGTAACACCAACACTGCCCTGGCTCAGTCACTCATGCCCGGGGAATGTAACCCCAACACTGTCCTTGCTCCGTCACTCATGCCCGGGGAATATAACCCCAACACTGCCCTGGCTCAGTCACTCATGCCTGGGGAATGTAACACCAGCACTACCCTGGCTCAGTCACTCATGCCCGGGGAATGTAACCCCAACACTGTGCTGGCTCAGTCACTCATGCCCGGGGAATGTAACCCCAACACTGTCCTTGCTCAGTCACTCATGCCCGGGGAATGTAACACCAACACTGCCCTGGCTCAGTCACTCATGCCCGGGGAATGTAACACCAACACTGCCCAGGCTCAATCACTCATTCCCGGGGAATGTAACGCCAACACTGCACTGGCTCAGTCACTCATGCCCGGGGAATGTAACACCAACACTGCCCAGGCTCAATCACTCATTCCCAGGGAATGTAACGCCAACACTGCACTGGCTCAGTCACTCATGCCCGGGGAATGTAACCCCAACACTGTCCTGGCTCAGTCACTCATGCCTGGGGAATGTAACGCCAACACTGCCCTGGCTCAGTCACTCATGCCCGGGGAATGTAACCCCAACACTGTCCTGGCTCAGTCACTCATGCCTGGGGAATGTAACGCCAACACTGCCCTGGCTCAGTCACTCATGCCCGGGGAATGTAACGCCAACACTGCCCTGGCTCAGTCACTCATGCCTGGGGAATGTAACGCCAACAATGCCCAGGCTTAATCACTCATGCCCGGGTGTGACGAGACCAATCTCGCCACTGTACATTGGAGGAGCCTGGTTGCCCGCCTGGTGCCTTTTGACTATGGACCGGCATTTAAATACATTAATTTCCTATGCAGAAAGACTTTGGTTCCATGGCCATTGAACTGTATGTATGTGGTCTGAGCGCCATTCAGTAATTATGTGTGCTCAGACCTAAGCTATCTGCAGATATGTTCTGGATTATAATATGTTGTGGTTATATCTGTAAAAATATTGTATTGTGTGGTATGCAGTCAAATATCTTTGGTCTCATACACTTGGTCAGGAGTTGCCCATCTGCCTCTTAATAGTATCTGCTAAAACACACAAGAGATAGCAGAATAAAAGGGTTTTAGCAGACAAGATGGCACCATGAACAATGGGGGTAAGGACTCTTGAATAATGAGATGGCCTGGGGTTTCCCCATACTCCCAGCAGGGGAGTAAGTGAGCTAGAGATGTTACTCTCTCCACCGCGAGAGGTAGAATGAGCAGTTAGCCACACCTAGTGGGCGGCTCCTGGGTAGGGGACCCCTGGTTCCCACGCCTTAACCCTGTCTGATTGGCCAGAGGTAATTAGGGGTTGACCAAAGGTAGTCACTGCCCCTACTGTGTATGTGAAGTGTTTAAAAATGTGTGTTGTTTCAATTAAAGAGAGTTCACTGCTTGACCCTCAAACACAGAGCTTATGTCTCGTTCTTCGGGGGATTCATGGTATGCTGTTATAGACTGACTGCCAGGAGTGTAAGCATCTTGGGGTGCTTTTCCTGTTCAGCTGCTAGCAGCTATTCGTGAGGTTCCAGTTCCAGGCTTGGAGCATATTCCCCTTGGATCCAGTTTGGGGGAATGGGTGTCCTGCAGTAGCTGTCCCTATATCACTGGACGGGCAGATCGACTAAAACGGCCTTGGCACCCCCTTATATGTGTGGGGTACCGTTACACCGGGGAATGTAATGCCAACACTGCACTGGCTCAGTCACTCATGCCCGGGGAATGTAACGCCAACACTGCCCAGACTCAGTCACTCATGCCATGGGAATGTAACGCCAACACTGCCCAGATTCAGTCACTCATGCCCGGGGAATGTAACGCCAACACTGCCCTGGCTCAGTCACTCATGCCCGGGGAACGTAACACCAACACTGCCCTGGCTCAGTCACTCATGCCCGGGGAATGTAACCCCAACACTGCCCTGGCTCAGTCACTCATGCCCGGGGAATTTAACCCCAACACTGTCCTTGCTCCGTCACTCATGCCCGGGGAATATAACCCCAACACTGCCCTGGCTCAGTCACTCATGCCTGGGGAATGTAACACCAGCACTACCCTGGCTCAGTCACTCATGCCCGGGGAATGTAACCCCAACACTGTGCTGGCTCAGTCACTCATGCCCGGGGAATGTAACCCCAACACTGTCCTGGCTCAGTCACTCATGCCCGGGGAATGTAACACCAACACTGCCCTGGCTCAGTCACTCATGCCCGGGGAATGTAACACCAACACTGCCCAGGCTCAATCACTCATTCCCGGGGAATGTAACGCCAACACTGCACTGGCTCAGTCACTCATGCCCGGGGAATGTAACACCAACACTGCCCAGGCTCAATCACTCATTCCCAGGGAATGTAACGCCAACACTGCACTGGCTCAGTCACTCATGCCCGGGGAATGTAACCCCAACACTGTCCTGGCTCAGTCACTCATGCCTGGGGAATGTAACGCCAACACTGCCCTGGCTCAGTCACTCATGCCCGGGGAATGTAACCCCAACACTGTCCTGGCTCAGTCACTCATGCCTGGGGAATGTAACGCCAACACTGCCCTGGCTCAGTCACTCATGCCCGGGGAATGTAACGCCAACACTGCCCTGGCTCAGTCACTCATGCCTGGGGAATGTAACGCCAACAATGCCCAGGCTTAATCACTCATGCCCGGGTGTGACGAGACCAATCTCGCCACTGTACATTGGAGGAGCCTGGTTGCCCGCCTGGTGCCTTTTGACTATGGACCGGCATTTAAATACATTAATTTCCTATGCAGAAAGACTTTGGTTCCATGGCCATTGAACTGTATGTATGTGGTCTGAGCGCCATTCAGTAATTATGTGTGCTCAGACCTAAGCTATCTGCAGATATGTTCTGGATTATAATATGTTGTGGTTATATCTGTAAAAATATTGTATTGTGTGGTATGCAGTCAAATATCTTTGGTCTCATACACTTGGTCAGGAGTTGCCCATCTGCCTCTTAATAGTATCTGCTAAAACACACAAGAGATAGCAGAATAAACGGGTTTTAGCAGACAAGATGGCACCATGAACAATGGGGGTAAGGACTCTTGAATAATGAGATGGCCTGGGGTTTCCCCATACTCCCAGCAGGGGAGTAAGTGAGCTAGAGATGTTACTCTCTCCACCGCGAGAGGTAGAATGAGCAGTTAGCCACACCTAGTGGGCGGCTCCTGGGTAGGGGACCCCTGGTTCCCACGCCTTAACCCTGTCTGATTGGCCAGAGGTAATTAGGGGTTGACCAAAGGTAGTCACTGCCCCTACTGTGTATGTGAAGTGTTTAAAAATGTGTGTTGTTTCAATTAAAGAGAGTTCACTGCTTGACCCTCAAACACAGAGCTTATGTCTCGTTCTTCGGGGGATTCATGGTATGCTGTTATAGACTGACTGCCAGGAGTGTAAGCATCTTGGGGTGCTTTTCCTGTTCAGCTGCTAGCAGCTATTCGTGAGGTTCCAGTTCCAGGCTTGGAGCATATTCCCCTTGGATCCAGTTTGGGGGAATGGGTGTCCTGCAGTAGCTGTCCCTATATCACTGGACGGGCAGATCGACTAAAACGGCCTTGGCACCCCCTTATATGTGTGGGGTACCGTTACACCGAGGAATGTAATGCCAACACTGCACTGGCTCAGTCACTCATGCCCGGGGAATGTAACGCCAACACTGCCCAGACTCAGTCACTCATGCCCTGGGAATGTAACGCCAACACTGCCCTGGCTCAGTCACTCATGCCCGGGGAATGTAACGCCAACACTGCCCTGGCTCAGTCACTCATGCCCGGGGAACGTAACACCAACACTGCCCTGGCTCAGTCACTCATGCCCGGGGAATGTAACCCCAACACTGCCCTGGCTCAGTCACTCATGCCCGGGGAATTTAACCCCAACACTGTCCTGGCTCCGTCACTCATGCCCGGGGAATATAACCCCAACACTGCCCTGGCTCAGTCACTCATGCCTGGGGAATGTAACACCAGCACTTCCCTGGCTCAGTCACTCATGCCCGGGGAATGTAACCCCAACACTGTGCTGGCTCAGTCACTCATGCCCGGGGAATGTAACCCCAACACTGCCCTGGCTCAGTCACTCATGCCCGGGGAATGTAACCCCAACACTGCCCTGGCTCAGTCACTAATGGAAGGAGAATGTAATACCAACACTGCCCAGGCTCAGTCATTTATGCCCAGGGAATGTAACCCCAACACTGCACTGGCTCAGTCACTCATGCCCGGGGAATGTAACACCAACACTGCCCAGGCTCAATCACTCATTCCCAGGGAATGTAACGCCAACACTGCACTGGCTCAGTCACTCATGCCCGGGGAATGTAACCCCAACACTGTCCTGGCTCAGTCACTCATGCCTGGGGAATGTAACGCCAACACTGCCCTGGCTCAGTCACTCATGCCCGGGGAATGTAACCCCAACACTGTCCTGGCTCAGTCACTCATGCCTGGGGAATGTAACCCCAACACTGCCCTGGCTCAGTCACTCATGCCCGGGGAATGTAACGCCAACACTGCCCTGGCTCAGTCACTCATGCCTGGGGAATGTAACGCCAACAATGCCCAGGCTTAATCACTCATGCCCGGGTGTGACGAGACCAATCTCGCCACTGTACATTGGAGGAGCCTGGTTGCCCGCCTGGTGCCTTTTGACTATGGACCGGCATTTAAATACATTAATTTCCTATGCAGAAAGACTTTGGTTCCATGGCCATTGAACTGTATGTATGTGGTCTGAGCGCCATTCAGTAATTATGTGTGCTCAGACCTAAGCTATCTGCAGATATGTTCTGGATTATAATATGTTGTGGTTATATCTGTAAAAATATTGTATTGTGTGGTATGCAGTCAAATATCTTTGGTCTCATACACTTGGTCAGGAGTTGCCCATCTGCCTCTTAATAGTATCTGCTAAAACACACAAGAGATAGCAGAATAAACGGGTTTTAGCAGACAAGATGGCACCATGAACAATGGGGGTAAGGACTCTTGAATAATGAGATGGCCTGGGGTTTCCCCATACTCCCAGCAGGGGAGTAAGTGAGCTAGAGATGTTACTCTCTCCACCGCGAGAGGTAGAATGAGCAGTTAGCCACACCTAGTGGGCGGCTCCTGGGTAGGGGACCCCTGGTTCCCACGCCTTAACCCTGTCTGATTGGCCAGAGGTAATTAGGGGTTGACCAAAGGTAGTCACTGCCCCTACTGTGTATGTGAAGTGTTTAAAAATGTGTGTTGTTTCAATTAAAGAGAGTTCACTGCTTGACCCTCAAACACAGAGCTTATGTCTCGTTCTTCGGGGGATTCATGGTATGCTGTTATAGACTGACTGCCAGGAGTGTAAGCATCTTGGGGTGCTTTTCCTGTTCAGCTGCTAGCAGCTATTCGTGAGGTTCCAGTTCCAGGCTTGGAGCATATTCCCCTTGGATCCAGTTTGGGGGAATGGGTGTCCTGCAGTAGCTGTCCCTATATCACTGGACGGGCAGATCGACTAAAACGGCCTTGGCACCCCCTTATATGTGTGGGGTACCGTTACACTGAGGAATGTAATGCCAACACTGCACTGGCTCAGTCACTCATGCCCGGGGAATGTAACGCCAACACTGCCCAGACTCAGTCACTCATGCCCTGGGAATGTAACGCCAACACTGCCCAGATTCAGTCACTCATGCCCGGGGAATGTAACGCCAACACTGCCCTGGCTCAGTCACTCATGCCCGGGGAACGTAACACCAACACTGCCCTGGCTCAGTCACTCATGCCCGGGGAATGTAACCCCAACACTGCCCTGGCTCAGTCACTCATGCCCGGGGAATTTAACCCCAACACTGTCCTGGCTCCGTCACTCATGCCCGGGGAATATAACCCCAACACTGCCCTGGCTCAGTCACTCATGCCTGGGGAATGTAACACCAGCACTACCCTGGCTCAGTCACTCATGCCCGGGGAATGTAACCCCAACACTGTGCTGGCTCAGTCACTCATGCCCGGGGAATGTAACCTCAACACTGTCCTGGCTCAGTCACTCATGCCCGGGGAATGTAACACCAACACTGCCCTGGCTCAGTCACTCATGCCCGGGGAATGTAACACCAACACTGCCCAGGCTCAATCACTCATTCCCGGGGAATGTAACGCCAACACTGCACTGGCTCAGTCACTCATGCCCAGGGAATGTAACACCAACACTGCCCAGGCTCAATCACTCATTCCCGGGGAATGTAACGCCAACACTGCACTGGCTCAGTCACTCATGCCCGGGGAATGTAACACCAACACTGCCCAGGCTCAATCACTCATTCCCGGGGAATGTAACACCAACACTGCACTGGCTCAGTCACTCATGCCCGGGGAATGTAACACCAACACTG
The DNA here is from genome assembly GCA_027410445.1 of Discoglossus pictus. Lineage (NCBI taxonomy): Eukaryota > Metazoa > Chordata > Amphibia > Anura > Alytidae > Discoglossus > Discoglossus pictus. Next base: position 21,576,946 of record CM050163.1, on the reverse strand, counting down.
CCCAGGCTCAATCACTCATGCGCGGGGAATGTAATGCCAACACTGCACTGGCTCAGTCACTCATGCCCGGGGAATGTAACACCAACACTGCCCTGGCTCAGTCACTCCTGCCTGTTTGCTTCCAGGTAACATTGGATTACAGAGATTTACAGTGGATGACATATAGGTGCCTGTAAGCATTTTGTGGCATGACAACCTGGCTCCTGGCATTTGTAGAGCCTTAAAAACTTATTTTTTATTTAAATTATATTATTCAATTTTTTTTCTGGTTGCTTGAGTTCTGATTAACTGAGAGTCTACTGTATATATATATATATATATATATATATATATATATATATTTCTCCCAGGCATCCCAGGACTTTCCCCTCAAGTGGGCTTCTTAGGAGCAATCTACGGGGTGTTCATTGGAGGTAAACTGCTTCTTGCTCTCCTGCCAACAGTGCTTCTCTCACAGCCAGGAAATTCCAAATGATTTGCATCGGCATGTAAAATTCCTCCCAGATCCCCCTAAGAAGCCAAAATGGGTAAAAATTAGACAGCACCGGGGCCTCTTCAGAGGAGGGCCCAAGGCATTCTGCTGGTAGAACCTCTACCCCTGTCTGAAGGAGTAGGAGAGATTTAATACTGAAATGGGAAAAACCCATCCATTGTTCAACTTTAACCCGGATGATCCACAAAACTGTTTTTTATGAATATCAAATCCTGTTTTGAGTTTGCCAAAAGGCACATAGGAGACACAGCAAATGTGGAAAAGGGATCGAGATCTATCTGAGGAAAAAAACAACAGTTTTCTTGACCCTGAGAACACCATCGACATAGTGAAGAAGGTGGTGGTAGCATCCTGCTTTGGAGATGCTTTTCACAAGCAGAGACTCGAAAACTGGTCAGGACTAAGGGCAAGCTGGACTGACCCAAATGGAGTCAGTTTGCAAGGGATCTGAGACTCATGTGGAGGGTCACCTTCCAGCAGGACAATAACCTTAAACATAAAGTCAACACTACACTGAGGTCATTTAATACCAAGAAACTTCCAGGTCCAGGTCCAGTCCTCAATCCAACTAAAACCTGAAAATTGCCGTTTGCCGATGGTCCCCATTAAATCTGACAGAATGTAACAAATTTGCAAAGAACAATGGCCAACAATTGCAGAATCCAGATGTGCGAAGCTGACAGACTTACTCCAAGTAGTGACTCAGCGGCTAAACAGATGCCAAACTCAATTTAATTATTTATTTAATTAACCCAGTGACAACATACTATAGGGGTGTGGGCCAATGACCACATACATGCATTATCATAGCCACACCCTTTACTGAGCATGTTCAGTCTGAACCAGAACCCAGACTATTGAAACTTTTTTAACCCAGGTCCCCGGGCTGGCTATTTCTTAAGATAGCCACAGCTTGAGAGAAGTGGCTCTGCTTGAGGGGGAAACTGACAATTTCAAAAGTAAGAAACAATATACATTTTTATTTCTTGTAAACGACATACTGTTTTTATCTATGTCTATGCTCAACAAATCTTTACTTTTAAATACGCCACAGCGGTCCTTTAAGTATATAGAGAAAATCAAATGGTAAAACTCCAATTAAATACATTGTACGTCCATAATTAACCACAAAAAGGAAGTTACATTTTTATGCAAGCACTATGGAAATTCCTCTATTTTATTTGGTTTAATACACTGATTCCTTTCTTTCTTTTGAATGTTTCCTAGGTTAGATAAAAACATAATTAAATGCCCCTTTAAAAGCATGACACGAAAAATAACTTTGCTGTGCTGTTAATTGAAAGTGCTGATTCCATGGTTATTGATAGCTCTGACCCTGTTTTCCTCTTTGGATCACACATCCAGGCTCAGACAGGCAGAACTGATATAAGACCCATGAGACCGAGCCCAGTTGTTGGCCAACTTACATCAAGCTTTGACTTAATGGACTAAGTGCCACAACAGCTAGGAGGTGAAAAACAATAGCCTGATCCCAGGGGTCCGGGGGGTCCTGTAATGTCTGGCTCTGACACAGACTATCTTCAATAGCCTGATCCCAAGGGTCCTGGGGTCCGGTAATGTCTGGCTCTCACTGTCTTCAAGTCTGACTTATTTATAGCATACAGTGTGTATGTCCTGAACTTTAAAGGACTGCTGCAGTTTAAGAAAAATAGCAGATATTTGTGAAGTTAGAAGATGTGTAGGCTATGAGCATAAACAAAATTGAGAACATTTTTTTTCTGAATAGAAGGCTCCATCTTGTTTTGTTTCATCACTGGAGCTTAAGGGTGTGTTTTTTTTTATTGATGGAAAGGTGAGAGGAATTTGTTATATAGTCAAATTGTATTGAATGTGACATACTGTATGTTCAAAAGCAGGCAGCCTGAAACAATAAATGCAAGCCATGATCCTAAACTGAGAGGTTTGAATGTATGTCTGAGACTCTGTCTATTCCCAATAGTAACATATGGATGTGAGAGCTGGGCCATAAAGAAGGCTGAGTGCCGAATAATTGACGCCTTTTAATTGTGGTGTTGGAGAAAACGACTTACGGTCCCTTGGACTGCACGAAGATCCAATCAATCAATACTATAGGAAATGAAGACAAACTGTTCACTGGAAGGTTTGATCATGAGGCTGAAGGTCACATATGTTGGCCATATCATAAGAATATAGAATAATTACCTAGAGAAGACTCTGGTGCTGGGAATGATTGAAGACACGCAGAAGGATACGACAGAGGTGGGTATAGACAGATTAGGTAATTGAAGCCATGAACATGAGCTTGAGGGAACTCAGAGGGGCAGTGGCTGACAGAAAGTCAGACATGGCTGAACGACTAGACAACAACATGCTCTTGTGGTTTATGACTCCCCACTGTAAGGGATAATTAATCACGTACGATGAAGTCATTAGGGGAGTGGGAGACATTTTCCAGGTAATATTTTAATACAATTAACACTTCCACTCAAATTTTGTTATATCAGCCAAGTATAATTGTACATATTTATTGATAAATTGAACCTTTGAATTTATATTTTTCTATAAAGAAACAGTGCTGTCTGTGGGTAGGTTTCCTGGTTTGCTCTTAATCCATCCTTGTCTTTGCTGAAAGCTGTGTAATAGAGCAGGCATATGCTTAAAAGGAGCCATGTTTGAAATTATATTTGGATTAAAGAGTGAAGCCTTTGTGTGCACATTTGCATGTCCCTGCCCAGCTTCCCAGAATGCAGTGTAATAACTGTATTTCTCAGAATTCTGGGCAGGAAACACCTTTTTTTTTACTTGTTTTGGACATTCAAATGTGAACACAAATGTACTATTTATTTACTGTACTACTGTACAGTGGAGGCTTCTATCGCCCTTTGGCCCACCATAAATTACATGATTGTTGTGGTAAACTACCTCCTAACAAAATCTACTACACAAGCTGGGAACCTGCCCCACGCTGATGAGAGGTAGTAACCTCAAAACAGTGCTATATGTGGGTAGGTTTCCTGTTTTGTACTTAATTCATCCTTGTATGTGCTTAAAGCTGTGTACCACAGCGAGCATATGCTTAAAAGGAGCCATGTTTGAAATGGTATTTAGATTCAAGAGTGAAGCCTTTGTTGGCACATTTGCATGTCCCTGCCCAGGTTCCCAGAGTGCAGTGCAATAACTGTATGGCTCGGAATTTGTAGCAGGAAACAAGTTTTTTTTTTTTTAGACATTCAAATGTGACCACAAATGTACTATATATATATATATATATATATATATATATATATGTGTATATATATATAAATATATATACCGTATATACTCGAGTACAAGCTGAGTTTTTCAGCCCTTTTTTTAAGGCTAAAAAGGCCCCCCTCGGCTTATACTCGAGTCACTCCCCCCCCCCCCTCAAACCCCCACATGTCTCTCTAACCCCCCCCCCCCCCGGGGCTCTCTAAACGCCTGGGTCTCTCTAACCCCCCGTGTCTCTCTAACCCCCCCATGTCTCTCTAACCACCCGTGTCTCTCTACCCCCCCGTGTCTCTCTCCCGCCCGTGTCTCTCTACCCGCCCGTGTCTCTCTCCCCCCCGTGTCTCTATACCGCCCCGTGTCTCTCTACCGCCCTGTGTCTCTTTCCCTCCCCCTTCCTCATCCTTGAACCCCCCTCCTCATTCTAAACCCCCCTCCTCACTTTACACCTCTAAATACCTCCCCCTCTCCCTTTCCCCTCACTTACCTCCATCTGCAGCTTCTGCTCCGGCCTCCGCTACTTTCAGCGTCAACACCCGGTATATGCTAATGACGTGACGTCACATGTGCGCCAGGTCATTAGCATTGGCCGGGTCAAGACGCCGGAAGGAGCGGAGGCCGGAGCAGAAGCTGCAGATGGAGGTAAGTGAGGGGAAAGGGAGAGGGGGAGGTATTTAGAGGGTCAAAGTGAGGAGGGGGGTTTAGAATGAGGAGGGGGGTTGAGGATGAGGAGGGGGTGGAGGAGGGAGGATGAGGAGGGAGGTTGAGGAGGGGGGTTGAGGTTGAGGAGGGAGGTTGAGGATGGGGGGGTTGAGGTTGAGGAGGGAGGTTGAGGAGGGAGTTGAGGATGAGTATGGTGTTGAGGATGGGGGGGTGAGGATGAGGATGGGGGTTTGAGGATGAGGATGGGGGTTGAGGTTGAGGAGGGAGGTTGAGGAGGGGGTTGAGGATGGGGAGTAGAGGATGAGAATGGGGGGTTGAGGTTGAGGATGAGGAAGGGGGTTGAGGATGAGGAGGGAGGTTGAGGAGGGAGGTTGAGGATGAGGAAGGAGGTTGAGGATGAGGAGGGGGTTGAGGTTGAGGAGGGAGGTTGAGAATGGGGTTGAGGATAAGGAGGGGGTTGAGGATGGGGGTTGAGGATGAGGATGTAGGATTGAGGTTGAGGAGGGGGTTGAGGATGTGAGGTTGAGGATGAGGATGGGGGTTGAGGTTGAGGTTGAGGATGAGGAGGGGGTTCAGGATGAGGAGGGGGTTTGAGGAGGGAGGTTGAGGATGAGGAGGGGGGTTGAGGTTAAGGAGGGAGGTTGAGGAGGGGGTTGAGGTTGAGGAGGGAGGTTAAGGATGAGGAGGGAGGATGAGGAGGGAGGTTGAGGATGAGGAGGGGCATTGAGGAGGGAGGTTGAGAATGAGGGTTGAGGATGGTGATAAGGGAGGGGGGAAGAGACACAGGGAAGGGAGAGAGACACAGGGGAGGGGTGTAGAGACACAGGGGAGGGAGAGGAGAGAAGAGACACAGGGGAGAGAGGGGGGACACAAGAAAAGGGCACACAAGAGGGGGACACAGAGGGCACAAGAGGGACACAGAGGGCAGCACATTTCCCACCCTCGGCTTATACTCAAGTAACTCATTTTTCCCAGTATTTTGTGGTAAAATAGGTGCCTCGGCTTATACTCGAGTATATACGGTATATATTTAATTCTCTATGGCAGCCATTAAACTCTATGTTCCTGTACTACAGAGCCGGAGGGTCCCACTACATGTGCTAATCCACCTCTCTCTGTCAGCACATCTCACTATCTCCTTTCATGCTTATCTGCTGGAACACTTGCTGCCTGCCTTAGAAATTTCAAGGAACGGGTTTAAAAGGAATATATTAAATGCAAGTTCATTAGGAGTTCACACCGCAGTTTATAATAGATGTGAGTGACAGATCGTTCAGACATAAAAGGCAATCTCAGCCCATTAGATCAGACCAAAGCACAGATCACAGGCTCGCTGGCTGTTTATTTTGGGGAGGCTTCAGGTTTTTCAAAGACAGAACTTGACAGGGGAGTCAATATATAGAATATAGAACAAAAAGTCAAAAGTGCAGAGATACCGAGAGACATGAACTGCTTGGCTGGCAAAGAACGGAGAAAACTTCAAAATATGGACATGAAGGGGTTAAAGTAGATAACATAGACACCAAATATACAGTTACAGGGATTTGTTAAGTATGTAACAAACTAACAATATTAGCATCTGGGTAAGTCATGGATATCATTTTTTATAGGAAATCAGAATTTTTTCTTGTGTCCCATTGGTTACTGAGCTTAAATGGTGGAGGGCAAAGTGGGGGAGGAGGATTTGTTTGATAATTGTATCTCTCCAAATTTAACACCATCCCCTTTCCCTTCACAGGCCCAGAAGCAGGCCGCTTGCACCAATATATGTAGGCAGTGGTCTCCAGAAATGTAAATGTCCCTCTCATCCCTTTAAGCTTTTACAAAGTATTATGGATGCCTCTAGGGTCCAGCAGAGGCAGCTTCTTATTTCCTGCAATATTATGTTTTCACACACGCAATACATATATATATACAGGTGGTCCTGGGGTTAAAGACGACCCAACTGACAGACAACCACTACTTAAGAACAGCCCCCCAAGTCTGACTCTCAGTGACCCTATGGACCGCAGCACACCAGGCACATCTGTCAGCCACTGCCCCTCTGAGCTCCCTCAAGCTCATGTTCATCGCTTCAATGACCTCATCTATCCATCTCCCCCTCTGCCATCCCATTCTACACAGAAATATTGCCTAAAATATTATTATATGCAGGCGAGTCTTAAATGTTAGTAAAGTGTCAAGATGTCTCTCCTTCCCAAGTAACTTCTGAGTGCCATGTTCTACATCCTAACATAGTTTTTATAATTTATGGCCAACCAGATAACCCAACTACATCCAAGAATGGCGTACTTTATTCATTATTCAGAGTGCAGGATGACCGAAACTGACGCCGTGGGTGTACATTTTATACAGCTCCTTACAATACATGTGCACCAGTTTAGGTGTCTGTAGCCTGGACATGGCTCCTCTGGCTCCTCCACAATCTGTTGACCGTTGCTTGACATCGTAACTACAGTTTAGTCTATTGCTTACCTTGATTGTGACCCCCATTTTTGGCTTCTGACCTAACCCCCTGCCTATGACCCTCTCTATTCATATGTCTATCTCTTGGTTAAGGTATTGGAACTGGCACTGGAACACATAGTTATATAGTCACATAGAAACTAAGGTTTAAAAAATACTTTCATAACATAAGTTCAACCTTTTTAGATCACCTCTGATCCTTGTAATATGTGTATTGTTGAATGATCCAGAGGAAGCAAACAGAAAAAAAGTAAACATTACCAAAAGATTCAGTGAAGCTGTTGGGGATGTCCATTCAGGAATGGGAATGCCAGATAGAGTTGTTCCCTCTAACAGCCGGGAGAACCGTTCTACTGGAGGAGTGGGAGGGCAGGTTTTGGTGGTAGGGGACTCTATTATTAGGAAGGTAGACAGAGTGATTTGTCACCTAGATCACAGCAATCGAACAGCTTGCTGTCTCCCGGGTGCTCGGGTTCAGGGTGTCCTAAAGAATGATTTTAGAGAATTAGTGAATAAGCTTAAGGGAAGATCCTACCAGTGCCACATGCTAGCCCAGGGAGATGGTAGGAGCTTAGGGAGGTTAATGCATGGCTAAAGATTTGGTGCACTAAGGAGGGGTTTGGGTTTTAAGAGCACTGGGCTGATTTCTCACTTGGGTACAATCTCTATAGCAGGTATGGATTGCGCCTTAATGATGAGGGAGCTTTTGTACTAGGGGATAGGATGGTAGAACATCTGGGGGAGTTTTTAAACTAATAGGTGGGGGGGGGGGACTAGATAGAAGTAATGGGATAGAAAGTGTAGAGGGTATAAGGGATGAGTCAATAGGGAGGTATTACTAAGTATTCAAGTACAGTGGCAGGCACCTCGAAACTACAAACTCCTAACATAAGATGTATGCTTACTAATGCCAGAAGCTTGCCAGGAAAAATGGGAGAGTTAGAATTAATGACAATTAATGAAAAATGGGATTTATTAGGCATTACCGAGACATGGTGGGATGAATGGCATGACTGGACTGTTAATCTGGATGGTTATAACCTATTTAGGAAAGATAGGGGCAATGGTAAAAGAGGAGGAGGGATTTGTCTGTATGTTAAGCCTGAATTTAAGCCTATAGTCAGAGAAGATATTTATGGTGGACCTAGTGGTAAAGTTGAATGTTTGTGGGTAGAGTTAAATAGCGGAGCAGCAATTTCCAAAATAATATTAGTAGGAGTATGCTATAAACCCCCAAATATAGCTGAAAGTGAGGAAATACAATTATTGTTACAGATTGGAAATGCAGCTAAGCACGGGCAAGTTCTAACAATGGGAGATTTTAATTACCCTGAAATAAACTGGATAAAAGAGACCAGCAGTTCAGCTAAGGGGAGCAGGTTCTTGAGTACACTCAGGGATCATTATCTGGCCCAGGTTATACAAGAGCCTACTAGAAATGAAGCTATCTTACATTTACTCATTACAATTATATTGATATAGTATCAAATGTTGAAATAGGGCAACCTTTGGGAAACAGTGATCACAACACAGTCTCATTTGAGATTGAATTAAAAAACAAAACTGTAAGGGGCCAACAAAAACTCTTATTTTAAAAGGGCAAATTTTAACGGTCTAAGTGCAGCAATACAAAGTATAGACTGGGACCAAGAACTGATAGGTAAAAACACTGAACATAAATGGACAACATTTTAATCCTTGCTAAATATACATACACATTGGCATATACTGTGTGGGAATAAAAGTAAAAGGAGTAAATCACATCCAATGTGGCTTAACAATGATTCAAGGGTCAAGATACAGAGTAAAAACAGGCATTTATATTATACAAACAAGAGGTGACAGAGACTGCTTTACGTGAGTTCAAGGAAATCACCAAGGCAGCAAAAGGGCGATTAGACTGGCTAAAATAGAAAATGAAAAACTAGTTGCAAAAGAGAGTAAGACTAACCCTAAAATATTTTTAGAGTATATAAATGGGATGAAGACCAGGAAGGAAGCTATAGGAACATTACAATGTGACACAGGCCGTCTGAAAATTAGTGACCAGGAAAAGGCAGATGAGCTAAATAGGTTCTTTTCTTCGGTATACACAAGGGAGGTACCAGTGGTTGGGTCACTTCAACATAATGGGGCTACACTACCGGTACCAAATAACTGGTTAACGCAGGAAGAAATCCAAAATTCCTTATGGAATACATCAAAGGGTACTGAGGGAACTGGAGTCTGTAATAGCCAAACCATTATATCTAATCTTTCAAGATTCACTCAACACAGGGTCTCTACCAGATGACTGGACAAAAGCTGATGTGATACCTATATAGAAGGGAGCAAGAGCAAATCCAGGGAATTATAGACCAGTGAGTCTCACTTCAGTAGTGGGAAAGCTTTCAGAAGGGTTAATAAGGGATAATATACAAGAGTATGTCTATTCAAACAGCATTCGGAGTAGGAGCCAACATGGATTTATTAAGGGGTTGGTCGTGTCAAACAAACGTAATTAGTTTCTATGAGAAGGTTAGTAGGAACCTAGATCAGGACAACTCAGTGGATGTAGTCTTTTTAGATTTTGCAAAGGCTTTTGATACAGTGCCACATGTGAGACTATTGTGCAAACTAAGGGATACAGAAATTGCAGTAATGCACATGGATTGAGAGCTGGCTAAAAGACAGAAAGCAAAGGGTTGTTGTAAATGGAACATACTCAGATTGGACTACTGTGGTAAGTGGGGTTCCTCAGGGTTCAGTATTAAGTCCTGTCCTTTTTAACATATATAACGACTTAGAAGTAGGATTGGAAAGTAGTGTCTCCATTTTTGCTGATGACACGAAGTTGTGCAAGGAAATGAAATCAGAAAATGACGTCCTTTTCATCCAAAGGGATTTGCATAAATTAGAGAAATGGGTGACTAAATGGCAGATGAGATTTAATACGAATAAATGTGAAGTTATGCATCTGGGAAGGAAAAATAACCATGCAATATTTAAACTTAATGAAGCAAATCTAGGGGTATCTGATATTGAAAGGGATTATGGGAGTACTTGTGGACAACCACCTAGGTAACAGTGCTTAATGCCAAGCAGCAGCTGCAAAGGCAAGTAAAATATTAGCATGTATTAAGAAGGGTATAGAAGCAAGGGAAGCAAATATAATCCTGCCACTATACAAATCCCTAGTACGCCCTCATTTGGAATATGGAGGACAATTTTGGGCACCACTTCATAAAAAGGACATTTTAGAACTGGAAAAAGTACAGAGAAGGGCAACAAAGCTAATAAGGGGTGTGACGAGATTAGTCTCGTCACTGCGAATTGGAGAAGCTTGGTTTCCCACATTCTGCCGTTTGACTACGGCCCATGTTGATTTTCCCCCTACAAAGACATGGAAGCCATGCTTCATTTGGTCAGAAAGGACTATGATCTAACTTTTGAACCACTGGACCAATTTGTATCATTTTGACACATGTTTTTATTTGGAGTATGTTGATTCTGAAAATATATGTTTTATGTGAATGTGATGCATACTTTTAAAGTTATGAAAAATGTGTAGAAATGTGTTACAGATTCTGACCACCCCCGTCTATGAGTCACTAAGGCCAGATGGTGAAGAGCAAAGGTTATCTACATGCACACCAGGGGAGATAGCAGAACATGCCGGCTCCAAAACCCCTGGGGTTTCTCAGCTTTCTTAGCAGGGGCACAGGGAACAGCAAAAGGTCATGTTTCCCCTCTGGTAGTCAGAAGCCGAATGACTCTATTAGCCACACCTAGTGGGCGGACCTGGGAGGAGTCTCATATTTCCCATGCTGTGACACTATGTGATTGGCCAGAGGCCATTAGGGGCTGACCTCAGGTAGCCCCACCCTCTACTGTGTATGTGGAAATGGTTTTAATATGTCTTTGTAGTTAATAAAGAAGAGAGTTCACTGCTTGACCCTCAAACACAGAGCTTATGTCTCGTTCTTGGGGGATTGGGTGTCCTGCAGTAGCTGTCCCTATATCACTGGATGGGCGGATCGGCTAAAACGGCCTTGGAGCCCCCTTCTATGTGTGGGGGTACTGTAACAAAGGGAAATTACACTTATTTACTCTAGAAAAAAGGCGTCTAAGAGGAGTTATGATTACCTTATATAAATACATCCAGGGTCAGTATAAAGATTTGTCAAGGGAGCTTTTTGTGCTATTTTTCCTTCCCAGATGCATAACTTTACATTTATTTGTATTAAATCTTATCTGCCATTTAGATGCCCATTCCTCAATTTTATGTAAATCCCTTTGGAGAGAAAGTACATCATTTTCTGATTTAATTACCTTGTACAACTTCGTGTCATCAGCGAAAATGGAGACACTACTTTCCAGTCCCACCTCTAAGTCATTAATAAATATGATAAAAGGAGAGGACCTAATACTGAACCCTGAGGAACCCCACTTACCAAATTAGTCCGATCAGAGTATGTTCCATTTACAATAACCCTTTGCTTCCTGTCTTTTAGCCAGCTCTCGATCCCTGAGCAGATATTTACTGAAATTCCTGTATCCCTTAGTTTGCACAATAGTCTCCCATTCATTTCTATATAGAATATAGTGAGATTTGGAGCAGTCGTTCAAGAGACAAGTGATATGCGGTTGAGCTCTGAGACCCTCACTGTATTTACTAAGCTGGTGTGAATTTGGTCTGTATCTAACAAAATATTTTTTTACAGGTAATAGAAAAAGGTTTACAGTTACATTGTAGTTGAATGTTACAAGAATTGCAACCTATTGTTGGAATGGTGAGGAATTGTATATAAATAGGCAACTGTATAAAAATGGGGAAATATTGAATAAAATGGTTATTTTATTTAGTGATAGTATTAAATGATATGAATATGCATAGTTTACAGGAATAGGTGGCCACAATGAAACATAATGCAGCAATGAACACAGGACAACATGACTATACACATGACATTATAAATATACTAGCGACTTGCCCATCAAAAATGACGGGGCAATACAATTTGAAGCCATGGGAATGCTGTTAGACACACAATGTAAACCTTTTTGTACTGTGAGGACCTTGACACGTCTATTTTTGTTCCTCTGAGCACCGTCTTCACTCATTATAAAAAGATATATATATTTATCTATATTTACTTAATCAATAATGAATTAATTAGTTCTTGAGTAAATTAATATACTTTACCTATTTGTTATTAATATATCCAGCAATCAATAGCCTGAAGAGCTAACAATCTGTTTGTATTTTGTGACAGCATACAATGTAGAGTTTGAGTGTTGGTGCTCTGATGATTAAGTGTAATGAATGTCCCAACTGTGCATTAGAAATTGGTTGTGTGCGCGAGGTAAAGCCGTTGGTTTAGTTCTGTAATGCGCCATTGTAGATTCGTAATGTTATTAAAATGTTACGCATCTCGCAAGCTTTTTCCATCAATTGTTTATTTTGTATTTCATTCGCTCCTGTGTGAAAGTGCTACACTTTTGGTTTTGTTTTGCGTGGTCCCGGGTTGTGTAGCCTCATTTGAATTTCTTTCGAAGGCCATTTTTTTTCTCGTATTTTTTTTTCTAAGTCCTGTGTTTGTCAAGTGCTTGAAGGCTAATGCGATTGCGTGTTTACTAAGTGTTTTGTGGCTAAGTCCCACGAGCAGATAATGAGCGCCTTTGGCGCTCATTGCCCTTGTGCTTCAAGTTTAATTGCCTTAACAGCTCACCTCGCTAAGTGAGGCTCGTAGGAGATGAGCACCAGAGGCGCTCATCGCCTAAGTGCTACGCATTAACAGCTCGCCTTCCTTCGCAAGGCTTGCATCAATGAGCGCCTGTGGTGTTCATCGCCTGAGTGCTTTGCGTTAACAGCTCGCCTGCGGCGCTCATCGCCTAACTCGTACGCCCCACGCAAAGCATGACGACGTCTCGCAGTTTGACAACTATTATATATATATATATATATATATATATATATATATATATATATATATCCACAGGCAGACCCCGTTTAACAGGGATTCGCTATAAAGCTGTTTATGCCTGACACATCCCCCATTGGATATAATACAGAGTAACACTGATTCTATGCTTGTGTATCATCCAAAACACCAAGAGCTATGGAAGGAATGTAAAAATCGAGTTTGCCTTTTATTTATTCTATTTAAAAATTGACCTGTTTAACAAGGTGTAACGGAGTTGGAACACGAATCCAATATCTCCGCTGGTATATGGTAAAATATCCAAGAAGCACTACAGTCTCACCATCCCCAACCTCCCATATTGGACGACCCTCAATTGGGAGTCAAAAGAATACTGTCTTTATTTTGTTGTGCAGAGATATATATACACATCTCTTCCCACAGGCAATACACATCCCCCATAGTTGGCCACACAATACACATAGAGGGACAATAGGTGGGTCACACCTCCCTGAGGCTACCTGGCAACTTTGATACAATCAGACATTGATTAGATCATCCTTCCCTTTGTTCCATCTTCACAATGTGAACACTTCACACAATGGACCTCTCTTGCTTATGAGGAGCCCTTGTAATAGGATTATCTATTATGCCAAGGTCTGCAATAGTCTGGGCTAATATTCTGCAGAGCATAAGCCAACATACATACAGTATAACAGTAGGATCATATTTTAACCATAATAAAATAATTAAATAACCATAAAACAGGGTAAAACAGTGATGGGTTCCGTTACACAACTCCCCCGTGACCATAAGCCGGCATTCACGGTCTGATCCCAACGGATCGGCCGGGGGATGTCCGGACAAAAGTATTTGTTGGTCAGTTCTCTAGTTTGACAACCCATCAGCATTACTGCAATTCACATTTACTCACATTTCACATATCCCCAGATAGCTGGGATCTGAGCGCACAAAACTACCGAATAGCGCTCAGATCCTATTCACACAGTTCAATTGCCATGTAGGTAAAGTCTTTCCCATAGTCTTTCATTATATAAATGGGCTCCGTGGCATAGCTATCTGGGGTATCACCGCTCACACAGGGCAAGTACCGAATGACCCACCTGTATTTAAAGGGCCAGAATGAGTGACATACACTCTGGTATGGCCGAATACTGTTTTTAAAGGGTAATATGTCCCAGGGCCATAGTCGCAGGGCAGGAGGCTGGCAATAAGTCCTCTCCAGGACAAAGTGGCGAAGGACACTTTGTCACACATCTCCCCTTTGGGGGGATGTCTAACCAGGCACCTGGATATTTCGCTGTGGTGATGGGGCAACACGCTGAGGGGACTTGAGGGGCAAAGGCCAGCGGCACTCTGCCCTGATGCCAGCTCTTTTGCTGGTATAACCTGCAGGACATCCTGCTCTGTACAAGGGACAAAGGGGGGGCAGAGGCCGACTGCACTCTGCCCCGCTGTCAGCTCTTCTGCTGGGGTACTTGGGACATATTCCGGCTCAGTAGCCAGGGAAAGGTGGGGGTCAGTGGGGATTAACATTTCCTCTGTTAACCCTGGGGCCACATTAGGAGTTAGCTGGGGAGGGGAATTTGTACTTACCCTCTCCTCCGGTTGACCCAGTGAGGGTAGTTGGGGATCTGGACAGGCTGTCCAGCATCCCGGTAGGTCAGGCACAGAGACCACGGTCCCATCTGCGCCGTCTGGGAGATTGGTGTCTCCCCTTGTTAGGGTAAGTTGGCGCTGGGGGGAGAGGGTGACACCTTCAGCTCCCTGGGGTTCACACTGCCGCTGGGGGGGAAGGACGACACCTTTGGCCCCCTGGGGTACACACTGCCACTGGGGAGGGAGGACGGCACCTTCTGCTCCCTGGGGTACACACTGCCGCTGGGGGGGAAGGATGACACCTTCTGCTCCCTGGGATACACACTGCCGCTGGGGGGGAAGGACGACACCTTCGGCCCCCTGGGGTACACACTGCCGCTGGGGAGGAAGGACAACACCTTCTGCTCCCTGGGGTACACACTGCCGCTGGGGGGGAAGGAGGACACCTTCTGCTCCCTAGGGTACACACTGCCGCTGGGGAGGAAGGACGGCACCTTCTGCTCCCTGGGATACACACTGCCGCTGGGGGGGAAGGACGACACCTTCGGCCCCCTGGGGTACACACTGCCGCTGGGGAGGAAGGACGGCCCCTTCTGCTCCCTGGGGTACACACTGCCGCTGGGGAGGAAGGACGGCACCTTCTGCTCCCTGGGATACACACTGCCGCTGGGGGGAAAAGACAACACCTTCGCCCCCCTGGGGTACACACTGCCGCTGGGGAGGAAGGACGGCACCTTCTGCTCCCTGGGGTACACACTGCCGCTGGGGCCGAAGGACGACACCTTCTGCTCCCTGGGGTACACACTGCCGCTGGGGAGGAAGGACGGCACCTTCTGCTCCCTGGGATAAACACTGTCGCTGGGGAGGGGAATTAGTTGGAGTATTCCACGTGGAGCGGTTTCTGTTTTCTGGGACAGTCTCTCTGCATGTGGCCCTGCTGGTTACACGTGTGGCACCTGATGTACCGTGGAGGGGTTTGGTAGTCTGTCATTAACCATTCCAAGGTTATTGTGGGAAGCGTACCTGGGAAAAAGGCCAGTCTGCTTTGGAGTTCTCTTCCAAACTAGCTGGGGAGGGGAATTTGTACTTACCCCCTCTTCCGGTTGTCCCAGTGAGGGTAGTTGGGGATCTGGACAGGCTCAGAGACCACGGTCCCATCTGCGCCGTCTGGGAGATTGGTGTCTCCCCTTGTTAGGGTAAGTTGGCGCTGGGGGGAGAGGGTGACACCTTCAGCTCCCTGGGGGTTCACACTGCCGCTGGGGGGGAAGGACGACACCTTTGGCCCCCTGGGGTACACACTGCCGCTGGGGGGGAAGGACGACACCTTTGGCCCCCTGGGGTACACACTGCCACTGGGGAGGGAGGACGGCACCTTCTGCTCCCTGGGGTACACACTGCCGCTGGGGGGGAAGGACGACACCTTCTGCTCCCTGGGATACAGACTGCCGCTGGGGGGGAAGGACGACACCTTCGGCCCCCTGGGGTACACACTGCCGCTGGGGAGGAAGGACGACACCTTCTGCTCCCTGGGGTACACACTGCTGCTGGGGGGGAAGGACGACTCCTTCTGCTTCCTAGGGTACACACTGCCACTGGGGAGGAAGGACGGCACCTTCTGCTCCCTGGGATACACACTGCCGCTGGGGGGGAAGGACGACACCTTCGGCCCCCTGGGGTACACACTGCCGCTGGGGAGGAAGGACGGCCCCTTCTGCTCCCTGGGGTACACACTGCCGCTGGGGAGGAAGGACGGCACCTTCTGCTCCCTGGGATACACACTGCCGCTGGGGGGAAAAGACAACACCTTCGCCCCCCTGGGGTACACACTGCCGCTGGGGAGGAAGGACGGCACCTTCTGCTCCCTGGGGTACACACTGCCGCTGGGGCCGAAGGACGACACCTTCTGCTCCCTGGGGTACACACTGCCGCTGGGGAGGAAGGACGGCACCTTCTGCTCCCTGGGATAAACACTGTCGCTGGGGAGGGGAATTAGTTGGAGTATTCCACGTGGAGCGGTTTCTGTTTTCTGGGACAGTCTCTCTGCATATGGACCTGCTGGTTACACGTGTGGCACCTGATGTACCGTGGAGGGGTTTGGTAGTCTGTCATTAACCATTCCAAGGTTATTGTGGGAAGCGTACCTGGGAAAAAGGCCAGTCTGCTTTGGAGTTCTCTTCCAAACTCAGTCTGTGTGCTGTCCGTAAGAGGTGCTGTAGCCGCTGCCCGGTCTCCCTCCATGAGTTCCTTTCTGTCTACATTCCCTGTAGTCCGCAGCCGCCTCCACCTCATCATCATGGAACGCTGTCCGAAAACTAGCCAGTTCCATCCTGCTGTAGCCAGGGGCGCTGTACGGATACTAGCGTTGCCCTTAATTTGTAACTCCACGGAATGGTGTCTCCTGTAGCTGTCCTTCTGACCGTGGGAACAATTCCGCCACTTGCCACCAAATGTAACGGATTTGGAACACGAATCCAATATCTCTGCTGGTATACAGTAAAATATCCAAGAAGCACTACAGTCTCACCATCTCCAACCTCCCATATTGGACGACACTTAATTGGGAGTCAAAAGAATACTGTCCATTTTTTGTTGTGCAGAGATATATATACACATTTCTTCCCACAGGCAATACACATCCCCCATAGTTGGCCACACAATACACATAGAGGGACAATAGGTGGGTCACACCTCCCTGAGGCTACCTGGCAACTTTGATACAATCAGACATTGATTAGATCATCCTTCCCTTTGTTCCATCTTCACAATGTGAACACTTCACACAATGGACCTCTCTTGCTTATGAGGAGCCCTTGTAATAGGATTATCTATTATGCCAAGGTCTGCAATAGTCTGGGCTAATATTCTGCAGAGCATAAACCAACATACATACAGTATAACAGTAGGATCATATTTTAACCATAATAATTAAATAACCATAAAACAGGGTAAAACAGTGATGGGTTCCATTACACACGGTTTAATTTAGCACTTGGTCTTGGTATGCCCAGCTAAACACTACCCCTTTTAGCGTTGTTTTGCTATAACGCTATTTTGACCTGTAAATCCCTATTTCACGCACTTCTCTGCTATAATGCACTTCCCTGCTATAACTCACTGCCTCTCTATAACGCTGTTTTTGCTGCCAAAACCCTTTTAATGATCTGATTCTCAAAAAAAAAAAAAAACAGAATCCAGGATGAGCCAGAAGCGTCACTATCACACATTTAAACTTTATATTTCCGCTAATGTTCAGTTATATAAAACACAAAAAAAATTAAATTGCAATTGTGTATCTTTTTCATGAGTTCCCCTATCTATCCTATGATAGAATGAACCCTCCTATGGCTTGGAACCTATCAACAGCATTAGACGGCTGTATATCCCCCCACTACCTGGTGCATTGTACCACTCCAGGCCACAGTTTTTTTTTGTCTTCTTATAGTTTATCCCATCCCCAGGTTACGCCCATGGTTATAAACCAACAAAGTATATACTGTTCTAAATAATAATACATTGATATGCTGATAAGGAATATTGCCAGTATAATTGTGCTGAGCCATAATGTATAGAACAGGGGTGTCCAAACTCAGTCCTGGAGGGCCGCCCCCAGGCCTGGATTTAAATATATCGTTTCTGTGCACTGGTGAGTCAATCAAGATGACTGAATAAGTGATAGTCTCACCTGTGCACAGCAGGGATATCATCAAATCCAGGCATGTGTTTGGCTCTCCATGACCGAGCTTGGACACCCCTGGTACTATAAGATATAATTATATATTATAAGATAACTAGCGAATTGCCCGTCAAAAAATGACGGCAATGAAATTGTAAGGTAGCTAAATTAGTAAATGAATATATTGTACCTATTTTGAAGCATTGTGATGAAGAGCTGGCAATCTGTGTTGATGCTGCTGCAGCATTAGTGGTGTGGAGCTGCTGTATAAGCATGCTGAATGTGTGCAGTGTAACACTGTGCGTGCGCGAGACCAAACCGTTAGCGTAGTCGTGTACTTCCGCATTGGTGTAAAATGGCGAGTAATGTGTGGTATAGGTCTGTATCGGAATATCCGTAGTTGTTTTGTGGTGTTTTGCGAGTTTCTTGTGGTGTTTTGCGAGTTTAGAGTGCTGTAGCCTCGTTTTCGTTTTGTTCGGCGGCCATTTTTTGTCTCGCTTCGTTTTTTTTTTAGTCTCTAAACTGTTTTATTTCGAGTAAAATCGAGGTGTAAGTTGCATTTTTGAGGTCCTGGGTGCTCCCTCTTGGTGTAGGTAAGTTTTTTATGTATGTGCTGTGTGTATGTATTGTGTTTTAAATGTTTGTATGTCGGCGTGTTGCGTCCGATGTTTGCGAGGTCGTAATGTGTGGTAACGTGTTTCGTACGTTGTTTGCGTGCCTCGTAAAATTTAGCGAGTGTCGTAATTTGTGTGTCGTGTTTTTTGAGTAGCGACGTGAATTTTGCGAGGGTTTGAGGCCCTTGCCCAGTGACCTCGCCAGCAACTGAGTCCCTCGCTTCGCGAGGGGCCTCAGTTGCTGGCATGGAGCGCCTTCGGCGCTCCATGACAGCAACTGAGACCCGTGCCCAGTGACCTCGCCAGCAACTGAGGCCCTCGCTTCGCGAGGGGCCTCAGTTGCTGGCATGGAGCGCCTTCGGCGCTCCATGCCAGCAACTGAGGCCCTTGCCCAGTGACCTCGCTACGCGAGGGCCGCGGCTCGCTACGCGAGGGACGCGGCTCGCTTCGCGAGCCACGGCCCTCGCTTCGCGAGGGCCGCGGGCTCGCTACGCGAGCCCGCAAGCGTGAGCAACGACTCGTACGCTCACAACTATATATGTGATATAATTTCTTACGGGATATGCTACTATAACAAATGTGCTATACCCATGTGCCTGCAGTAGGAAGTGGATGATATGGAGAGTGAAATATCAGTGAAATAGTTAACCTTTACCTTCTCTAGTCTCTCTGTATCACCACCTAACTTGGCATTGAACAGCGTGAGAGTAAACAACCAGGATGTTTCAGAGGTCTGAAAGAGTTAACTTACATGAGCAGTAGAGATGTCGTGGACAGTTCGCCCGCGGACTATTGGCAGCGATTTTGGCATGTTCGCGCTCGCATCGGACGGCGAACATATGCGCTTTTGGGTTCGCCCCCTATTCTTTATCATTGAGGAAACTTTGACCCTGCACCTCACAGTCAGCAGACACATTCCAGCCAATCAGCAGCATACACTCCCTTCCAGGGCCTTCCATCTGAAGGACAGCATACATTTTAGAATCATTCTGAAGCTGCATTCATTGTGAGAGGACAGATAGTGTAGCTGCTGGATATTTAATAGGGAAATATATAGCCAGGCTGTGTATTTAGCTTCCACTACAGACCTGAAGGACTCATCTGATATCTGCTGCAAGGACAGCAACCCAAAAAGCCCTTTTTAGGGCTAGAACATCATTTATTTTATTTTATAATTTTTTTCTGTGTAATCTAATTGCATATGCCTGCCTGCCAGCATGTGTGTGTGACAGGCTAACACCTAACAGCTTATATTGTGCTCAGTGAAATAAAACAACACTTTTTTGACTGTAATAGATTGAATAGCAATTGCCTGCCTACAGGCATGCGTGTGAAGCCTATTGCATCTACTCTACCAACTTTTGCCAGTGCACGGTGATACGTCATATCTGGTGCAACCGTAGTGTACAGTCACATAAAACAACACTTTTTTTACTGTAATCGATTGAATATCAGTTGCTTGCCTACAGGCGTGTGTGTGAGGCCTACAGTGCCTACTCTGCCAACTTTTGCCAGTGCACAGTGACACTCATATCTGGTGGCACCTTAGATTGCACGCGCAGTGCCCCAAATTTGAGTGGGAGGACCGACCAAGCATCTTTTTCCATCTCCCGCTTCCAAAAATCCATGCCATATATACGTCCCCTGATAGGTGACGTAACAGGTATCAAACTGATAGGAATAAATAGTACAACTTAATAGACCACTCCTATATGATGCCACATTACATTGCACATGCAGTGCACCAAATTTGAAGTAGGAGGTCCGACAAAGCATCTGTTTCCATCTCCCTGTTCCAAAAATCAATGCCATATACAGCTCCCCTAATAGTGGACGTAACAGGGATTAAACCGATAGGAATAGTACTACTTAACAGTACACACCTTATATTAACGCAGACAGAGGCAACGCAGAGAGAGGAGTCTGAAGAAGAGGAGTCAGAGGAGGAAGGTGGCTTTGAGGAGGTGGAAGACCAAACACAGCAGGCGTCCCAGGGGGCTTGTTGTCACCTTTCGGGGACCCTTGGTAGATGGGTGGAGGAAGAGACCTTCAATGACATCAGTGAGGACAAGGAACGGGACATGGCTAGCTTGGTATCCAACTTTGTGCAAATGGGGAGTTTGCGGTTGTGCAAAGGGACTGTTTGCGGTTGTTTGCGGTGCATTAAACGGGGAGATTGGTCTGTTACTGTGAAGCGGGTGTAACCCTTACACTACCTGATCGATACAACATCATACCTGATGTTTTAAAGCATGTTATTCCAAACAATTTAGAAACGTTAGGTGATTTATGCCCTTTATGGCTTAAAACCAGACTCTGCATCAACTATGTAATTTTCCGTGGGAGTTTTGCCATGGATCCCCCTCCGGCATGCCACAGTCCAGGTGTTAGTCCCCTTGAAACAACTTTCCCATCACTATTGTGGCCAGAAAGAGGCCCTGTGGGTTTCGAAATTCGCCTGCCCATTGAAGTCTATGGCGGTTCGCCTGGGTTTGCCCGTTCGCGAACACTTGATGGAAGTTCGCGTCCGATGTTCAGGAACCGAAAATTTGATGTTCGCGACATCATAATGAGCAGTTTAATTAGATCCCCCTGATCAGACTTGACAAAAGGACTGGATGTGGCCCATTTATACACTACCTTTATCTTTGTTTTTCTGGCCTAGGGCACAGAGATGGGTTTAGAAATGTAATTGTTTTACACAGAAGATTATCAACCACGTGATCAGTAATGCTTATATATTACTCTATGCATTGTCTAGCAGGTAAAATCGTTCTTATGAGTTATATGCAGGTAAATCTTGTGTGCCAGAATATACAACATTTTTACATATGCCTATGAAGCAGGTAAGTGGGAGGAAGCAAATGAGGCTGATGGGAGCAGGGAATAAAGAAAAGAGTAAATAAGAAAGAAGAGGAGCAGGTGAAATAATTATTAGAATAAAAGTGCAGGGGAGAGCATAGCAAAGTGAGCTGGGGAAGTATAAGCATACACATAAATACAGGCATTAAGGGGTTGCAAGGCTGTCATGAATAGGTTAAGACATGGCTGCAGCTGGGTGCTTAAGGGGTTAAACATTCCTTACCACTTCTGTGAATGAGGAATGTTAGTAGGTGCTTGATACTTTCAAATATGTAGGCGAGCTGGAGTCAATCAACACTTGGATTTACGCCTACCTAGCAGCTTAAGCCGCATTCTGTTGGCAAAGAGATAGTGAAAGAAAATGTGATATCAATGAATGGAAGGGTGCGTTGTACTTAGAGTTTTATACTCTTACCCAAAGGATCAGTTTTTGTCTTGCATAGGGGATCAGCTAGAAGATACAAGAGAGCAGAAAGCATGACCATACAATCCTATTCTACTGGAAATCCATCAATTCCATAGACTGGTAACTATAAATGATGTGTAGAACTTTGAGTTTTTATACAAATTATATATGTTTTTAATATAATTGGAGCTCATGCAATACATATTATTTTAATACAGTTGAGCAAATACCATTACAGCAGTATAAAGAATAACATATTATAGCCTCACAAATGTAGAATATGTCTATGTGGACAAGCTGCAGGAATATGTTGAAGACACCTTGTAAACTGCACATATGGCAAAACGTTTGGAGTATTCTATTGCTTCGGGAAGTTTACTTTAACTTGGTAAGGAAAGGGAGGGAAGGTATATATTGCAGGGAAGGAAGGATAGGGTATGGAAGAGGGTTTGGAGATAAGAAGGAAGATGGGTAGAGGTCTGGTGTTTATTAGTGAGCAACCAACATGTTAAGTATTATACAAGTGTTTGGTATGGCAAAAACACGTAACAGTTTAAGCCTAAAAATTGCCCTTGTGAGATTATGTATAGAGAGAAAACAAAAATTATAATTATTCAGGAATATTGTTACCAGGTAGTGGGGGTTCATATTTGTGTCCAGTTATGAATAGAAAGTAACTTAAATTGAGAATGTACCTTAGATTTAGTGTGTATCAATAAGGTGCGTCCCTATACTGGAGACTGTGGCCTTCATTCCATGGCTCCTGGGCAAACCACCTGGCTGTGACAATAAGATTTACGGGCTTCTTTTTTTCATCAGCCATAGAATAGCTCCGGTAATTAGCTTTTCATAACTCCATAGCTGTGGGTCAGCCTTCTTTTCATGGGAGCTTTGGCATGGATGCGTATACACGTAAAAGTTGTGGTCGGGTCCCCCTCATGTGCTAGCTGACTTATGGAAAGCCTTATAATTTAGTAGATAGGGACCAGAATACGCAACAAAGGCTCATCGAAAGCTGTATGGTTTAATAGATAGGGGATCAAATATGCATGATAGGCTCATGAAAAGCTGTCTGGTTTAGTAGACATGGGCCAGAATATGCAGGAAAAGCTCATGGAAAGCCATATTGTTTAGTGGATATGGGCCAGGATATGGATGAAAGGCTCATGGAAAGCCACATAATTTAGTATATATGGGCCCCAATATGCAAAGGCTCATGGAAAGCCACATGGTTTAGTAGATATGGGCCAGAGCATGCATGATAGACATGTGAAAAGCTGCATATTTTAGTAGATATAGGCCAAAATTACAATATAGGGCAAGGTGAAAGCTAAAAGCAGTACCTGGTATGAATGTGATGCAGCAGACATGGCTCTCCAGCAATGCAAATGCGCTTACGGACATTAGGAAAGGGCTGAAATGGAAGCAGAAATGTTAGGAGGATCCCTCTCTGGATCGGTAGCTGGAGTTTGGCCGGTGCTACTTGGCCACTAGTTAGCCTGTTTGAGGTCTAGGGAGATCCAGAGAAGGGCGCTGGTTAGTGGGCACGGTCTAAAATCTGCAAAGAAGGGCTTGGTGAAAGCCATAGGACAGGGAGAGACTTCCAAACACAGACTCAAAAGTGAACTGAGGCGTGCGAGGAAAGGGCGTGGCCGGAAGTGCTTATGAATGGTAGGATGGGGCCCCTCCCACAAACTCCAGGCTACACTACGACATTTATCCCTTTGCCTTGTGCGTGGGTCAGTAGATTGTAAGTCACCTGTACATAACGTCATGTCTACAGAGGTAAAGAAAAAGCAGTGGGAAAAGTTCTATTACTCTGGTCACGGGTTGTGAGTAGTAGGTACACGAAGCAGTCAGACTGGCTGAGCCAATTCCCAACTGTTGGGCAGTTACTGGTTTGCCATCAATGGTAGTTCGTGAGTGGTAGGGCATCTAAGCAAGAGGTACCGACTAAGCTATGTTGTCGTAGCGAAGGTCTTTATTACAGAGCTTGCACTGACTGCTCTAAACTAACTAGAGTTATGGACATATATAAGAAGGTAAGTATAGACAATATTTTCGACAGCAAGCTCTCTAATGGTCGTCTTGGTATATACCAAAACTAGGCCCAAAATATGTCTTCCATAGCTCCATACGTGAACGCAATATTGGCACCTTGGGAGGATTGGCAGAGGAGGGAAGAGGGAGAGGTGAGGAGGATTTGATTGATAACTGGATCTAATTGGTTTATTTAAAAAAAAAATCTGTTTCTAGAAGAGCTTCTCAGTCTTCAGCTGTCATCTTGCAATACTCTTCTGAAGAGGGTCCATCCTTCTGAATGGAACGGTAGTCAGCCAGTCAGCATGGTCATCCAACTGAAAGTCCCTCCTAGTTATCACATATATAGTTGTGAGCATACAAGTTGTTGCTAACGCTTGCGGGCTCGCGCAGCGAGCAGTTCCCGGCAAATGCGGATCCCCGCCAAGCGAGGAGCCGCACTTGCGGTGGTGGAGGATCCAACGTCGGCTGTGTTTGTCCGCAAATGCGGACCCTCAATGTACAACAACATTTAATCCTCATAAAAAAGACTAATTAAGCAAATAAAGTATGTGACATATGGTGGACACAAAATAGGATTGTACCAAAAATCACACAAACACATAGAAAAGTAAATTAATATTCTTCTTAACTGTTTAAGAACCTATAAGCCTTACAAAGAAGCCTAAATAAGCATACCATAAGTGGTGGACACAAAACAGGATAATGCTCAAAACATTGCCATCATATCCAAAATAGGAAAAACATAAATTTTCACTGTACAAAAACATTTAATCTTCATAAAAAAGACTAATTAAGCAAATAAAGTATGCAACATATGGTGGACACAAAACAGGATTGTACCAAAAATCCCACAAACACATGGAAAAGTAAATTAATATTATTCTTTACTGTTTAAAAAGCTATAAGCCTTCCAAGAAGCCTAAATAAGCATACCAAAAGTGGTGGACACAAAACAGGATAATGCTAAAAACGTTGCCATCATATCCAAAAGAAGAAAAACAATAATAATTACAGTAAAAAAAACTGGAATATACAAATACAATTAAAGTATTTTTAAAAGGTTGCACAAAAAAACAGCATAGCAGAAAAAATCACCATAACAGATACAATGAAATATGCTATTCATTACAAATACATTCAAATCAAATAACATTTTAATTTTTCTTTTACAACAGACACTGCGTGAAGAGCATCGGACAAAGACTTTCAACAGCGGACCAACAAAGATTCTGCTTGAAATCACACTTCAACCAAGGTACAGTATAACAAGTAAAAAAAGAGAAAACTAAATAAACATGTTTGCTCTGCATCCATGTCAACAGAAAAAAAAACAATAACACTGAATAATTATAACCTTTACCAAAATATTAGTGACATATTTGTCATTTACCTATTATTTGTCTTTTACGGACAACAATGTTTAACATTAAAAATGTACAATATTAAGCATAAAACCTAAACACACACATACAATAGAATACTACAACAAATAGTACTAACACCCCAAGAAAAAAGAAAAAAATTAATTGCCCGAACATATAAGCCTTTGAATAAAATATCAAAATACTATTATGACAATCCCCTGTACTAAATATTACAAAGACTAATTTTTGCCCTCTACTATGCTTGTAAGTTAAAAGTACAACAAAAAAATAAATTGCCAAAACAACAAAAATATACATTTCAATTAACACTAGACACCTACTACTTGTAGAAGAAGGTATAGTGTCAGTTCCTTCCCTGTGCTATTCATGTAAGGCAAAAATTACAACCTACGACAGAAAGTAAGACCAAAAAACAAACAAACACTTATTTAACAATACAAAGAAAGTACCACTACAATGAACTACAAGCACATATAAACAAACGGTGTATAATAAAAAATGTAAAAAACAAACTTAACATCTCAAACTGAACTAATTATACATTATTTTCTTTTACAGATTAACATGGCTACTAACGAGAGCAAACAAGAAAAGAAAAGACGTCAAACTAGAGAAAGACAAGAGAGATGGGCCAACAGGCAGACACCAGAGTAGAAGGAAATTCAACGAGAAAAAGAATGCAAAAGAATTGCAAGCAAAAGACTATCAGCTGCAAAAATTCAAGATACACCAAAAAAAGCTACTAAGCAAACAAAGGATTTAGAACCTGTTCCTCAAATGTCAAATACGTATATTAATAACTAAACAACTTTCCAAACATACACATCTCATTGCCGTCATTTTTTGACGGGCAAGTCGCTAGTCACATATATAGTTGTGAGCATGCGGGTTGTTGCTAATGCTGCAGGCTCGCATAGCAAGACAGTGGCCCTTGCGAAGCAAGAACCTCAGTTGCTGGCATGGAGCGCCGAAGGCGCTCCTTACCAGCAACTGCGGACCTCGCAAAATTTACGGACTTGCAATAAAAAAATACGAGACGCGGGACTTAGAAAAAAAAACATTACGACCACACAAAAATACGACCTTACCGCCTGAAACCCGAGCACATGAAAACATTAAAAACACAATAAATATACACAAGAAATACATAAAAAGCTTACCCACAGCAAGGGGGGCATCCAGGACCTCGGAAACTGAAGTTACACCTCAATTTCACTCGAAATACAAAAGTTTAGACACCTGAAAAACCCCTAATCAAGAGAAAAAATGGCAGCCGAACAAATCGAAAACGAGGCTACAGGACCCTAAAGACGCAAAACACCACCAAACACATACGGATTTTCCAAAAAAGACTGACGCCATCTGTAACGGAACCCATCACTGTTTTACCCTGTTTATGGTTATTTAATTCTTGGTTAAAATATGATCCTAGTAATATACTGTATGTATGTTGGTTTATGCTCTGCAGAATATTGGCCCCAGGCTAGTGCAGACCTTGGCAGGAGAGATAATCCTGTTACAGATAAGGACGTTTATTCATTCTCAAACATAAGAACAAAGACAGCTGATTTAATCATTGTCTGATTATATCAAGGAGCCTCAGGGAGGGGTGACCACACCTATTGTTCTTTTTATGTGTATTGTGTGGCCAAATATGGGCATGTGTATTGCCTGTGGCAAGAGATGTGTATAAATATTTCTGCACAACAAAATAAAGTTCAGTTCTGCTCCTGAAACTGTGTGTCGTCCAGTTATTGGGATTGCGGTTGGGATATTGTTATTATTTTACCTGTTGAAAACCTTGCCTGTGGATTTACCATTTACTTGTTCCTGAGCCTCACTGGGATTATAAGCGGAGATAACCTGGGGAATATTGCCTCTCCGCTACACCATCCAAGAACAAAGACGCCAAATCAGCCACAGCCGCGTGTAACGGATCTCCTGGCACCCCGACTGGGTACCTCCGTTGATGGACGCTTCCTAGCTTGCGCCGAGGACTACAAGCACCGCACCGGACTCCACAACCGCCGTAGCTTAACTGGAGCCGCGCCGTCTTCCTTCCACCCTGTATGAATCTCCAGCATCCAGGACCGCGTGTGGAAGACCTCTCCTCCAAGGAGAGTACATCAGGAACAAGAGTTCAGTAGTTAAAGCTCAAGGGAGTATGCAGCGCATAGCTATCCCCAGTGTGATATAGCAATTCCCTCCAAGAACGAGACGAGGCTACGTTTTGCAGGGTCAAGTAGAACTCCCTTTACTGAAACAACACACATTTATAAACACTTCACATACACAGTAGGGGCAGTGACTACCTTTGGTCCACCCCTAATTACCTCTGGCCAATCAGACAGGGTTAAGGCGTGGGAGCCAGGAGTCCCCTCCCCCAGGAGCCACCCACTAGGCATGACTAACTGCTCATTCTACCTCTGGCGGTGGAGAGAGTAACATCCCTAGGCTCACTTACTCCTCTGCTGGGAGTATGGGGAAACCCCAGGCCATCTCATTATTCAAGAGTCCTTACCCCCATTGTTCATGGTGCCATCTTGTCTGCTAAAACCCTTTTGTTCTGCTATCTCTTGTGTGTTTTAGCAGATACTATTAAGAGGCAGATGGGCAACTCCTGACCAAGTGTATGAGATCAAAGCTATTTGACTGTATACCACACAATACAATATTTTTACAGATATAACCACAACATATTATAACCCAGAACATATCTGCAGATAGCTTAGGTCTGAGCACACATTATTACTGAATGGCGCTCAGACCACATACATACAGTTCAATGGCCATGGAACCAAAGTCTTTCTCATAGTCTTTCATTATATGAATGGGCTCCATGGCATAGCTATCTGGGGTATCACCGCTCACACAGGGCAAGTACCGAATGACCCCCCTGTATTTAAAGGGCCAGAATGAGTGACATACACTCTGGTATGGCCGAATACTGTTTTTAAAGGGCAATATGTCCCAGAGCCATAGTCGCAGGGCAGGAGGCTGGCAATAAGTCCTCTCCAGGACAAAGTGGCCAAGGGCACTTCGTCACACCGTGTACCACACATTAGGCGCCATTTTACAACACTAACTTACACAATGCGGAAGTACACAGCTACCCTAACGAATTTTCCTCACGCACGCAGCCTATTTACACTACACACTGCACACATTGCTGACACACAGCAGCTCCACAGCAGTGAAAACACAAATTCTATGCTGCAGCAACATGAAAACAGATTGACAGCTCTTCTGCACAATGCTTCCTGATATATTACTTCAAAATAGGTAAAGTATATTAATTTATTATTTTATTAATTATTTCATTAGCATACAAAAAAACAATGCTCATAGCACACAAACAATCAACAGCCTCGCAATGTCAGGTTTCTGTGCTGTAAAAAAATGAGACAAAAGATAAATCATTTCAGAGCTTTTTCCACCTTTAATGTGACCTATAAACTGTACAACTCAATTGAAAAACAAACTGAAATCTTTTAGGTGGAGGGAAGAAGAAAAAAAAAGAAAAATAATGTGGTTGCATAAGTCTGCACACCCTCTTATAACTGGGGATGTAGCTGTGTTCAGAATTAAGCAATCACATTCCAAATCGTGTTCAATAGGAGTGAGCATACACCTGCCATCATTTAAAGTGCCTCTGATTAACCCCAAATAAAGTTCAGCTGTTCTAGTTGGTCTTTCATGAAATTTTCTGAGTCGCATCCCACAGCAAAAGCCATGGTCCACAGAGAGCTTCCAAAGCAACAGAGGGATCTCATTGTTAAAAGGTATCAGTCAGGAGAAGGGTACAAAATAATTTCCAAGGCATTAGATATACCATGTAACACAGTGAAGACAATCATCATCAAGTGGAGAAAATATGGCACAACAGTGACATTACCAAGAACTGGAGCTCCCTCCAAAATTGATGAAAAGACGAGAAGAAAACTGTTCTGGGAGGCTACCAAGAGGCCTACAGCAACATTAAAGGAGCTGCAGGAATATCTGGCAAGTACTGGCTGTGTGGTACATGTGACTACAATCTCCCGTATTCTTTAAATGTCTGGGCTATGGGGTAGAGTGGCAAGACAAAAGCCTTTTCTTACGAAGAAAAACATCCAAGCCAGGCTACATTTTGCAAAAACACATCTGAAGTCTCCCAAAAGCATGCGGGAAAAGGTGTTATGGTCTGATGAAACCAAGGTTGAACTTTTTGGCCATAATTCCAAAAGATATATTTGGCGCAAAAACAACACTGCACATCACCAAAAGAACACCATACCCACAGTGAAGCATGGTGGTGGCAGCATCATGCTTTGGGGTTGTTTTTCTTCAGCTGGAACTGGGGCCTTAGTTAAAATAGAGGGAATTATGAACAGTTCCAAATACCAGTCAATATTGGCACAAAACCTTCAGGCTTCTGCTAGAAAGGAACTTCACCTTTCAGCATGACAATGACCCAAAGCATACATCCAAATCAACAAAGGAATGGCTTCACCAGAAGAAGATTAAAGTTTTGGAATGGCCCAGCCAGAGCCCAGACCGGAATCCGATTGAAAATCTGTGGTGTGATCTGAAGAGGGCTGTGCACAGGAGATGCCCTCGCAATCTGACAGATTTGGAGTGTTTTTGCAAAGAAGAGTGGGCAAATCTTGCCAAGTCAAAATGTGCCATGCTAATAGACTCATACCCAAAAGGAGGAGTGCAGTGATGCTGTGTTATATGGAGGAGTGCAGTGCGGCGGGGGGTGTTATAGTAGGAGGGTGCAGTGATGCTGTGTTATAGGGAGGAGTGTAGTGAGGTTGTGTTATATGGAGGAGTGCAGTGATGCTGTGTTATAGGGAGGGTGCAGTGATGCTGTGTTGTAGGGAGGAGTGCAGTGATGCTGTGTTACAGTAGGAGGGTGCAGTGATGCTGTGTTATAGGGAGGAGTGCAGTGATGCTGTGTTACAGTAGGAGGGTGCAGTGATGCTGTGTTATAGGGAGGAGTGCTGTGCTGCTAGTGTTATAGGGAGGAGTGCAGTGATGCTGTGTTATAGGGAGGAGTGCAGTGCTGCTTGTGTTACAGTAGCTGGGTGCAGTGATGTTGTGTTATAGGGAGGAGTGCAGTGCGGCGGGGGGTGTTATAGTAGGAGGGTGCAGTGATGCTGTGTTATAGGGATGAGTGCAGTGATGATGTTATAGGGAGGAGTGCAGTGATGCTGTGTTATAGGGAGGAGTGCAGTGGTGCTTGTGTTACAGTAGGAGGGTGCAGTGATGTTGTGTTATAGGGAGGAGAGCAGTGGTGCTTGTGTTACAGTAGGAGGGTGCAATGATGTTGTGTTATAGGGAGGAGTGCAGTAATGCTATGTTATAGGGAGGAGTGCTGTGCTGCTAGTGTTATAGGGAGGAGTGCAGTGATGCTGTGTTATAGGGAGGAGTGCAGTGCTGCTTGTGTTACAGTAGCTGGGTGCAGTGATGTTGTGTTATAGGGAAGAGTGCAGTGGTGCTGGTGTTACAGTAGCTGGGTGCAGTGATGCTGTGTTATAGGGAGGACTGCAGTGATGCTGTGTTATAGGGAGGAGTGCAGTGCTGCTGGTGTTACAGTAGGAGGGTGCAGTGATGCTGTGTTATAGGGAGGAGTGCAGTGCTGCTAGTGTTATAGTGAGGAGTGCAGTGCTGCAGGTGTTACAGTAGGAGGGTGCAGTGATGCTGTGTTATAGGGAGGAGTGCAGTGGTGCTTGTGCTATAGGCAGGAGTGCAGTGCTGCTGGTGTTACAGTAGGGGGTGCAGTGATGCTGTGTTATAGGGAGGAGTGCAGTGCTGCTGGTGTTATAGTAGGAGGATGCAGTGATGCTGTGTTATAGGGAGGAGTGCAGTGGTGCTGTGTTATAGGGAGGAGTGCAGTGGTGCTTGTGTTACAGTAGGAGGGTGCAGTGATGTTGTGTTATAGGGAGGAGTGCAGTGGTGCTTGTGTTACAGTAGAAGGGTGCAATGATGTTGTGTTATAGGGAGGAGTGCTGTGCTGCTAGTGTTATAGGGAGGAGTGCAGTGCTGCTTGTGTTACAGTAGCTGGGTGCAGTGATGTTGTGTTATAGGGAGGAGTGCAGTGGTGCTGGTGTTACAGTAGCTGGGTGCAGTGATGCTGTGTTATAGGGAGGAGTGCAGTGATGCTGTGTTATAGGGAGGAGTGCAGTGCTGCTGGTGTTACAGTAGGAGGGGTACAGTGATGCTGTGTTATAGGGAGGAGTGCAGTGCTGCTAGTGTTATAGGGAGGAGTGCAGTGCTGCAGGTGTTACAGTAGGAGGGTGCAGTGATGCTGTGTTATAGGGAGGAGTGCAGTGGTGCTTGTGTTATAGGCAGGAGTGCAGTGCTGCTGGTGTTACAGCAGGGGGTGCAGTGATGCTGTGTTATAGGGAGGAGTGCAGTGCTGCTGGTGTTATAGTAGGAGGATGCAGTGATGTTGTGTTATACGGAGGAGTGCAGTGGTGCTGTGTTATAGGGAGGAGTGCAGCGATGCTGTGTTATAGGGAGGAGTACAGTAATGTAGTGTTATAGTGATAAGTAGGAGGGTGCAGTTATGCTGTGTTAAATGGAGGAGTGCAGTGCTGCTTTGTTATAGGGAGTAGTGCAGTGATGCTGTTGTTACAGTAGCTGGGTGCAGTGATGCTGTGTTATAGGGAGGAGTGCAGTGATGCTGTGTTATAGGGAGGAGTGCAGTGGTGCTTTGTTATAGGGAGTAGTGCAGTGATGCTGGTGTTACAGTAGCTGGGTGCAGTGATGCTGTGTTATAGGGAGGAGTGCAGTCGTGCTTGTGTTATAGGCAGGAGTGCAGTGATGCTGTGTTATAGGGAGGAGTGCAGTGCTGCTAGTGTTATAGGGAGGAGTGCAGTGGTGCTTGTGTTACAGTAGGAGGGTGCAGTGATGCTGTGTTATAGGGAGGAGTGCAGCTGTGCTTGTGTTATAGGCAGGAGTGCAGTGATGCTGTGTTATAGGGAGGAGTGCAGTGATGCTGTGTTATAGGGAGGAGTGCAGTGGTGCTTGTGTTACAGTAGGAGGGTGCAGTGATGCTGTGTTATAGGGAGGAGTGCAGCCGTGCTTGTGTTATAGGCAGGAGTGCAGTGATGCTGTGTTATAGGGAGGAGTGCAGTGAGGTTGTGTTATATGGAGGAGTGCAGTGATGCTGTGTTATAGGGAGGGTGCAGTGATGCTGTGTTGTAGGGAGGAGTGCAGTGCTGCTGGTGTTACAGTAGGAGGGTGCAGTGATGCTGTGTTATAGGGAGGAGTGCAGTGATGCTGTGTTACAGTAGGAGGGTGCAGTGATGCTGTGTTATAGGGAGGAGTGCTGTGCTGCTAGTGTTATAGGGAGGAGTGCAGTGATGCTGTGTTATAGGGAGGAGTGCAGTGCTGCTTGTGTTACAGTAGCTGGGTGCAGTGATGTTGTGTTATAGGGAGGAGTGCAGTGCGGCGGGGGGTGTTATAGTAGGAGGGTGCAGTGATGCTGTGTTATAGGGATGAGTGCAGTGATGATGTTATAGGGAGGAGTGCAGTGATGCTGTGTTATAGGGAGGAGTGCAGTGGTGCTTGTGTTACAGTAGGAGGGTGCAGTGATGTTGTGTTATAGGGAGGAGAGCAGTGGTGCTTGTGTTACAGTAGGAGGGTGCAATGATGTTGTGTTATAGGGAGGAGTGCAGTAATGCTATGTTATAGGGAGGAGTGCTGTGCTGCTAGTGTTATAGGGAGGAGTGCAGTGATGCTGTGTTATAGGGAGGAGTGCAGTGCTGCTTGTGTTACAGTAGCTGGGTGCAGCGATGTTGTGTTATAGGGAGGAGTGCAGTGGTGCTGGTGTTACAGTAGCTGGGTGCAGTGATGCTGTGTTATAGGGAGGAGTGCAGTGATGCTGTGTTATAGGGAGGAGTGCAGTGGTGCTGGTGTTACAGTAGCTGGGTGCAGTGATGCTGTGTTATAGGGAGGAGTGCAGTGATGCTGTGTTATAGGGAGGAGTGCAGTGCTGCTGGTGTTACAGTAGGAGGAGTGCAGTGATGCTGTGTTATAGGGAGGAGTGCAGTGCTGCTGGTGTTACAGTAGGAGGGTGCAGTGATGCTGTGTTATAGGGAGGAGTGCAGTGCTGCTAGTGTTATAGTGAGGAGTGCAGTGCTGCAGGTGTTACAGTAGGAGGGTGCAGTGATGCTGTGTTATAGGGAGGAGTGCAGTGGTGCTTGTGCTATAGGCAGGAGTGCAGTGCTGCTGGTGTTACAGTAGGGGGTGCAGTGATGCTGTGTTATAGGGAGGAGTGCAGTGCTGCTGGTGTTATAGTAGGAGGATGCAGTGATGCTGTGTTATAGGGAGGAGTGCAGTGGTGCTGTGTTATAGGGAGGAGTGCAGTGGTGCTTGTGTTACAGTAGGAGGGTGCAGTGATGTTGTGTTATAGGGAGGAGTGCAGTGGTGCTTGTGTTACAGTAGAAGGGTGCAATGATGTTGTGTTATAGGGAGGAGTGCTGTGCTGCTAGTGTTATAGGGAGGAGTGCAGTGCTGCTTGTGTTACAGTAGCTGGGTGCAGTGATGTTGTGTTATAGGGAGGAGTGCAGTGGTGCTGGTGTTACAGTAGCTGGGTGCAGTGATGCTGTGTTATAGGGAGGAGTGCAGTGATGCTGTGTTATAGGGAGGAGTGCAGTGCTGCTGGTGTTACAGTAGGAGGGTGCAGTGATGCTGTGTTATAGGGAGGAGTGCAGTGCTGCTAGTGTTATAGGGAGGAGTGCAGTGCTGCAGGTGTTACAGTAGGAGGGTGCAGTGATGCTGTGTTATAGGGAGGAGTGCAGTGGTGCTTGTGTTATAGGCAGGAGTGCAGTGCTGCTGGTGTTACAGCAGGGGGTGCAGTGATGCTGTGTTATAGGGAGGAGTGCAGTGCTGCTGGTGTTATAGTAGGAGGATGCAGTGATGTTGTGTTATACGGAGGAGTGCAGTGGTGCTTGTGTTATATGGAGGAGTGCAGTGATGCTGTGTTATAGGGAGGAGTGCAGCGATGCTGTGTTATAGGGAGGAGTACAGTAATGTAGTGTTATAGTGATAAGTAGGAGGGTGCAGTTATGCTGTGTTAAATGGAGGAGTGCAGTGATGCTGTGTTATAGGGAGGAGTGCAGTGCTGTTGGTGTTACAGTAGGAGGGTGCAGTGATGCTGTGTTATAGGCAGGAGTGCAGTGCTGCTTTGTTATAGGGAGTAGTGCAGTGATGCTGGTGTTACAGTAGCTGGGTGCAGTGATGCTGTGTTATAGGGAGGAGTGCAGTGATGCTGTGTTATAGGGAGGAGTGCAGTGGTGCTTTGTTATAGGGAGTAGTGCAGTGATGCTGGTGTTACAGTAGCTGGGTGCAGTGATGCTGTGTTATAGGGAGGAGTGCAGTCGTGCTTGTGTTATAGGCAGGAGTGCAGTGATGCTGTGTTATAGGGAGGAGTGCAGTGCTGCTAGTGTTATAGGGAGGAGTGCAGTGCTGCTAGTGTTATAGGGAGGAGTGCAGTGGTGCTTGTGTTACAGTAGGAGGGTGCAGTGATGCTGTGTTATAGGGAGGAGTGCAGCCGTGCTTGTGTTATAGGCAGGAGTGCAGTGATGCTGTGTTATAGGGAGGAGTGCAGTGATGCTGTGTTATAGGGAGGAGTGCAGTGGTGCTTGTGTTACAGTAGGAGGGTGCAGTGATGCTGTGTTATAGGGAGGAGTGCAGCCGTGCTTGTGTTATAGGCAGGAGTGCAGTGATGCTGTGTTATAGGGAGGAGTGCAGCGATGCTGTGTTATAGGGAGGAGTGCAGTGATGCTGGTGTTACAGTAGGAGGGTGCAGTGATGCTGTGTTATAGGGAGGAGTGCAGTGATGCTGGTGTTACAGTAGCTGGGTGCAGTGATGCTGTGTTATAGGGAGGAGTGCAGTGATGCTGTGTTATAGGGAGGAGTGCAGTGATGCTGGTGTTACAGTAGGAGTGTGCAGTGATGCTGTGTTATGAGGAGGAGTGCAGTGATGCTGGTGTTACAGTAGGAGGGTGCAGTGATGCTGTGTTATAGGGAGGAGTGCAGTGATGCTGGTGTTACAGTAGGATGGTGCAGTGATGCTGTGTTATAGGGAGGAGTGCAGTGATGCTGTGTTACAGTAGGAGGGTGCAGTGATGCTGTGTTATAGGGAGGAGTGCAGTGATGCTGTGTTATAGGGAGGAGTGCAGTGATGCTGGTGTTACAGTAGGAGGAGTGCAGTGATGCTGTGTTATAGGGAGGAGTGCAGTGATGCTGGTGTTACAGTAGGAGGGTGCAGTGATGCTGTGTTATAGGGAGGAGTGCAGTGATGCTGTGTTACAGTAGGAGGGTGCAGTGCTGCTGTGTTATAGGGAGGAGTGCAGTGATGCTGTGTTACAGTAGGAGGGTGCAGTGCTGCTGTGTTATAGGGAGGAGTGCAGTGATGCTGTGTTACAGTAGGAGGAGTGCAGTGATGCTGTGTTATAGGGAGGAGTGCAGTGATGCTGTGTTACAGTAGGAGGAGTGCAGTGATGCTGTGTTATAGGGAGGAGTGCAGTGATGCTGGTGTTACAGTAGGAGGGTGCAGTGATGCTGTGTTATAGGGAGGAGTGCAGTGATGCTGTGTTACAGTAGGAGGGTGCAGTGATGCTGTGTTATAGGGAGGAGTGCAGTGATGCTGGTGTTACAGTAGGAGGGTGCAGTGATGCTGTGTTATAGGGAGGAGTGCAGTGATGCTGTGTTATAGGGAGGAGTGCAGTTGTGTTGTGTTATAGGGAGGAGTGCAGTGATGCTTGTGTTATAGGGAGGAGTGCAGTGCTGCTTGTGTTACAGTAGGAGGGTGCAGTGCTGCTGTGTTATAGGGAGGAGTGCAGTGATGCTGTGTTATAGGGAGGAGTGCAGTTGTGTTGTGTTATAGGGAGGAGTGCAGTGATGCTTGTGTTATAGGGAGGAGTGCAGTGATGCTGTGTTACAGTAGGAGGGTGCAGTGATGCTTGTGTTATAGGGAGGAGTGCAGTGATGCTTGTGTTATAGGGAGGAGTGCAGTGATGCTTGTGTTATAGGGAGGAGTGCAGTGATGCTGTGTTACAGTAGGAGGGTGCAGTGATGCTGTGTTATAGGGAGGAGTGCAGTGATGCTGTGTTATAGGGAGGAGTGCAGTGATGCTGGTGTTACAGTAGGAGGAGTGCAGTGATGCTGTGTTATAGGGAGGAGTGCAGTGATGCTGGTGTTACAGTAGGAGGAGTGCAGTGATGCTGTGTTATAGGGAGGAGTGCAGTGATGCTGGTGTTACAGTAGGAGGGTGCAGTGATGCTGTGTTATAGGGAGGAGTGCAGTGATGCTGTGTTACAGTAGGAGGGTGCAGTGATGCTTGTGTTATAGGGAGGAGTGCAGTGATGCTTGTGTTATAGGGAGGAGTGCAGTGATGCTGTGTTACAGTAGGAGGGTGCAGTGATGCTTGTGTTATAGGGAGGAGTGCATTGATGCTTGTGTTATAGGGAGGAGTGCAGTGATGCTGTGTTACAGTAGGAGGGTGCAGTGATGCTGTGTTATAGGGAGGAGTGCAGTGATGCTGGTGTTACAGTAGGAGTGTGCAGTGATGCTGTGTTATGGGGAGGAGTGCAGTGATGCTGGTGTTACAGTAGGAGGGTGCAGTGATGCTGTGTTATAGGGAGGAGTGCAGTGATGCTGGTGTTACAGTAGGAGGGTGCAGTGATGCTGTGTTATAGGGAGGAGTGCAGTGATGCTGTGTTACAGTAGGAGGGTGCAGTGATGCTGTGTTATAGGGAGGAGTGCAGTGATGCTGTGTTATAGGGAGGAGTGCAGTGATGCTGGTGTTACAGTAGGAGGGTGCAGTGATGCTGTGTTATAGGGAGGAGTGCAGTGATGCTGGTGTTACAGTAGGAGGGTGCAGTGATGCTGTGTTATAGGGAGGAGTGCAGTGATGCTGTGTTATAGGGAGGAGTGCAGTTGTGTTGTGTTATAGGGAGGAGTGCAGTGATGCTTGTGTTATAGGGAGGAGTGCAGTGCTGCTTGTGTTACAGTAGGAGGGTGCAGTGCTGCTGTGTTATAGGGAGGAGTGCAGTTGTGTTGTGTTATAGGGAGGAGTGCAGTGATGCTTGTGTTATAGGGAGGAGTGCAGTGCTGCTTGTGTTATAGGGAGGAGTGCAGTGCTGCTTGTGTTACAGTAGGAGGGTGCAGTGATGCTGTGTTATAGGGAGGAGTGCAATTGTGTTGTGTTATAGGGAGGAGTGCAGTGATGCTTGTGTTATAGGGAGGAGTGCAGTGATGCTGTGTTACAGTAGGAGGGTGCAGTGATGCTGTGTTATAGGGAGGAGTGCAGTGATGCTGTGTTACAGTAGGA
This sequence comes from Discoglossus pictus, assembly GCA_027410445.1. NCBI lineage: Eukaryota > Metazoa > Chordata > Amphibia > Anura > Alytidae > Discoglossus > Discoglossus pictus. Next base: position 21,539,259 of record CM050163.1, on the reverse strand, counting down.
GGGTGCAGTGATGCTTGTGTTATAGGGAGGAGTGCAGTGATGCTGTGTTACAGTAGGAGGGTGCAGTGATGCTTGTGTTATAGGGAGGAGTGCAGTGATGCTGTGTTACAGTAGGAGGGTGCAGTGATGCTTGTGTTATAGGGAGGAGTGCAGTGATGCTGTGTTACAGTAGGAGGGTGCAGTGCTGCTGTGTTATAGGGAGGAGTGCAGTGATGCTGTGTTACAGTAGGAGGGTGCAGTGCTGCTGTGTTATAGGGAGGAGTGCAGTGATGCTGTGTTACAGTAGGAGGAGTGCAGTGATGCTGTGTTATAGGGAGGAGTGCAGTGATGCTGGTGTTACAGTAGGAGGGTGCAGTGATGCTGTGTTATAGGGAGGAGTGCAGTGCTGCTTGTGTTACAGTAGGAGGGTGCAGTGCTGCTGTGTTATAGGGAGGAGTGCAGTGATGCTGTGTTATAGTGAGGAGTGCAGTTGTGTTGTGTTATAGGGAGGAGTGCAGTGATGCTTGTGTTATAGGGAGGAGTGCAGTGCTGCTTGTGTTACAGTAGGAGGGTGCAGTGCTGCTGTGTTATAGGGAGGAGTGCAGTTGTGTTGTGTTATAGGGAGGAGTGCAGTGATGCTTGTGTTATAGGGAGGAGTGCAGTGATGCTTGTGTTATAGGGAGGAGTGCAGTGCTGCTTGTGTTATAGGGAGGAGTGCAGTGCTGCTTGTGTTACAGTAGGAGGGTGCAGTGATGCTGTGTTATAGGGAGGAGTGCAATTGTGTTGTGTTATAGGGAGGAGTGCAGTGATGCTTGTGTTATAGGGAGGAGTGCAGTGATGCTGTGTTACAGTAGGAGGGTGCAGTGATGCTGTGTTATAGGGAGGAGTGCAGTGATGCTGTGTTACAGTAGGAGGGTGCAGTGATGCTTGTGTTATAGGGAGGAGTGCAGTGATGCTGTGTTACAGTAGGAGGGTGCAGTGATGCTTGTGTTATAGGGAGGAGTGCAGTGATGCTGTGTTACAGTAGGAGGGTGCAGTGATGCTTGTGTTATAGGGAGGAGTGCAGTGATGCTGTGTTACAGTAGGAGGGTGCAGTGCTGCTGTGTTATAGGGAGGAGTGCAGTGATGCTGTGTTACAGTAGGAGGGTGCAGTGCTGCTGTGTTATAGGGAGGAGTGCAGTGATGCTGTGTTACAGTAGGAGGAGTGCAGTGATGCTGTGTTATAGGGAGGAGTGCAGTGATGCTGGTGTTACAGTAGGAGGGTGCAGTGATGCTGTGTTATAGGGAGGAGTGCAGTGATGCTGTGTTATAGGGAGGAGTGCAGTTGTGTTGTGTTATAGGGAGGAGTGCAGTGATGCTTGTGTTATAGGGAGGAGTGCAGTGCTGCTTGTGTTACAGTAGGAGGGTGCAGTGCTGCTGTGTTATAGGGAGGAGTGCAGTGATGCTGTGTTATAGTGAGGAGTGCAGTTGTGTTGTGTTATAGGGAGGAGTGCAGTGATGCTTGTGTTATAGGGAGGAGTGCAGTGATGCTGTGTTACAGTAGGAGGGTGCAGTGATGCTGTGTTATAGGGAGGAGTGCAGTCCTGCTGGTGTTACAGTAGGAGGGTGCAGTGATGCCATGTTATAGGGAGGAGTGCAGTGATGCTGTGTTATAGGGAGGAGTGCAGTGATGCTGTGTTACAGTAGCTGGGTGCAGTGCCTGTCCTAGTGGTCACATGTGATGCACACACTGCATGCACATCCCCCTCCCCTCCCCTCCAGTAGCAGCCAGCACAGCTGGAGCTATTCCTGACAGTCAGAGCTGGGATGGCGGGGGCTGCCAGGTGAGGAGGGGGAGGAGGCTGAGGCTGTGTTGGCATCATCATCAGGACTGAGTGTGCATGAGCTGCAGGTGCAGTGACCTCACCTGGGGACCTGGGCAGTGCCAGCCTCACCACACAGGACCTGGGCAGTGCCAGCCTCACCACACAGGACCTGGGCAGTGCCAGCCACACCACACAGGACCAGGACAGTGCCAGCCTCACCATACAGGACCAGGGCAGTGCCAACCACACCACATAGGACCAGGACAGTGCCAGCCTCACCACACAGGACCAGGACAGTGCCAGCCTCACCACACAGGACCTGGGCAGTGCCAGCCTCACCACATAGGACCAGGGCAGTGCCAACCACACCACATAGGACCAGGACAGTGCCAGCCTCACCACACAGGACCAGGACAGTGCCAGCCTCACCACACAGGACCTGGGCAGTGCCAGCCTCACCACACAGGACCAGGGCAGTGCCAGCCTCACCACACAGGACCTGGGCAGTGCCAGCCTCACTACACAGGACCAGGGCAGTGCCAACCACACCACATAGGACCTGGGCAGTGCCAGCCTCACCACACAGGACCTGGGCACTGCTAGCCACAACATCCTGAGGACCTGACACCTCTAATAATACCAGAATACCTGGGCACAGCTACACCCCACCTGTGGACATTGGCGCTGGCAATAATAAAGGACCTGGCTACAGCTACCCCCCACCTGAGGACCTGGCAGCCAGCCATCACCACAACCCCAAACACCCATCACATGACCTGGCACCCACGCCAGCCCACTCCCCCCCCTGCTGGACCTCCTTCTCACCCAGTGACCCAATGCCCCGCTGCACAGACTGGACCCAGGACCATGCCAGCAGGCAGTGCCAGGATAGAGAAGTAAGTGCCCCTGCCCTGTCTGGGGGTGTCTGGAGAGCCCGGGCAGCCTTACTGCAGTGCAGCAAAACTGGCAGCGCCCCGCCCGCTGGCTCAGGGTGATGTCATCCAGGAATGGGGGGCACCTGGCATGGGAGGGGGGCTCCGGGGGAAGGGACAACATGGCCCTGCAAGGGGGTAAAGCTACCATAAAGGGGGGGCATTTAGTAATGTGCAAGTGTAATATATACACTCACACAGATACACATACACATACACACACATACACACATACACACACACATACACACACACATATATATATATGTACTGTATAATCTGGATTTAGTGTATATGTGATTATCTGTGTGAATATGTGTCCAGGCCTCGCCTCCATCCTCCCCTTTATTTGTCTATCTCACAATGACCCCCAATACTGTCAGGAATGGATGATATACACTGATTATTGCCCATGCCAATGAGCTTCCTCCCAGGCCCCTCTGATACAGACATATTGTTTCTGCTACATTGTATCCTCTAATAACATTACAGCAGAACTGAATGTATATGTACATAACCCAACCACCCCAGTATCACCCAGGATGCAATGCATCAGTTTGTTATTGGGGCAGGGGGCATTGTTGCTGACTTCCCTAATTTCCTATATATTGGCCAAAATAACATTTTATAACTGAAAATCTAAACTATGTAAAAAATCAGCAGGTGTAAAGCATCAGGGCCCACAACAGGGCAGGGCCCCTGCTGCCAGGATAAAGGGGGTCTTAATTTATTTTATTATTCTTTTTCTGACTCATTTACTATTGGCTGTTTCTATATCAGTAATTAAGGCCTTGCCTAATTGATCATGATCCCTCTCTGAAATGCCACGTACATTTGTGTGGCTTAAGGTTTCGTCTTTCGGCCAGGTAGCTGCGGGCTTGACCAATTGAATAACTCTTTAACTGTTAAAAATTTCAAGCCGCAGAATTGAATAGGGGTCATAGTATCATATTTATTAAAAACTCACAAGGTGAGTACTGGTGTCCATGCTGGGGGGGAAGCCTCCTGGGCACATCTTCAGTTTCTCCATGTCTGTTGTCCATGCTGTGGGGGAAGCCTCCTGGGCACATCTTGAGTTTCTCCATGTCTGTTGTCCATGTTGTGGGGGAAGCCTCCTGGGCACATCTTGAGTTTCTCCATGTCTGTTGTCCATGCTGTGGGGGAAGCCTCCTGGGCACATCTTGAGTTTCTCCATGTCTGTTGTCCATGCTGTGGGGGAAGCCTCCTGGTCACATCTTGAGTTTCTCAATGTCTGTTGTCCATGCTGTGGGGGAAGCCTCCTGGGCACATCTTGAGTTTCTCCATGTCTGTTGTCCATGCTGTGGGGGAAGACTCCTGGGAATTTCTCCATGTCTGTTGTCCATGCTGTGGGGGAAGCCTCCTGGGCAAATCTTGAATTTCTCCATGTCTGTTGTCCATGCTGTGGGGGAAGCCTCCTGGGCACATCTTGAGTTTCTCCATGTCTGTTGTCCATGCTGTGGGGGAAGCCTCCTGGGCACATCTTGAGTTTCTCCAAGTCTGTTGTCTATGCTGCGGGGGAAGCCTCCTGGGCACATCTTGAGTTTCTCCATGTCTGTTGTCCATGCTGTGGGGGAAGCCTCCTGGGCACACCTTGAGTTTCTCCATGTCTGTTGTCTATGCTGTGGGGGAAGCCTCCTGGGCACATCTTGAATTTCTCCATGTCTGTTGTCCATGCTGTGGGGGAAGCCTCCTGGGCCTATCTTGAGTTTCTCCATGTCTGTTGTCCATGCTGTGGGGGAAGCCTCCTGGGCCCATCTTGAGTTTCTCCATGTCTGTTGTCCATGCTGTGGGGGAAGCCTCCTGGGCCCATCTTGAGTTTCTCCATGTCTGTTGTCCATGCTGTGGGGGAAGCCTCCTGGGCACATCTAGTTTCTCCATGTCTGTTGTCCATTCTGTGGGGGAAGCCTCCTGGGCACACCTTGAGTTTCTCCATGTCTGTTGTCCATGATGTGGGGGAAGCCTCCTGGGCACATCTTGAATTTCTCCATGTCTGTTGTCCATGCTGTGGGGGAAGCCTCCTGGGCCCATCTTGAGTTTCTCCATGTCTGTTGTCCATGCTCTGGGGGAAGCCTCCTGGGCACATCTTGAGTTTCTCCATGTCTGTTGTCCATGCTGTGGGGGAAGCCTCCTGGGCACATCTTGATTTTCTCCATGTCTGTTGTCCATGCTGTGGGGGAAGCCTCCTGGGCCCATCTTGAGTTTCTCCATGTCTGTTGTCCATGCTGTGGGGGAAGCCTCCTGGGCACATCTTGATTTTCTCCATGTCTGTTGTCCATGCTGTGGGGGAAGCCTCCTGGGCCCATCTTGAGTTTCTCCATGTCTGTTGTCCATGCTGTGGGTGAAGCCTCCTGGGCACATCTTGAGTTTCTCCATGTCTGTTGTCCATGCTGTGGGGGAAGCCTCCTGGGCCCATCTTGAGTTTCTCCATGTCTGTTGTCCATGCTGTGGGGGAAGCCTCCTGGGCACATCTTCAGTTTCTCCATGTCTGTTGTCCATGCTGTGGGGGAAGCCTCCTGGGCACATCTTGAGTTTCTCAATGTCTGTTGTCCATGCTGTGGGGGAAGCCTCCTGGGCACATCTTGAGTTTCTCCATGTCTGTTGTCCATGCTGTGGGGGAAGCCTCCTGGGCACATCTTGAGTTTCTCAATGTCTGTTGTCCATGCTGTGGGGGAAGACTCCTGGGCACATCTTGATTTTCTCCATATCTGTTGTCCATGCTGTGGGGGAAGCCTCCTGGGCACATCTTGAGTTTCTCCATGTCTGTTGTCCATGCTGTGGGCGAAGCCTCCTGGGCACATCTTGATTTTCTCCATGTCTGTTGTCCATGCTGTGGGGGAAGCCTCCTGGGCACATTTTTTGGTGACACTTTTTTCCGAGTGTAAAGCAACACCTGGTAATAATGTAACCTGTAATAGCCAAACGTTGATATACTGTCTGGTGGTATAAATAAGATTTTAATATAAAAATGCCTGACTTAAAATGGCAAGTGGTGACAGCAGACACCTTGTAGGATTACTATGGGAACACGTGACTGTGGGGGATTTAAAGGGATATGGAAGGTCCCTGGATGTTACTAGGTATATAATATACTTGTGTATCTATTTACTTTTATGTACTTTATATTAATAAGAAGTGCTTATATATCTGCCTAAAATCAAGTAAATATTATCTGTATGGGTCCGCTCACTGCAGCGTATGCAGACACAGACTCTGTAGGGGTGGATGTGCAATGTAGCCTACCCTATCAGGGACCACGTCTCAGCATGTTGCAGAGAGATAGTCACTGATTGGTTAGTATCAGACACTGCACAGCCACTACAGCAGAGTCTGTATCTGCATATGCTGCAGTAGGCAGACCCATTCAGGGACTATTTTTTTAGGACTATTTGTTTGATCTTAGGGAGAAAAAAACAGATCTTATAAGCACTTCTTAATAAAGTAAAGTACATAAAAGTAAATAGATACACAGGGGTATTATATACCCAGTCACATCAAGGAACCTTCCATATCGCTTGGAGTTCCTGGGGTGCAGGGTGCTGTTATGGGGTATCAATTAACATACCTCACAATTGTGCCTCTTTTGGGAGAACAGTTGGACTTTTTAGGGTAATTACCTGTCGCCCCCAACCTCTATTAAAGGTCTACATCTAAGAAATGGTGACCTGACGCCCTGCTTTCATGAGTCAGACCCCAATTGGGACATTACCCACTGATAACATCTGTAAAATATCCAAGGAAAGACAGGGAGGTCAGATAATAGCATTTGGATCTATCCTGTTATGTTGTCGGGACAGGTCCACCGCTGCAGTGCAGCCTCCAACCACTAGATGGTGCTGCCGATATTTTGCAGTGCTGCCGATATGTGAGAGAAGTTCTAAGCTTATAATGTTAGCCTAACCCTCACCCTAACCTCAACCCCCACCCTAACCCCACCCTCACCCCAACCCTAAACCTCACCCCAACCCTCACCTCACCCCAACCTTCACCCTAGCCGTAACCCTTGAACTAACTCTAACCCCAACCCTCACCCTAACCTCAATTCCCACCCTAACCCCAACCCTCACCCCAACCCTAAACCTCACCCCAACCCTCACCCCAACCCTAACCCTCACCCTAGCCGCAACCCTTGACCTAACTCTAACCCCAACCCTAACCCTAACAGTTTACCTAATCCTTGACTCTATGATATGGCTCCAGCATATCGGCTGCGCTATCTATCGGATGCTCACCACCACTGCTGCTGCCTTGCGCTGCGCTACCATAAAAGGATAGTACCTAGCATTTTTGGTATTTGTAAGCAGAAAAATTAAAGGAGCACTATGTTCATATTTTTCGGATTTGCTAATGTGAAGAAACACACTTAGAATATGCAAAATGTTCTTCCAGATGTTTTCTGTTGTATTTGTGAGTGCCTGACTTTTAGTATATACATCTGTATAAAGTCTTGATAGAAAAGTAGGCATCTGCCTACTCTGCCTAATGGGAAATGTGGCCCTGGTTTTCACCAAGCTGAGTGCATCCCTACTGTACTATAAGTTTTTTTTATCCTTAAAGGGGCGGTCTTATAAACCTATCCTTGCTTCAGATGACAAGATTTATATGTCAATATGTTCTGAGCCACAATTGTCTCCAATGCCATAGGTTTCTGGCACCTGGGTTAAGGGGATAATTGACTTTGTTTTACTGTTTGCAAACATTTTATTTTGAATGATTCCTGGATGCTTTTTTTCTTTTCGGGAAATTCTTCGTTCTTTCTTTATGCTATCACAAAACGCAACATGTTGTGGATAGCTTGAGTGCATCTGACACATTACAGAGCTGTGATAATGACTCACAATTGTGTTGGATACAGACGTTACAACATCAGATACAGAAAAAAATATGTACAGAAAGCCGCACTTTACAGATATACTGAATTTGTGCAACAATATTGAAGTTACCCGTTTTAATCATGCAAAATATATCTCATATATAGAGATATTGGCAAAAATATTTTATATGTATGAGTCAAGTTGATTATCTAGGACCAAGACCTGGTAGAGACGCTATTCATAGAAATAAAACATTTAGGAAGTAAGGATTTTTGGCGTTCTGACTCCCAGGCACCTCATATTTTTCTACCATGGTCGTATATAAAGTTTTTGAAGACTACTTGCTGATGGTCTTGGTGGACCACCTGATTTTATGTGAGGATCTTGACAGACCACCTGTTGATATTTTTAACAATAGAAGAGGTCGCGCCACAGGAACATGATCTACCATAGGGTAAAATGTAGCTTTTATTACATAATAGTCTTAAAATAAAAAGTGTGCAGTTGATGGGAAGGAGATATATGATTCACCTCACTTGTGTTTCGCATCAAGTACTTAATCATAATATGATACGCACGTTTCGCATCAAGTACTTAATCATAATATGATACGCACGTTTCGCATCAAGTACTTATCTCAGTATACCGTCATATTTATATACCACAAATGGTTAAAAACAATAATTCAATTAACCAATAAATATACCCCAGTGGAATCTTTTACATGAAAATATTATGAGGATATATTAACTTTTTACGTGTTGAATACATTTAGGTGGATAATATTAATATTCCATAAACAATAAACCTAATGGTTTTTGTCCTATTTTTTATCAGCTGCAATGCCCTATAATGTACACATGTCCTTTAAGCACTTCTTCTGCTTTATATTCATGATAATAGATGTTCATACATAAAAGTAAACAGATACACAGGGATATTATATACCTAGTAAAATCCTTCTCTGGCACTGTTACAGAATAAATCACGAAGCCTCAATCTAAAATAGATTTTTATTCTATAACATTGCAGCTGCCTATATGACTCATAGCCCAGCAATGCACGTTGTGGATTCCCTTCTGAATGCTAGTGGGACCCCCATTCTGCTCAGAGACCCTCTGTGTTCAGGCAAGAAGCTTTCCCTTAAATTTAGCCACGGGTAAGAAAAAAAAAAAGAGTTGATTTTTGGCTGCTATATACAAGGTTTTGCTAAAAAAAAAATACAGCCTCAAAGCTTATATTATGTAAAATATACACTCTTATCTGTCTTTTGGGAAATTATACAATATAAGCAGAAAATTTAAAAATAAAAACTTAAAGAAGTTAGTAAAGTTTTAATAAATGTTCTCTTAGTGAATATTTTGAAGGATGAAAATGCAGATCCTTAGGTAGGACAAAGTGCTCAAAGTTAACCCTATACCATGCGGTTTCCTTATGGACCTCATGGCACCTAATATTAACCCATATACCATGGGGTTCCATGGTATACCTCTATGGCACCCCATAGCGTCTAGAATACAATTCAAAATCATGACCTTAACATATAAAGCCCTCCACAATAGTGCACCCTCCTACATCTCTGCTCTCATCCTAAAATACACTCCCACCCGCCCTCTTCGCTCTGCTGATGACCTTCTTCTCTTCTCCTCTCTCATCACCTCCTCTCACTCCTGTCTTCAAGACTTTTCTTGTGCTGTCCCTATTCTTTGGAACTCTTTACCTCGCACCACCAGACTATCTTCCTGCCTCAGATCCTTCAAAATCTCTTAAAAAACACATCTATTCAAAAAAGCTTATCATCTTTAGCCTCTTCATTCACTATGCATCTCTCACTCTCCTGTACCTCACCCATACCCTTTAGAATGTAAGTTTGCGAGTTTTAATCTTGTGAGGTGCTTTAGGGAAAGCACAGTGTATATCAGATTGAAAGCTCAATAACAGGGTCTTCCATTATTTTCATTGTGGGGTATTGCTTATACTTGTACCTAACCCCTGTATTGAGCTGAGGAATATATAAATAAAGGATAATAATAATAATAATATGGCACCAACACTAAATTAAACCCACATGGCCCCTAATCCCCCCATGTATGTCCATAAGGACCCCATAGTCCCTAACACTAAATTAAAACTTCATGGACCCTTACCCCCTTGGGGGGGACATGAGGACTCCCACAGTCCCTAACACTAAATTAAATCCCCATGGACCCTAACCCCCTCCCATGAGGGTCCATAAGGATGCCATTGTCCCTAAGACTAAATTAAACCTAGAACCCCTAACCCCGCATGGGGGTCCATAAGGACCTCCATAGTCTCTAACACTAAATGAAACCCCATGCACCTTAACCCCCCCATGAACGTACATAAGGACCCTCATAGTCCCTAATACTAAATACATAAAACTTTTTTTTAACTCGAAGCAGAAAATCTATATAACTGACATCTACTGTATACAGTGGACCCTAGGTACTTGACTACCTCAGAACTCTCCAGTTTTGGTACTCAACGTGTCTGAGAAAAAATTGGTTCAGAACTCAATGCTTCCTCAGTACTCGTTGCGTTCACCCCCCCACCCTGTTTAACCAGGAAGTAAAGAAAGTACTGTGGCGTAGTGTAGCGTGCCTACAAGAGCCCAAGAGCAGCCTGCCTACAAGAACCAAAGTGCAGCCTGTGCTTATAAGAATCAAAGTGCAGCCTGTGCTTATAAGAATCAAAGTGCAGTCTGTGCTTATAATAATCAAAGTGTAGCTTGTGCCCAAAAGAATCAAAGTTAAGCCTGTGCCTGTAAGAGCCAAAGTGCAGCCTGTGCATATAAGAACCAAAGTTCCAAGCAATAACCTCTCTCCTTTGTCTCCTCCTCTACATCGCAACCATCCCATTGGGCTCTCAAGCCCTCTCAGTACAGTTTAAGTGAAGTTAAATTCGATGTTATCTGATGTAATTATTGTTTATTTTAATTTATGTCTGTTTAGTTTTAAGGTTGGGTATCAAGAAACAAGACCATCAGTTCAAAGTAAAAGATTAAAAATTCTGGGACTCAGAACAAATTTCAATTTACATTATTCCTATGTGAAATGGTACCGTACTACTTAACATTTTTGGTACTCAACCTGCCATCCGGAACAGATTAATGTTGAGTTCCAAGGTACCATTGTATATTCTTCAAAGGCCCACTGTAGTTTTGGAAAAACTTTTTTGTGAAGTATGTACCTAACAGCATAAAAATTTTTTTAGACAAGCTTTGTTTTAGCAGACTCTGCTTGTGCCGGAGGGCCTCCAAGTTGGAGCCTGAAGGGGTGTTTTCTGCTAATTTTATATCTATTCAGGAGTAGAGGGAGGGGGGTTAGCCTTTGGCACCTTAGTCCTCCCCCACACAGGCCCAGAAACATACAGTAAACTTGCAAGCCCAGCTTGTTATTCTCTGTACCTGCCCTATGTCTTACACAGGAACTGTTACTGTCATGTCAGCTTCTATGTGATAGCAGCATAGTCAAAAATTTAAGTTTCCTGGAAAACATGTTTAGGTTCATGGCTCATGTAACTGCTAATGTTGTTGATGATGATTGTGATACCGTGCTTGTAATCAATCACTCAACACTTTTTACTTAATACATTTAAATTTTTCTTTTTACTTGGCTGGTATCTCAAACTGTGAGCATCACCATTGACTTGAAAAGGAAGTTATCTGCTTAAAGGGCCAGTTTAGACTAAAAATATCTGTTATGCATTTAAAAGAGCATTTTTTATACATTACGATAAAATCATTTATATTAATTGAGGCAATTAACACTAAAGCTGTGGATAGGCAGATAAAAAACAAAGCTCTAAATGTAGAGCTGTTTTTGTATATGACAGTTCTAAAAATGTAATTTAGGTGAATTGGTGAAATAATACAGCCGAGGCATGTTGGGAGTCAGGATGGCGGGCCTATGTTGGGAGTCAGGATGGCAGCTTATGTTGGGAGTCAGGATAGTGGGTTTATGTTGGGAATCAGGATGGTGGGTTTGTGTTTGGAGTTAGGATGGCAGATCTATGTTGGGAGTCATCATGATGGTGGGTCTATGTTGGGAGTCATGATTGTGGGTCTATTCTTAGAGACAGTATGGCAAGTTCACGATGAGAGTCAGGATTGTGAGTTTATGTTAGGTCTATATTGGGAGTCAGTATGGCGGGTCTATGTTGAGAGTCAGGATGGTGAGTCTATGCTGGGAGTCATGATAGTGGGTCTATGTTGGGAGTCATGATAGTGGGTCTATGTTGGGAGTCAGGATAGTGGGTCTATGTTGGGAGTCAGGATGGTGGATCTTTGTTGGGAGTCAGGATGGTGGGTCTATGTTGAGAGTCAGGATGATGGGTCTATGTTGGAGTGAGGATGTTGGGTCTATGTTGGGAGTCAGGATGTTGGGTCTATGTTGGGAGTCAGGATGGTGGGTCTATGTTTGGAGTCCGGATGGTGGGTCTCTGTTGGGAGTCAGGATGGTGGGTTTATGTTGGGAGTCATGATGGTGGGTCTATGTTGGGAGTCAGAATGACGGGTCTATGCTGGGAGTCAGGATGGTGGGTCTATGTTGGGAGTCAGGATGGTAGGTCTATATTGGGAGTCAGGATAGTGGGTCTATGTTGAGAGTCAGGATGGTGGTTCTATGTTGGGAGTCAGAATGTTGGGTCTATGTTGGGAGTCAGGATGGTGGGTCTATGTTGAGAGTCAGTATGGTGGGTCTATGTTGGGAGTCAGGATGTTGGGTCTATGTTGAGAGTCAGGAGGGTGAGGCTATGTTGGAGTCAGAATGGTGGGTCTATGTTGGGAGTCAGGATGGTGGGCCTATTATGGGAGTCCAGATGACGGGTCTATATTGGGGGTCATGATGGTGAGTCTATTCTGGGAGTCAGGATGGTGAGTCCACGATGAGAGTCAGGATTGTGAGTTTGTGTTGGGAGTCAGGATGGCAGGTCTATGTTGGGAGTCAGTATGGTGGGTCTATGTTGAGAGTCAGGATGGTGATTCTATGTTGGAAGTCATGAAAGTGGGTCTATGTTGGGAGTCAGGATGGTGGGTCTATATTGTGAGTCAGTATGGTGGGTCTATGTTGGTAGTCAGGGTGTTGGGTCTATGTTGGGAGTCATGATAGTGAGTCTATGTTGGGATTCAGGACAGTGGGTCTATGTTGAGCATCAGGATGGTGAGTATATGATAAGAGTAAGGATGATGGATCTATGTTGGGAGTCAGGATGGTGGGTCTATGTTGATAGTCAGGATGGTGAGTCTATGTTGGGAGTCAGAATGGTGAGTCTATGTTGGGAGTCAGGATGGTGGGTCTATGTTTGGAGTCAGGATGGTGGGTCTATGTTTGGAGTCAGGGTGTTGGGTCTATGTTCGGAGTCAGAATGGTGAGTCTATGTTTGTAGTCAGGATGGAAGATCTATGGTGCGTCTATGATGGGAGTCAGGATGGTGGGTCTATTCTGTGAGTCAGGATCATGAGTCCACGATGAGAGTCAGGATTGTGAGTTTGTGTTGGGAGTCAGGATGGTAGGTTTATGTTGGGAGTCAGGATGGTAGGTCTATGTTGGGAGTCAGGATGGTGGGTCTGTGTTGAGAGTCAGGATGGTGGTTCTATGTTGGGAGTCAGAATGTTGGGTCTATGTTGGGAGTCATGATAGTGGGTCTATTCTGTGAGTCAGGATGGTGAGTCCACGATGAGTCAGGATTGTGAGTTTGTGTTGGGAGTCAGGATGGTAGGTTTATGTTGGGAGTCAGGATGGTGGGTCTATGTTGGGAGTCAGGATGGTGGGTCTGTGTTGAGAGTCAGGATGGTGGGCCTATTATGGGAGTCCAGATGACGGGTCTATATTGGGGGTCATGATGGTGAGTCTATTCTGGGAGTCAGGATGGTGAGTCCACGATGAGAGTCAGGATTGTGAGTTTGTGTTGGGAGTCAGGATGGCAGGTCTATGTTGGGAGTCAGTATGGTGGGTCTATGTTGAGAGTCAGGATGGTGATTCTATGTTGGAAGTCATGAAAGTGGGTCTATGTTGGGAGTCAGGATGGTGGGTCTATATTGTGAGTCAGTATGGTGGGTCTATGTTGGTAGTCAGGGTGTTGGGTCTATGTTGGGAGTCATGATAGTGAGTCTATGTTGGGATTCAGGACAGTGGGTCTATGTTGAGCATCAGGATGGTGAGTATATGATAAGAGTAAGGATGATGGATCTATGTTGGGAGTCAGGATGGTGGGTCTATGTTGATAGTCAGGATGGTGAGTCTATGTTGGGAGTCAGAATGGTGAGTCTATGTTGGGAGTCAGGATGGTGGGTCTATGTTTGGAGTCAGGATGGTGGGTCTATGTTTGGAGTCAGGGTGTTGGGTCTATGTTCGGAGTCAGAATGGTGAGTCTATGTTTGTAGTCAGGATGGAAGATCTATGGTGCGTCTATGATGGGAGTCAGGATGGTGGGTCTATTCTGTGAGTCAGGATCATGAGTCCACGATGAGAGTCAGGATTGTGAGTTTGTGTTGGGAGTCAGGATGGTAGGTTTATGTTGGGAGTCAGGATGGTAGGTCTATGTTGGGAGTCAGGATGGTGGGTCTGTGTTGAGAGTCAGGATGGTGGTTCTATGTTGGGAGTCAGAATGTTGGGTCTATGTTGGGAGTCATGATAGTGGGTCTATTCTGTGAGTCAGGATGGTGAGTCCACGATGAGTCAGGATTGTGAGTTTGTGTTGGGAGTCAGGATGGTAGGTTTATGTTGGGAGTCAGGATGGTGGGTCTATGTTGGGAGTCAGGATGGTGGGTCTGTGTTGAGAGTCAGGATGGTGGGTCTATGTTGGGAATCAGGATGGTTGACCTGTTTTGGGAGCCAGCATGGTGGGTCTATGTTGTGCATCAGGATGGTTGGTCTGTTTTAGGGGCCAGCATGGTGGGTCTATGTTGGGAGTCATTTTGGTCTATTTTGGGAGTCAGGATGGTGGGTCTATGTTGGGAGTCAGGATAGTGGGTCTATGTTGAGCATCAGGATGGTGAGTATATGATAAAAGTAAGGATGGTGGGTCTATGTTGGGAGTCAGGATGGTGAGTCTATGTTGGGAGTCATGATGGTGGGTCTATGTTGGGAGTCAGGATGACGGGTCTATGTTGGGAGTCAGGATAGTGGGTCTATGTTGAGAGTCAGGATGGTGGGTCTATGTTGAGAGTCAAGATGGCGGGTCTATGTTGGGAGGTGAGATGGAACAAATGAAAGATATGGTACATGGAGGGAAGGAATGGTTCATATGATTGGGAGATGTGAGGGACATAGCAGAGGCAAGGTATGGTAAAGCAGTGCCATGTAGGAACTTGTTAAAAAAAACACTGTGGTACCCTAACAAAAGCAGCTAGATGTTTTAATTAGACATTGATCGTTAATGAAATTCATATTCAATTACTTAAAGAAGCAAAATACAACATTAAAATTGTTTTTAAAGACGAGCATCCACTGCTACTTTAAGGAAAGGACAGCTCTACTGAGCAGAGGGGGCCAATATTTATGCAGAAGCCATAGTAGTGCATGTCAGCCTGTGCAGGATACAGAAGCCTCCTTACACCCACCTATCTACCCACTCGGGCAGCCAGCCCAGCTGAACACTGCGTTCCACAGCAACGTGACTCAGTGTGCTGGAAAAACACAGAACCACACACAGGCATGAGAGGCAAGTGGATGCTACAGCTGCCTGCACTGCACACAAAGCTGCAGCACCTACCCCTGATAGCAAGGATGATACAGCCCTGCAGTGCCAGGATGAAGCACCCAGGGACTGAGGAGTGGGCCTTGTAACTGGACTGAGGAGTGGGCCTTGTAACTGGACTGAGGAGTGGGCCTTGTAACTGGACTGAGGAGTGGGCTTTGGAGAGGTGAGATTGAGGGTACTGGGGCTCACTGGTGGGATAAGGGATGTGTGAGGGCATTAATATTGTAGGAAAGTGCAGCATTTAGAGGTTTTATTAGCCAATGACAATCCAATGGTGCCTGAAAATGGAGACATTATATATATATATATGCAAACCACTATATAGAGTATAACACCTTATGGAGATGATATATATTGGTATCTATCTATCTATCTATCTATCTATCTATCTATCTATCTATCTATACTGTATGGTGGACATGCCTGAGTGGGTCATTATCATGACTAGGCATTGGCCTCCTGTATATATCTGTATCTATCTAATTATCTATCTATCTATCAATTTATCTATCTATCTATTTATCTATCTATCTATCTATCTATCTATCTATCTATCTATGGATCTATCTATCTATTTATCTATCTATCTATCTATCTATCTATCTATCTATCTATCTATGGATCTATCTATCTATCTATCTATCTATCTATCTATCTATCTATCTATCTATCCAACCCACTATATAGAGTATACCACCATGAATGGAGACTTAATCTATGTATGTATCTATCTAAGTATAACACCATATATATATATATATATATATATATATATATATATATACATATATATATTAATATATATTTCTATCTATCTATGTGTCTATCTATCTATCTATCTATCTATCTATCTATCTAATCTATCTATCTATCTATCTATCTATCTTGTATGATGGACATGCCCAAGTGGGTCCTTATCATGGCAGGCACTTGCACAGTTTCCAGGCATTAACCCCTTCTTTCCCCCATATCTTTCCCAAGTCCAATTGCCTTGTCAGATGTCACAATGGCGCTTCTTTTTTTGCGATGCCCTTCAGCTCTGGGATTGTTTCAGCCGTTCTGCATTCATTACCTTTCCATTATCACAGCATCAGTGGCAACATCCAGAAAATAATTAGCAATACATTTCTAGAGCTGCAGCCTAACGTAATGCCGGGGAATAAGATTGCAAGCTGCTTGACGCAGGCATTACATGATGTGTTGTGCAACCACTGAATATGACTTCTTAGCACTAGTAGCAATGTATTGCAGTGCATTTGCAGGATGCTTAGCTTTGCATCATGTGCACAGTAGCATGTCTGTATATGTGTACATGCAGAAGAGTGCACAGGCCGTGTGCATGCAAGAGTCACAAGGCTGCACAAGATTTTAATAGCTGTTTCTGGATAATTTTCTATGTGCATGCATGCAAACGAGATTCATTTAATGTATTGCTGAGCAGGAAATATATTTTTTTATTATTTTCAACTGTGAACACAAATATACTATTTATGTAATACTCCCATTGTAATAATGACTTGTATAATCGTGTAAGGTTGTCATTGCTATTTATTTCATGTGGTTAATACTCTAGTTGGGTGAATAAGTCTCATCTATTTCATCTGAGTCACTGCAGTATATACTGATGAGGCCAATAAAGATTTCCTATGCATTCCAGTGACTGGATGATAACATTTTTGGTGCCTTATACATGTATGGTGGAGATGCCAAAATAATGATCTATAGTCCGTTTTATAAAGTTATCTTCCAGCTGCCGCATTCCACTGACATGAGCTGTATCCTGAGGGGCGCTAACTGGTGTTGGGATTTAGGAAATATCTGGATATTTGTTATAAAAATGAGTTGGCTCTGAACCGTGGATAACCTTAAAATAGTTGAATTCAGACCAAGTTATGGAGAATTATCCGGTTATAATCTAGGCCATGTTTGACATTAAAGGGATATGCAAGGTTCCTAGATGTTACTAGGTATATAATATTCCTGTGTATCTTTTTACTTTTAGGTGCTTTATTTTATTAAAAAGTGCTTATAAGCTGTTTCAACTGCCTAAAATAGTTTCTGCATGGGTCTGCCCTCTGCAGCTAATTAAGACACAGACTCACATTTTAGACCTGTGAGATTTCAATTAGTAAGACTAAAGGGAATGGCACTGTGAGGTATGCCATATTTCCAAGGAAGCAGCTGAATTAATAGTCAGCAACACTCCATTCCACATGTAGACACAGGTACATACAGGTACAACACAATGTATCAATTGCATACTTTAAATGAGCATACTGTAACAATGGCGCTCAAGGGTCCAGTCATGAAAATGGACGTGTCCTGCAGTATTTCTATCTCAATAACTAGTTAGCTCACCAAAGCAGCCGAAGGCGCTCCTTGCCAGCAACTGCGACCCTCGCAAAACTTACGTTGTTACACAAGGAAAATACGGGACACGTTACGACCTCGCAAAAATCGGCCGCAACACGCGCACATCAAAACATGAAAAATACAACAAATACACACAACAAATACATAAAAAGCTTACCTACAGGAAGAGGGGGCATCCAGGACCTCGAAAACTAAAGTTACACCTCAATTGAACTCAAATTAAAAGAGTTTAGACACTAAAAAAATTCTCTAAGCGAGAGAAAAAATGGCTGTCGAAAAAACTAAAACGAGGCTACAGCAGTCTAAAGACGCAAAACACCACCAAACACCTACAGAGTTGCCGAAAAACAACTACGAGATTAAAAATCAAGGACGCAACCCGCGCAACACCAAAAACAGTACAAACACAATAAATACAAACAACAAACACATAAAAAGGTTACTCACAGCAAGGGGAGGCACCGAGGACCTCTGCAAGTGAAGTTACACCTCCATTTAAGCACAAATTGCGGAGTTTAGAGACCCGAAAATCAACTAGGCGAGAGAAAAAATGGCCGCCGAACAAAACGAAAACGAGGCTAAAGGTCCCTAAACACGCAAAACACTACCATAAACACGCAAAACACCACCAAACACCTACGGATATTCCGAAAAAGTCGCAAGACATAGAAAACGAAGGACGCTAAATCAGCCACATTATATACACCAAACACCATTAGCTCACTTACAATTTCATTGCCGTCATTTTTTGACGGGCAATTTCGCTAGTATATATATATATATAAACCCAGGACCCTACAGAAAATATACTCTTCAACTTAAGAAACTCATCAATACATTCCCTAAAAATATACCAGGCAACCCAGGGAGACCAATTGTTACAGGTATGGACGCACTGACTGAACAGATATCTGGATTTGTTGAAAACATCCTTAAACCATTAGTTAGTAACTCCAGTAGCTATATACAAGACACCACTGACAAACTCAGTCAGATTAAAGACCTACATGCTAACACACTACTTGTTACCATGGATGTAGAGTCTCTTTACAGCAACATCCCACACAAAGATGGCACTGAGGCATGCTTTAGGTTTCTTTCAACAAACAAGCAAAACAATAAATATGGCCCTGATATTATTGTTAAACTAATAGAATATATCCTTACCCACAACTATTTTACTTTTAACCAAGATACCTACCTACAGAGGATGGGGACTGCCATGGGTACCAAAATGGCTCCACAATACGCAAATCTATTTATGGCCAATCTAGAAGAAACATTCTTATTTGTGTCCATTCACAAACCATACAAATACTACCGTTACATAGATGATCTGTTCATCATCTGGACAGAAGGAGAAAGCAAACTCAGAGACTTTCATAATTCATTCAACACCTTCCATTCATCTATAAAACTTAAAAGGGATTTCTCCACAGAACAGGTAAACTTTCTAGACACTACTATATCCATCACCAATGGCACTCTCCACTCATCTATATATAGGAAACCTACAGACAGATGTAATTACCTACACAGCTCCAGTTTCCATCCCTCCCACACCAAACAAGCCATCATCCATAGTCAAGCTATTAGATACCATCGGATTTGCTAAAAAACTGGAGACCGTGATAAAAATGTAAAAACACTGTCTGAATCTTTCAAACAAAAGGGTTACAAACCTGGTATTATTACCCAAAAAATATCAACTGCCAACAAAATACCCCGAGAACAACTATTAAACTACAAAACAAAAGAAACTACTTCACGTATACCTCTAGTGACCACATACCATCCAATTTTAGAGAAAATACGGAAAATAACCAAAGATTTACAATCATTACTAATCGAAGATACTGAATTAAAAGATGTATTCCCCAAAACCTCCCATCCTTGTATTTAAACAACCACTAAACCTGAAACAAAAATTTGTCAGAAGACAAATGGCCAATGAACAACTGAATATAAAAAGCGGAACTAAACCTTGTAACAAACGTAGCTGTAAATTATGCCAACACATTTGTAATGATGATACAGCCACACATAACAACTAAACATATAACATCAAAGGATCGTATTCATGTACATCGTCCAATGTGGTGCTCTGTTTTTTCATGTACATATTGATGTATGTGTGTATATAGTATGTGTATATGTGTTTATACCTACGTATATACCTGATGATGTCAGATTCTGTCTCCACTCTCTCTGCATCTGCTGTTTTTATTCAAATCATGTAGTATTGCTTCAGACTTGATAAACAGAGGTGGAACCTCTCAAAAGCTCGTCATTATAAATAAGACATTTGTCCATTACAGAAGGTATCATAATATACTGCAAAACTCATTATTAATCTCTCTCTATATATAGATTAATAATTACTAAATATATATATATCTTCCCCATAAATTCAATACAAAAAAAAAAAAAACACTAAGACATTGGGGCCCTTCAGAGGTGGTGGTCTGCACTGAGAGTAGCTCTGACACTGCACCAAAGTATTTTATTATATCTTGTGATCTTCTTGATTTAATCAATAGGCTCTTGATCCTTAGAGCAAAAAGAGCCAATGTATAAAACCATCTACATAAGTACTTTGATACTTATAAATGGAATAGCTTGCCTTTCAGTAATCAATGAAGCAAAACTAACATTCAATTAAATTTGCGTCTAACAATGATGTGACTTTGTACTAATGAATTTAGTCTTGACGTGCTGCATGTTGACATGTACCCTGAATTAGTTTTTTGTTCATTTAAATGGCACTTGTGGCTTAGTCTCCCTAAGGGTGATAGAGGCTCCAGACATAGACTCCTTGTTCATTGCATCTTAGGGAGTTCAGCTACACCCACCTTGCAAAGCCCAATCAAGGCTGAAATGTATGTCTGTGGTTTGCTGTTTCTCCTGTTCAGGGTAGAATTGTCTGGTATTTCGGGGCTGGGTCACTCTATTAATTGAGACCAGACTGATATACTACAGGAAATTTCTCCCTGTGAAGGGCACAAGTGGCTAAAAGAGGTTGCTCTCAGAGTGGATTATAATGTCCATAGAACTAACCTATTAAGGTTAGTTCATTCTCTGACTGAGCACCTCTGAATCTGGTTTTTGATATATATTGAGCAATATGTGGCTCTAAAGCAATAGGTTGTTGACCCCTGTTCAAAATGAATATATTATACCAATAGGTATTTACTTCCCATGACTGTAAGCAATGGATTTGCTATATAGACACATAGAGAGGAGGAAGAGATGGAGGTCCTACACCTAATGTCCCCATGTACCTTTTCTGCTATAAAAGTGGCCTTGTGATACTCACAGAGCAGCGTCCGGGGATCCCAGGTTCAAAGCTGGTTGGCGTGTGTGACAAGTTACCAGTCTCCACTGGGTTTGCGCCCATGTTTCTGAGACTTTGATGGAGGAACACAATTCCAGGAGTGAGTCTTTAATATATTTCCAATTTTCTATAATAGTGTTAATAAATAATACACCAAAAAAAAAAAAAAAAATAACAGGACTACCTTTACTTATAGAAAGTTCCCTCATATCTGGTTCCCATCCAGCTAAACCTAGGTGAAACAAAAATACATTTGTTCACAATCACTGGCCTGTATCTTTCAGAACTCCAGGTCTTCACTCTGTTACAGAATGGTCATTAGCTCCAAGCGCTATATCTCTGTGTCTTTTCCCAGCTTCAGACCAAACACTGTGTTTCTCTTTTCCCAACCCAGACCAGCTGTACACACTTCTGGTCAAAACGACCACACCCAAATTCCAGTAGCAGTCTTAAGTCAGGTCTCTCCAGCTGCATCTAATCAACTGCTCAGGAAAATAAACTGCTTCAGACCTCCTAGGGAAAGGGAGCTTTGTAACATCTGTGGTTAACACTAACCCCTTGTATCACTCTGTCACAGGTGGTAGAGAAATGAATGAAATGGTGGGGAGATTCTATGAAGACCTATTGTGTGTGTTAGTTAACATGAGAAGAGATGGAGAAAAATAAGTTAGGTAGTGGCTGTTTTAATAAAAAAAATCCCAAAGAGCAGCAGAACAACAGTATATAAGCTTCATTCAAATGTTCCACAGAACACCTGAAATTACAAAAAGCATCTAAGACAAAATTCAGAAAATTAATAATTATAATAAAGAAGTATGACAGACTTAATTAGATAATGTAATTTATTATATATAAGTGTATAAATCACTATATAGTCCACCCCCAGGAAAAATTCCAGTGGTCCGCCAAGACCTTCAACATTTTATAAGTGGTCCTTCAAAGAAAACTTTTGAGAACTGTTTTAAGGATTCTTAATACAGTGAGTTCAGTAGAAATACCTGGAGTAGAAGAGCTTGGATGAAGAAACAGCTTGTAGAATTAAAAGGCCATTGAAATGCCCTAGGAAGGGGAGTTAGTTGTTTTAATTAAACGTAGATCATTAATAAAATGTATATTTAATAATTTATAATATAAATATTCAATATTAACTTAATGTCACAGATTACAGTAACTGTCTCCAGCTGTCTTTACCCTGATAAGGTTATTGAGCTGGGGGTGAGGCTTTGCTGAGAGACAAGCCTAAATGTTTTTTAACAGATAGGGTGTAAGAGTAAACAATAATTAATAGGTTGCTTCAACAGTAACTCATTGCCAAAGAAAAACTCTAACGCTACAAGTCTCCAGAAAATGGCAATCATTGTATTGGTACACTTTATTAATTACTAATTTAGCACTACCTTCTAGAGAAAGCCACAACCTTTGACCTTGTAGTGGGTGGATACCAGCAGCAACTGAGTCTGAACTAATTGAATATGAGTTTTATTAGCTCCTGTTGTTAGTGCACTACAGTGCCCCTTTAATTCTGTAGGTTGTACTTTTGCCGGTGATATTACAATGTTGGATAGTCCGTATGATGGACAGTATTTTACACCAGTAGCTCTTTGCTCTAATCACTGACACCCTGCGTTTACTATCAATATATAACATATTGCTCTGCGCGTTTCACTCTGCCGCCAAAACCCAATCTGTTAGAGCTTGGAACGCTTGGTCCAACAAGATTATTAATTGGATTGTTTTCTTTTTCACTAGAGGAAAAACCATCTTGGAAAGTAATTGTGTGAGGTGTAAGTTGACATGCACCATGTAATTGTCGGGGGGTGTCTATCACAAATACCACGCTGAAAACAGTACTACATTTTGGCTGTGTAAATTTGGTAAAATATCTCTAATATAATGCCTCAATAGGAGCTCTGCATAGGTCAAAAACTTGTAATCTATGTACTTTTTAATGGCCCAGTGTTTATATAAATTACTCTCCCGTTGTCAGCTTATTTTGGCCTGCATGTTGAAGTCTATACTGGGGCTTAGTGTGGTTTCTGGTGGTACTTATTGTGTAATATGTTTGTGGTTATTGTTGTCTATTGTGCCTATTGTGATCTGTAGTACTGCTTATTATGCTCAATGTCGATGCATGTTATGGTCTATGTTGATTATTTTTTAGATCTAAATTATGCTTATTGTGATATATAACACCACACATTGTGGTCTGTGTTGATATTTATTGTGATCTATGCTGATGCTTATTGTATTCCATGTTGGTACTTATAGTGATCTATGTTGGGGCTTATTGTGGTCTATCTTGGTGGTTATTGTGGTCTATTTTGGTGCCTATTATTATCTATGTTGGTTATTATTGTAATGTATGTCTGGGCTCAATGTGGTCCGTGTTGATGCTTATTGTGGTCACACTTGTGTTTTTTGTAGACTGTCTTGATTATTGTTGTTTATGATGGTGCTTATTGTGGTATATGTTGGTTCTTAATGCAATCTATGTTATGCTCATGGCGATATATACTGTTGTTTTTTGTGGTCTGTGTTGATGCTTATGTTGGTCTATGTTAGTGCTTATTGTGCTCCATGTTTGGTGCTTATTTTGATCTATGATGATGGTTATTGTGGTTTATGTAGGTTCTTATTGTAGTTTATGTTGACATTTATTGAGGTTTATGTTGGTGCTTATTGTGGTGTATTTTGATGCTTATTGTGGCCTATGTTGGTACTCATTTTGATCTCTATAATGGTTTATGTTGATGGTTATTGTCTATGTTGATGTTATTTTGGCCTGTGTTGGTACTTATTTTAGTTTTATATTTGCACTAATTGTGGTCTTTTGTTGATGCTTATTGCGGTCTATGTTGATGGTTATTTTGGCCTATGTAGGCGCTTATTTTGGTCTCTATTTGACCATATAATGGTTTATGTTTATTGTCTATGTTGATGTTATTTTGGCCTCTGTTGGTGCTTATTGTAGTTTATATTTGCACTAATTGTGGTCTTTTGTGTTTTTTGTTGATCTTATTGCGGTCTATGTTATTTTGAACTATGTAGGTGCTTATTTTGGTCTCTATTTGACCGTATAATGGTCTATGTAGATGGTTATTGTCTATGTTGATGTTATTGTGGCCTGTGTTGGTGCTTATTGTAGTTTATATTTGCACTTAATATGATCTTTTTTGAGGGGCACATTGTGGTCTTTCTTGATGGGTATTGTGATCTATGTTGATTATTATTGTGGTGTATGTAAGGGCTTACTTTGGTCTATGTTGATGGTTAATGTGGTGTATTTTGGTGCTTATTGTTGTCTATGTTATCTCTTTAAAATAAAGCAGATAATAAAGGCAGAATCACAAGTATGTTTTGAGACTGTAAGTTGCATGCGCGGCCATGCTTCACTTCTTTAGACATCCAGCAGCATCATTATTAATAAGAGCCTCCAGAAGTGAAATCTAGGTCAGCACTGGTACAGCACCAGACAGCACATTCACTGGCATCTTTACTTTGATAAATCTGGAGCTGTTTTAGCATTAGCTGTAGAGAAAAGACGCTGCATACTCCCTGTTAATTTCTAATTATAAGTGTAAGTATGAGCCTGAACGCTAATAATAATACTTTGTAGACTCACTGATTATGCAGATTACAGGAACAGATACAGTATAGCTCATCCTGTCTTGTTCATAGAAGGTATATTCGTATAACATTCAGAGAGGCGACTATTCCTAATGAACAGAGGCACTTAGGTGCAAAGGACCGGTGGAAAAAACATGGGCAGCTTGTTTAGTCTTTAAAGATTATTTTCCTCACAAACATATTGCTTTAAATCCCACTGGTAGTTGATAATGATCTTTTTTGGTTCTGGTGGGTGGAGAAAAAATCCTTTTTTTGGAAGGACTACACTAGGGAACTGAGAAAATGTTTTTAGAATGTAAAAAGTTATAAATAAAGTTATATATATATATATATATATATATATATATATATATATATATATATATATATATATATATACATCCGACAGCTGCTGAAGAGTGTGTGGTGGAGGATCCATATGGTGAACATGGCGATCAAGGTGGTCCCATAGGTGCTAGATGGGGTTCAAGTCTGGGGAATATGGAGGCTAGGGAAGTACTTGGAAGTCTTCGTCATGCTCCACCAACCACTTGCGGACCCAGACAATGCCAAGAAAACATCCCCCAGACCATAACGCTGCCGCCATCAGCTTGTGTTCTTTCAACAATGGTTGCAGAGTATTTGTTGTCGGAGGTTTCCCGCTTGATAAGTCAATGTCTGTCCAGTAGATGGAGCAGAAAACATGACTCGTCAGAGAAGGCAACCCTTTGCCAATCAAAAGAGGTCAAATTTTGCGAGGACACAACTGCGTCCCTCGCAGTATGACAACTATATATGTGATTACATATTATTAGATCTAATTCATTTTTAGATTGTAGATTAAGTATAACTTCCATGTTTTACTCATGTCATGATGACGGTCTCATTGCTATTGGCGGTCTTCCTTAAATATTATCAGATCATATGATCACGCCCCCTGAAAGCAGACTTAAAAAGGCAGGGTTTACGAGTTCATCCTTGAGGTTGGAATTTGAGAGCTGGAGTCAATAGAATACATTTAAACGTTTATAGAAAAAAATATCTACAGACAAATTTGTGAGTTCATTTTGTTCATTGACTAATGCAGCTTTTGATTCACACTATTCTTCCAGATGAGGTAGGTTGAGGTGGCATCTCATGGGTAGCATTAGCATTACAAAGGAGACACAGTAATATCTCTACGTGTTTCACCCACTATAGGGGTTCTGCAGAACTCTTGAAGAATGCCCCTTTTAATATATGATTCTACAAGCTTATTAGTTATACAAGTTTTATGTTCTATATAATTCACAGAGACCCTCCATTCACTAGATCTGCCACTGTGTATAGCACTCCTGTATTGGCTTTAATTAATAAAAAGTAATAATATATTCATTGTACAAGAACTGTGTGTTTGTATTTAGTCTGTTTATGGTCTGTTTATGGTCTACTTACTTGTAGCAGTGTTTCTAAATGTAATGGTGATTGTTTAATGGCAGGATTGTTGTGCTAAAGTGTCCAAAGGGCATGTAGCCATAAATATTTCATCATCAGAAGTATCTTGGTTCTAAGTACTTAGCAAAAAAGCCAGCCACACAGCACTTTGTACACTAATATAATATCACTGTAATAGAAAGGAATCTAATAGACAATGGACGAGGACTCAGAGAACTGGCATCGGAGCTCTCATGTGCGATTTGGAGGAACAAGAGTCATCAGGGACTAAGAAGTACAAGGAGGCACTGGACTTAGAAACACATATGAGGCTAGACAAGACCAAGATATGAGATGGTGTTGTATGTTTTTTTCCAAGTCCAGTGCCTCCTTGTACTTATTAGTCCCAAATGACCCTTATTCCTCCAAATTGCTCATATAGCTGTTGAGGCTGGTACAGCAAGTGGGAAATTTGTAATTTTGCTGAGTTTTAATAATGAGGGAAAAAAAGGTAATTCTGAGTATATCTACATGTACTTAGCATGTCAGAAGAAGTGTATTCACACACAATTACTCAGTGAACAGTGTGCCCACTGCCGCAAAGGATTCTGGATAACTATATGTAAATTAGGTGCAACCTTTGTATCTGCCATCCTGCTCTCAGTCTACCTTCAGAACAGAGCCTTGGATTAGGGTACAGTGCTAGAACCCACTCAGAAATGTATCATTTTAAATACAATTATGCTGCTAGAAATTCTATGATTTGGTACTTATTGTGGTCTATGCTGATGCTAATTGTGGTCTATTTTAATGCTTATTGTGCTCCGTATTTGGTGCTTTTTTTAATCTAAGGTGGTGCTTATTGTGGTCTATGTTGATGCTTATTGTGGTCTATGTTGGTGCTTATTGTGGTCTATGTTGATGGTTATTTTGGTCTATGTTGATGCTTATTGTGGTCTATGTTGATGCTTATTGTGGTCTATGTTGATGGTTATTTTGGTCTATGTTGATGCTTATTGTGCTCCGTGTTTGGTGCTTATTTATCTAAGTTGGTGCTTATTGTGGTCTATGTTGATGCTTATTGTGGTCTATGTTGATGGTTATTTTGGTCTATGTTGATGCTTATTGTGGTCTATGTTGATGCTTATTGTGCTCTGTGTTTGGTGCTTTTTTTTATCTAAGTTGGTGCTTATTGTGGTCTATGTTGATGGTTATTTTGGTCTATGTTGATGCTTATTGTGCTCTGTGTTTGGTGCTTTTTTATCTAAGGTGGTGCTTATTGTGGTCTATGTTGATGCTTATTGTGGTCTATGTTGGTGCTTATTGTGGTCTATGTTGATGGTTATTTTGGTCTATGTTGATGCTTATTGTGCTCCGTGTTTGGTGCTTTTTTTATCTAAGGTGGTGCTTATTGTGGTCTATGTTGATGGTTATTTTGGTCTATGTTGATGCTTATTGTGGTCTATGTTGATGCTTATTGTGCTCTGTGTTTGGTGCTTTTTTATCTAAGTTGGTGCTTATTGTGGTCTATGTTGATGGTTATTTTGGTCTATGTTGATGCTTATTTTGGTCTATGTTGATGCATATTGTGGTCTATGTTGATGCTTATTGTGCTCTGTGTTTGGTGCTTTTTTATCTAAGTTGGTGCTTATTGTGGTCTATGTTGATGGTTATTTTGGTCTATGTTGATGCTTATTGTGCTCTGTGTTTGGTGCTTTTTTATCTAAGGTGGTGCTTATTGTGGTCTATGTTGATGCTTATTGTGGTCTATGTTGGTGCTTATTGTGGTCTATGTTGATGGTTATTTTGGTCTATGTTGATGCTTATTGTGCTCCGTGTTTGGTGCTTTTTTTATCTAAGGTGGTGCTTATTGTGGTCTATGTTGATGGTTATTTTGGTCTATGTTGATGCTTATTGTGGTCTATGTTGATGCTTATTGTGCTCTGTGTTTGGTGCTTTTTTATCTAAGTTGGTGCTTATTGTGGTCTATGTTGATGGTTATTTTGGTCTATGTTGATGCTTATTTTGGTCTATGTTGATGCATATTGTGGTCTATGTTGATGCTTATTGTGCTCTGTGTTTGGTGCTTTTTTATCTAAGTTGGTGCTTATTGTGGTCTATGTTGATGGTTATTTTGGTTTATGTAGAAGCTTATTTTGGTCTCTGTGATTATAGTGGTTTATGTTGATGATTATTGTCTATGGTGATGGTTATTGTGGCCTGTGTTTGGGCTTCCTGTGGTGGAAGGAGACTTTGAAAATACTGGGAAGCTTGTATTTAGCTTTATAAACCTATGGCACCCAGTAGCTTTAATGAAATCAAATGTGCCTTACAACACACACCAAATTGTCTATCAAATAATTGATTGACAGCGATCTGTTCTAATGTTTTTTATGTTTCCTTGGGTTTCTTCTCTTTGACCTTCTGTTGAAGAAAAACATAGAGAAGAACAAATAACACACAAATACATCTATGTGTAAAATGACTTAAAAATAAAAACTCACATTTTCTGAATGCACATCATTTCTCACACAATATGGTCCAAGTGCCGGCAAATCTTGACTCCAATCGATAACTCTTTGACTTTGTTGAGCAATCAATCCCACTTAATTGTCCAACAAAAGACCTATTATGAAACTCCAACACCACCACTTACCCGTTTCATTTATACAGACTTCTTCAGGGCTGGTAATCTATGTAATGCTCTATGAATGGCTTGTACCTGCAGATTGGGAAGCTGGCAGATACATTTGTCAGGGTATTAATGAACTCTAATGGACAGCTCATTAGTTTACAAGGACACGCACTGTTGAGTAGAACTTGCATGAAGCAGGCTTAGTAAAAAGCAAGTAGGAATCAGAGTGAGATTATAGATAACAAAGAGAAAAGTAGAAAATGTTATATGAACTACAGAAATAATAGAAAACCTTTGAAATACATATGAAGGAGATATTAGTTAACACTCCTTTTACAGCAGCATTTTTGTTTTAGGAAATACTTTTTTAAATTTGTTTTTAGACAATCAAATATGAACAAAAACATACTATTTATTTATTATGTTATAATATTATAAGAAAAAACCCTATATACCAAGTTCTTGCACACAGTGGTACACAAGATAATGTACTATGTTCCCAACTGCACATAATAAGTAGGTTACAAGTCACTGAGGAGTTCCTTGATGATTTGCAATATTCTTTATTATGTACAGTTGGGGGTATATTGCTTTTTATAGTGCACTATATAATAAAATGTAATTAAAATATGTAGATAAACTAATAAATAGAAATAGCTATTATCTATTAATGAATGCATTATTATTTACTTATCTTGAATTAATGTTATTTGTACATACTTAATAAACATCTCCCCTTCTGGATCGCTACCTTGTTGCAGGGAAGTGGCTTGTGTATATCAATAAAGCTGTGAGCTATACCATGTGGGGCCACCCAGGATGGACAGGTCATAGCAGAGAGGTCAGACAAATTGCGGCCCCTTGGAGAAGGAACTGGCCACCCATTCCAGTATCTTTGCCAAGAAAACCATATGGATAAGCACAACCATAAACACAGACAGATGTGCCTGTGTCCATATGGTCACTGAGAGTTGGACACAACTGAAAGACTGAACAACAACAAAAATAAATATCTGGAGGGTGGATAGACCCAAAGTGAAGCAGACATATTTATTCAGCTGCAACCTACACAGTCATTAGCTGTAGTGAGAGCATTGATAACTGAGTATGTTTGTATTAACCAGACCTTCTGTCCTGCTTGGGACATGTAGGTGTAAAGAAAATACATGTATATGTTGGGAAACTCTTGGCCTGACTAAAAGCATAATTAACAAACTAGTTTTTAATTAAAAAAGATTGATTCCTATGCTGAACCCTGGCGTCATCCATGATGTATTAGTGGGAGATCTGGGTGTGAGTAGAACATTTACATTTTTGGAAAGCAGTGCCTGCATTTCTTGATGCAAGCAACCTGCTTCTAGGCCTTAAAGGCATATCTACGTTTCCTTGATGATGAATGCATCTGATAGAGGAAAATCAGTAGTGTATGAAAACATTTTTTTGCATGAAAAAAATTACCAAAATAAACATTACCAAACTCACATGGACGTTTACTAAGTCTCTTGAGTCTGCAAGCAGTTGCTTTTTTGAGTTGACACCCCTGGATATCTCTGCTTAAATTAGCATAAAATGCATAATTCAATTTGGCCAATCACAGACAGCTATACATTTTAATACATTGTAACAACCAGTGATTGCAGCTTGTGTAGGAAGGAATCTTTGGAGTAGGAAGCAGGAGGAACCAGACACTGATCTGTAGATCTCTGCATTGTGCTGCTGCTGGCTTGAAGTTTAGTAAAGAGTTAAAACCTGTACCCAAATGCAGTTTTTCTATTGGTAGGTACACTGTGCCTAGGTAAGCAGTTCTGGGGGTGTGGAAAACAAGTTTTATTTTTAAATTAAATACGTTTGTATGTTTATAGCATGACTCAATGTAATGTGTGTGTCTGATATAAGGAGCCTGTGTAAGAAAAACCAGGGAAAATTAGATATGCCTTAAAGTGCCAAATAAAATTTCAAGCATTTTTAAGGCACTGAAAGACAAAAAAAACAGTGAATGATTCATTAATTAGTTCATTGATAACCATATTTTTTAACAATTGAACTTTAAAACTCTATTTTCAGCTAGTTAAAACAGCTCATCTTATCATTAATGTTAAGGGGAAGGGTGTGGTGTCAATTTTAGTCAGATCAAGTTATCTAAGTTACCTGGGAGATACGAATGGGCCAATCAAAAACAGGCCTACATTCAATGGGAATTAACATGAGTTCTATTGTTGGAGTCCCAGCCCAGATGGATTGGCTCTGTTTGTGAGATCGTGACAGTTGTGTTCATTTTATTTATTTTACTTTCTATAAAGAAAATATTTAACCGCAGTGGTGTTTTAAGTTATTTAGTGCAATTTTGAAGCCAAAATAACATTCTACATGAAAGATACGGATTTCTAAGGAAGCGTCTTATTGGGACGTTGAATTCGTTTGGAGAGGTCTGTTTGGAAGGATTCACTGGGGACGCAATTAGGGCATTGCTGATTTACATTCACGTTCCTAAAGCCCATTTTCTCGTGCGCGCTGCATAAATCATACTGCCGAGCTGAGATGCGGTTTCTCGATTCTTATATGCAAATCGCCTCCCTTGCTTTCCATAACTGGAGCAGAACATCTTAAGAGTTTTTCAAAACTTTTTTTTTAATTCCTATAATGAATCCCCCCTGAGATTTCAGTTACTGGGTTTCTGATTAAGGTAACATTTTTGAGAAATATGGTTATTTTATAAAAATACAGAAACGCCACAAAGCAAACAGGAATATTTAGTGTTTCCATCCCACTTTCTACCTAAAGATCAGTTCATTCTTATAGGGTCTCTGTGATCACAAATTTAAAAATGTACACTTTTAAAGTTAAAAAAATACAGACTTAATTTATTAAGTTTGATATATAATTATTCTGCAGTGGAATCCATTTTTATTTCTAAATAAATGGGCCAATGAAAATATTGCATCTAAAACTGCCAGTGCATTGAAGCTCATTTGTTTACAAGGACATTCCATTAAATATGGCAAGAGGAAAGATTAAGAATAATTACATATTAAAGGGACATATTTAAAGGCTTTGTTTACTATTTGGGTTTCTAAAAAATGCTCATTATCAAGTTAAATTAAAATTGGAATTAAAAATGAATTAAATTGGACTCTTTTATGATTTGATTTCACACAACACAATTACGGTAACTACATTTTGAAAGTATTCACCATCCTGAGCCAATATTCACCATCCAGAGCCAATAGTCACCATCCTGAGCCAATAATTGGTAGAACCACCTGACTGCAATTAGGCTAATTCCCAACCAGCTTTGAATATCTGGATCTTGCATTTTTGACCATTTTTTGGCTAAAATTCCTCAAGCTATGTCAGGTTGGATGTAGACAACTGGAAAAGCACTTTCCAAGTCTTGTCACAGCTTTCGTCAGAATAAAGTCTAGGCTTTGACTAGTTCATTCAAAGACAGATGTGTTTTAAATCACCCTATCGTGTTCTTCCCAGCTCGATTTAGGAGGGCGCCCCAACCACCTAATTAGAAGCGCCCGACAGGCTTGAGAAACAAATAATACACACACACAAGCATTGTCGAAAAATATACCCAACTGGCTACACCTAATGCCACTGGCTATTCCTTCATGCCACCCAACCGCTCCTTCATGCCACTCAGCTACTCCTTCATGCCACCCGGCTGGCCAAAAATTCTGGTGAGAACACCGCTCTAGCATAGCTATGTGTTTAGGGATGTCTTCTGCCCCAATCTCAGATTTTCCTCTAGAATTGTCCTATTTTTGTCTCCAGTCATCTTGACCAGATTCCCAGTCCCTGATGAAAAACATGCCCATAAAATGCTGCTGCTACCACCGCCATGCTTCTCACGGAGGTTGGCGTTCAGTGACGTTGGCGCATCACACATAATATTTTGTGCTCAGAACAAAAAGTACATTTTGACCAGAATACCCTTTGTCACATTCGCTGTCTCCCACATGTCTTTTACCGAACTTCAAATGGTATTTGATATTTGTTTTCCCAACAATGACTTTCTTCTCCTCACTCTTCCATAAAGCCCAGATTTCTTGAGTGTCTGGGTTATAGTTGTCCCAGACATGGTCCCTCCTATCTCATCTGTGGAAATCTCCACAATAGTTATTCTTGGCCTCCTCTTGTTTCTCTGGCCAACACCTTCCTTACCAGGTCAATTTGGTTTGGTGGACACCCATCTCTAGGCAGTGTCATTGGGAGCCATATTCATTCCACTAATTAACTCCAGGAATGTTCAAAGTTTGTGATATATCCTGAATGACTTACTTCTCTTCACTCTTATTTATAGCCCAAATTTGTGGAATGTGCGGGTTATAGTATGTTGGTTATAGTAGACTTGGGGATCATTCATTCCATCCTCTTTGTTCCCCTGACCAGTGCCCTCCTTACCAGGTCATTGAGGTGTGGTTGACTGCCATATCTATGTTGTTTCATCGGGAAGCGTCACAGTTGTGCTATATTAATTACATTTTTTAACTCCAGGGAATGTTAAAAGTTTGGGATATATTATTATACCCAACATTTATTGGTGCTTCTTCGTAACTTCACCTGGACTTGTTTCGATAGATCCTTGGACTTAAAGATGCTGATCAAACTCTGGAGCCTTCCATCAACAGGTGTGTTGAGATCATTTGTATCCCTTATTCAAGAGCCTGACACTCTAGACATGATTCTGATATCATGTGACACTTTAATCACACAAAGGTGTAGGGGCAGAGCTACGAGTGGTGCAATGCACCATGGTCCTCCTCTGGGTATCACATTGCTTTGTCAATTTTTTTGCATATAATTTTTTCTGTAGTGTATATGCCCCTGGGCACCCGGCTAGAGTTGGTTTATGCCTGTTTAAAAAAGAGCATTTCTACTGATGCTTCAAGAGGTGGCAGCGTGGAGCAGTTGAGCATGCTAGGGATGTGTATCAGGGAAGAGGGGAGAGAGCAAGGGCTGGATAACTCACTGAGTTAGTGTCAGCACAACATTTTTCATACAACCCCTCCTTGGGGTGGGCAACATTTTTTTTGCCCCGTGGCCCTCCATTTTCTAGTTCAATTTCTGCACAGGTGGACTCCATTCAACTAAGTATGCAACTTCTCAAGAAAACCGGTTATATATATGGGGCTCATATATACACTGACACATGCAAATAGCTGTGCTCTCTCTCTCTCTCGCTCTCTCTCTCTCTCAGTCCGCTCCTTCTTTGGTGTAATAATACTAGATAGTACGCTACTAGAAAGCATTGACACTGTTGGGCATGGGATATAGATTACATGAATTGTTTTATGATTGGAAAGAATGAAAAATAATACCAATAGTCCATAGTGTTTGATCCTTATCTAGGGTGATCTGTCAGATGAAAGAAACATGGGAGAAAGCCATGTCAAGTGATTGTTAATAACCTTGTAGTCTGAGGGCATGTTCTTATCTGCTGTAGAGTGGAGGGAGGGGGTGGGAGAGGAGGCAGAGGGGTAATTTGTTATTAAATTAGATTGTTGTGCATTTTACACCTATTCTAAGACCTGCACATGCTCAGCTTGCAAGGATAACCACAAACCCTACTCCTGCAGAAATATAAACACTCCTCTCATACACACGTCTTTCACCAAAGTAACACGAATGACGCCAGGGTCTGACATTACATTTTTCCTAATTAAAAACAAGCTTCATTAAAAATGTCCTGCCTAATTATGCTCTTATATTAAACATATATATGTTTTGCATACAGTGGTCTTTTGACATGTCAAAGAAAAGACTGGGTGAGCTGAGAACATGCCATTGACATACATCATACAGCAGAGTTAAAGGGACATAGCAAAGACACCAAAAATTGTACAAATGAAAGGTTTAACACATATAAACCCCTTTCTATAACTGCACAGAAGAGGGCCCTGGTGTATTGCACCACCTGCACCACTGTGTTAGATTAGATAAAGGTAAGAACAGGGAAATTTAGATAAATCTTTAATTAACTCTTAACATTGAGGCTGATACATATAAATATTTACATAAATAGATGCATAAGGTGCCACAAATTGTATATGGTGCACATATAAACAAGCCCATTGCAGGCAACATAAGGCTGAATACTAACACAAAAACAACATTATATTCTGTATATTTGTTATCTGAAGTCATTTTATATAATCGAAACAAACCCATTCTAAATGAGTTATCAGATGAAGCTGTTAATTCTGATTAATAAATATATATATATATATATATATATATATATATATATATATATATACATAGACATACACACACATAAATATATAGTTTCAGTGTCTCTGTAACACACACAGCCCTATTATATTCCCTCAATGTTGAAAACCGTATCCCGTAACGTATACTGCAAGACTTGCGGCTATTAAATTGGCCCCGTAAAGCAACCCGTCAACCACCTGCAGGGAAAGGGCAAGAAAAGGCTACGGGATGTGAAAATTTGAACTGTGTGACCGCAAATCATTTGATCTGTCAAGCCCGTAACTGTTACGTTTCTAATCACGCTATTAAATTGCAACAAATTCACTGGCGTTCAAGCCCGTAACCCGCAAACAGAGCCAAGAAGCCAACGGGTTGCAGAGAGGACCCGCAATGGGGTTAAAGTCCTTTGCGTAGCACTGTAACAGCAAATATACAAACACTACTGTACAAATAATAAAAAGGGAAAGTGATGTTAGGTCTTAGAATTAAAGCACAACATTCTCAAGCTTGCAAATCGTCAATATAAAATACATTATTTACTTTTTAATTTCCGTGTTATATCGATCCCGGCAATCAATGTGTTAATACCTAAAGGAACTCGCATGTAATAGAATATCATATTTACGGCTTTATTAATATTGCATTGTTTCTGGAATGTGGGTCCGATCGAAACTCGTAATTGAAACCCGTAAGACTTTGAAATCCCACCTCCATTTTTCAGTGACGTAATGATGACGATCTCAGTTGCCATTGGCTCCATCTAAACCCGTAACTACAGATTTGACTAATTGATCATGTTCACGGCCGCGCATCCAACGTTCGAAAAATGGTTTACGGGTCTCAATCTTGTAACTCGTGTCATGGGCTAATGTAATAGCTCTGTAACGCAACCAAATTTCAAGCCAGCAGCCCTTGCGGGCTTGCCGATGCCGCTACGGGATTCTAATTTAATAGGGCTAACAGACTATATAGATTTCTGGACATATAGGGGCACTCTCCTGTTATTTTGCTCTGATCTATCTCCAGTTCGGCCCCCTCCCCTGCCAGTAATACATCTAACACTCACAGGTGTCACAAGTCCCTGCAGACACATTTCCAATCCATAACCATTTTCTAGACAAGCTGCTGATTCTCGGGCTCAAGTGCCACCCACGTCTTACCTGAGATGAACCGGCCGTGTCACTTTTACTTTTATCCATCTCTGAATTATGTGAAGCGACAGATTCCTATTTCAAGGGCATGTGTAGGTCAGGACCATTCCCAGAATATATCAGGCTTGATAATAGCTTGGCTCCTTCTTCCTGCATTAGTTTATCATGATTTGTTTTAATGGGATTCTCTGCCAGTCAACGCGTTAAACCTCCTCATTCCAGCCTACCCTCGTACCCTGTATGTAAGAAGTAATGTGACCAACCTTTACAATGTTATCCTCCTTTAGAAGAACTACATTTAAAATATGTTTTTAAAATGTAAAAAAATAATATAACTTTTATTTTGTTCCTTTTTGTCTAACATTATGTTCTGTGTAATGCACCATTTCGGTTTATGCTGACTAACTTCCTTGGGAGTGTGGAGATCTGGAATGCAGAGGCCTCAGGTGGGGGATTATCCTACTGAGGGTTGCTCTGTTATTTAATTCTGTTATCTAGTATTTATTATGACAAGTTCCCAGTCTCCTCTGGGTTTGGGTCCGTGTTTCTGGCACTTTGATGGAGGACACAATACAAGAGGCTGAAATCATTTTTCAGCTTTTATCAGCATTTATCCAGTGATACAAAAAATAACAAACCAAAACAAATCAAAGAAAAAATAGGCCTAGCTTCTACTGATATATAGCTGTCCTCACTAATCCAGCTAAACCAGGGTGGAGCAAAACAAAAAGTCCAATAGTTTGTAAAAACACTATCCTGTGTATTCTTCAGATTTCCAGGCCTCCACTCTGCTCAAAGTAGTCATAAGCTACAGGATGCTGTCTCACAGTGTGTGTGTCTTTATTCGGGTTAGAAAAACTGCAAAAATCAGTTCATAAGCAGCCCCTTTCTTACTCATGGAGGAGTCTTAAGTCAGGGTGGCCCAGGTGCAGCTAATCCACTGAGCAGGAAACTTAATCCTGTGGTCCTGCTGGGGAAGAGAGCTTTTCAGAGCCGGTGGCTCATATAAAATCCTTGGATAACTCTGTCACGCTATGTAAAGTATTAGTATTCAACATAACTGAATAGAGATGTTATCTGAATGTCCCTCAAACCTGTCTTATCCTATTATGTACAAAAGCAAAAGCTCTGTGCCATTATTTAACTTTTTCTTAGATCATATTATAAATATGACACTTCAGTAGGTCCTTTAAATGGTCACTGTAGTGCTCATAGAATAGGTCTTTTTTTTATTTTTATTAATTAATCAATTAGTTGATAAAAGTAGAGTAGAAAAATTAGAAAAAAACTCAACTTTTCCAACTGGAATTTGAGGCTTAACATTTTGGACATCAACAGGTGACTCTGGGAGGGATATGACCTGCCATGGGGCACTTGCCTGATAGGAGTCTTTATCTATTGTCCTCTTTATCTGCCTATTTCCCTTTTGTCACCACGTAATCACCTAAAAAGGGATGGAGAACAGCACATATACAATGCTAATGTCAAATGTTAGATTGAAAATTTAATGTTACTAGGTATATTGTCAGTTTGTATCTATTTACTTTTATGTACTTTATTTCATTAGGAAGTGCTTATACTGTGTATATATATATATATATATATATATATATATATCCGCATCTGGCTGTCCCCATTAATAAGAGCGCTGAGCATCTGGCTCCAGTGCCAACTTTATCCAGATGACTTTTCTTTTCACTTTCAGGCATTTTGCATAAAGTATTTTCCTTGAGTCCTTCAGATGTCACTTTTGAGTCCCCTGCGGGGAAAAACACAATTTCCAAAACTCTTTGGGAGTTGACGTTGTGATAACTTCAGCATGGTATAGAGTGCAGCATTTCCTGCGATTGGCCTCCAGCCCTGCATTGCTCACACTGTCATTTCCTTTGCCCAGGAGCCCGCGGAGATTTGCATCTCATTTTCATGGAGGCTTCACTGAGGTAAACTCTCATTTCTCTGCTCAGGGGAAGATGGGGAGTGATGTGCTGAATAATGTTCTTATCCACAGAGAGATGACAGCTGGAGCATCTCACAGACTCACAGCCAGAGAGATGTGTGTGGATATAGTCACCAGCTTATATTAAACCTTATATACTTATATGATAGACACAGAGATAGATAGATAGACAGATATATAGATAGATAGATAGATAGATAGATAGATAGACACAGATGGATAGATAGATAGATAGATAGACACAGATGGATAGATAGATAGATAGATAGACACAGATGGATAGATAGATAGATAGATAGATAGATAGATAGATAGATAGATAGATAGATAGATAGATAGACGGATAGATACATAGATATAGATAGATAGATAGGTAGGTAGATAGATAGATAAATAGATAGATAGATAAATAGAGAGAGAGATAGATAGACAGACAGATAGATAGATAGATAGATAGATAGATAGATAGATAGATAGATAGACAGACAGACAGACAGACAGATAGATACATATATAGATAGATAGACAGATAGATAGATAGATAGATAGATAGATAGATAGATAGAAAGATAGATAAATAGATAGATAGATAAATAGATAGATAGATAGATAGACACAGAGATATAGACAGATAGATAGATTGGATCTGATGAAACACATTGTGAGAAGATGAGCAATACTTTTTGATTATACTTAAGCAAAAATGCTTTTATTTAGGTTCTATTTTATTGTTTTTATTTGAGAAGAAAGATTGCTTATATAACTTTGCCCATTCTTTGGTATTTTTCCAGTAATGTGGATACATTTTCTAATATCCTTCACTTTTTGATATATTTTCCTCTTTATCCTATGGTAAAATATCTATTTGGATAATTTTCTTGTAATTAAAACATTTTTTGTCTGGACAGTTTTGTGGACACATTTCCAGACATCTATATGGATACAGATGAGAATCCTAATATAATCCTGTAAATGCAAATATTAGTAGTGTTAAATAATCGTTTTTAGACTTTCAGTAGCCCAGTTGCAATGTAAACACATGAACCAAAGTAGGGGGCTTCTGGGGGTGTCGAGTGCTCTATCCTGGCCCATTAATTCAGATGGAAAAATGAGGAGAGCCCAAGGAGAATGTTGGTCAGCATAAAGTAGGTTGAACTACTGGATAAAAAGGGATTTCATTCACCCCTATTGAAGTCGATGGTTTTATAATTGGGTTCACAAGACGGGACCTGCAGAACCAGCGAACTCTGAAAGTCCCACCAGTTAGGTCCTAGGTTGACCAGAACTGATTTTATTGGGCAGTTTTATAGGGGACTAAACAAAAGGCCGGTCAGATATATAACAGGAAACAAACAACACATCCACACACCCAACTTGAACCTCCCTCTCCCTTGAGTCTCTTTCATTATCCACTAATTAACTTAAGGACCAGGCCCAGGATACTGATATCAGCAGGTGGAAATCACAGGTGTGGCCTTGGTGCCAGCAAGTCTCATTCCATATCTTAACTTCCCCAAGACATATAGAGTGCACTTAGGCACATCCCCGACCAGGGGTGCAAGCAAGCAAAAAGAATAATGGGACACATTTTAGCTTAGCCAGGGCTCAACTGGATCCTAGGTACTGGGTCGTAACCATGTCCATTTTCACAGACGCAGTTACATCCCAAAATGAAATTGATGCCATTTTTTTTTACTTTTTCTTGTGGTATAGTTATTTTGCCCCTTGTGGTGGTGAAGGGGCTTGTAAACCTCAATTAGCCACCTATGTAGGGTCATCCAAGATGGGTAGGACATAACAGAAAGGTCAGAAAAATTGTGGTCCATTGGAGAAGGAGATGGCAACCCACTCCAGTATCTTTGCCAAGTTAACCTTATATATAAGCACAAATAGAATAGAAGGATCACAAAGAGTCAGACACAACTGCATGACTAAACAACAACGTGGTGGTACCCAGGTGGAACTGGATTTATTGCAGATGTTGCATTTAAATCCTCACACTGATCATCCATGACACGTGTAGCACATTGCAAGGAGGGGCTGCAAGGGAGGAGGATGCAGCTTGCATGTGCCAAAATCATTACAGATTGCAAGTGAGGGAATAGAAGCGCAAAGTTCCCAAGATTAATTGTAGCATGTAACTTGGCAGCGAGAGCTGGTCTAAAGTAACCATAGCAGCAACCTTCCTCCGGCAAAATCCCACTCTCTGCGCTACAGAAGGAGACACGAAAAACAGCTTTGAAACATATTCCTTTACAGCTTGCCGAACAACAGCTAAACTATAATTAAAACTATGCTAAAAATGTATACAAATAGATCAGAGAAAAAAAAGATGAATAAATGTGGCGCAAAGACATGTAATATTATTATAAGATTTTGCAAATACTTCTGCGACATTAATTCTACCCGATGGATGAAGTGTGTGGGCACCAGGGAAGTTTCATGGATTATTAAGCATCTGATAGACCAGAATCAGTAGTACATGAATCCCAAAATAAACATTTACTAAACTTACCCTAAAGTTTGTAAAATGTCTTCAGATTTCAGGCGCTTGATTTTGAGAAGGAATGTAAATAAAACTGTACAACCAATAAGAAAAATGTTTAAAAGGACACTGCCACCCCAACAGGAAGTTGATTTCATTTTAAAGAGGCCATAGATTGCACTAGCAGTTTTTCTCTTCAGTTAATTGTTTCTGAAATATTTAGTATTATTTTACGGCTCAGTATGATAATGCACAGCTCAATATGCAAATGTGCGGCTCAGTATGATAATGTGTGGCTCAGTATGATAATGTGCGGCTCAGTATGATAATGTGCAGCTCAATATGCAAATGTGCGGCTCAGTATGATAATGTGCAGCTCAATATGCGAATGTGCGGCTCAGTATGCCAATGTGCGGCTCAGTATGCTAATGTGCGGCTCAGTATGATAATGTACGGCTCAGCATGCTGATATGCGGCTTAGTATGCTGATGTATGGCTCAGTATGATAATGTGCGGCTCAGTATGATAACGTGCGGCTCAGTATGATAATGTGCGATTCAGTATGCTAGCGTGCGGCTCAGTATGCTAATACGCGGCTCAGTATGCTAACGTGAGGCTCAGTATGATAATGTGCTGCTCAGTATGCTAGCGTGCGGCTCAGTATGCTAATGTGCGGCTCAGTATGCTAACGTGCGGCTCAGTATTTCCCAGGATTGGGATAGAGATGCCATGAGTCAGTTCTGTGTTATATTTGTCTATAGACAGAGGCCATTAGTCAGTTCTGTGGTATATGTGTCTATAGAGAGAGGCCAGGAGTCAGTTCTGTGGTATATGTGTCTATAGACAGAGGCCAGGAGTCAGTTCTGTGGTATATGTGTCTATAGAGAGAGGCCAGGAGTCTGTTCTGTGGTATATGTGTCTATAGAGAGAGGCCAGGAGTCAGTTCTGTGGTAAATGTGTCTATAGAGAGAGGCCAGGAGTCAGTTCTGTGGTATATGTGTCTATAGAGAGAGGCCAGGAGTCAGTTCTGTGATATATTTGTCTATAGAGAGGAGCCAGGAGTCAGTTCTGTGGTATATGTGTCTATAGAGAGAGGCCAGGAGTCAGTTCTGTGGTATATGTGTCTATAGACAGAGGCCAGGAGTCAGTTCTGTGGTATATGTGTCTATAGAGAGAGGCCAGGAGTCTGTTCTGTGGTATATGTGTCTATAGAGAGAGGCCAGGAGTCAGTTCTGTGGTAAATGTGTCTATAGAGAGAGGCCAGGAGTCAGTTCTGTGGTATATGTGTCTATAGAGAGAGGCCAGGAGTCAGTTCTGTGATATATTTGTCTATAGAGAGGAGCCAGGAGTCAGTTCTGTGGTATATGTGTCTATAGAGAGAGGCCAGGAGTCAGTTCTGTGGTATATGTGTCTATAGAGAGAGGCCAGGAGTCAGTTCTGTGGTATATGTGTCTATAGAGAGAGGCCATGAGTCTGTCCTGTAGCATATGTGTCTATAGAGAGAGGCCAGGAGTCAGTTCTTTGGTATATGTGTCTATAGAGAGAAGCCAGGATTAAGTTATGTGGTATATGTGTCTATAGAGAGAGGCCAGGAGTCAGTTCTGTGGTATATGTGTCTATAGAGAGAGGCCAGGAGTCAGTTCTGTGGTATATGTGTCTATAGAGAGAGGCCAGGAGTCAGTTCTGTGGTATATGTGTCTATAGAGAGAGGACAGGAGTCAGTTCTGTGGTATATGTGTCTATAGAGGGAGGCCAGGAGTCAGTTCTGTGGTATATGTGTCTATAGAGAGAGGCCATGAGTCTTTCCTGTAGCGTATGTGTCTATAGAGAGAGGCCAGGAGTCAGTTCTGTGGTATATGTGTCTATAGAGAGAGGCCAGGAGTCAGTTCTGTGGTATATGTGTCTATAGAGAGAGGCCAGAAGTCGTGTCTGTGGTATATGTGTCTATAGAGAGAGGCCAGGAGTCTGTTCTGTGGTATATGTGTCTATAGAGAGAGGCCAGGAGTCTGTGTTCTGTGGTATATGTGTCTATAGAGAGAGGCCAGGAGTCTGTTCTGTGGTATATGTGTCTATAGAGAGAGGCCAGGAACCTTTAACAATGTCAGATTCACTCCAAGGGCCTCTCTTTTCTTGGCTGCTAATATTGCTAGTTTGTTCCATAAACATGTGAGGCTTTTCCTCATTTACACTGGTCCTGTACATCTTCTATTTTTACCTGAAGACACAGTGTGAAGATCTCTGTAGCGCGGGGGCTCTCGCTGCCTCTTCTATCGCACGTGCCGCGTGGTTGCTATAGTAACACAGACATTGATGAGATAAGAGCCACTTCACTTGTCTCTGCCTTCCAGGCCATTAATATGCAGACGGATTCTGTGCAAGTAAACTTCTCTGAGCTAAGGAAGATGGGGAGTTAGAAAATATGTCATGAAATAATAAAGTATATTATAATATATATTGTTTATTTTGGTGTTGTGTGATGAGACAAAATACACATACATATATATATATATATATATATATATATATATATATATATATATACTAGCGACTTGCCCGTCAGAAAATGACGGCAATAAGAATGTAAGGGCGGTAAATTTTGTTGGTGT
The DNA here is from genome assembly GCA_027410445.1 of Discoglossus pictus. Taxonomy (NCBI): domain Eukaryota; kingdom Metazoa; phylum Chordata; class Amphibia; order Anura; family Alytidae; genus Discoglossus; species Discoglossus pictus. Next base: position 21,496,207 of record CM050163.1, on the reverse strand, counting down.
TCCAAGATGCTTCGGCGCTCATTGCGAGAAATCTGTTAGGGTAGCTGTGTACTTCTGCATTGTGTAAGTTAGTGTTGTAAAATGGCGCCTAATGTGTGGTATGCATCTGTGGCTGACTTGTTCTTGTTCTTGGATCGCGTCTGTCTTTTTCGGAAAATCCGTAGGTGCTTGGTGGTGTTTTGCGTCTTTAGAGTCCTGTTGCCTCGTTTTCGTTTTTTTAGGCGGCCATTTTTTCTCTCGCTTAGGGGATTCTCGGGTGTCTAAACTCTTGTATTTCTAGTGAAATCGAGGTGTAACTTCACTTGCAGAGGTCCTGGGTGCCCCCCCCCCCCTTGCTGTAGGTAAGCTTTTTATGTATTTTTGCGAGGTTGTAATGTTTTTTTTTTCTAAGTCCCACGTCTCGTATTTGTTTCTCGTAAGTCTGTAAATTTTGCGAGGTCAGCAGTTGCTGGCTGGAGCGCCTTGGCGCTCCATACCAGCAACTGAGGCCCTCGCTTCGCGACTGCCGCAGGCTCGCTACGCTAGCCCGCAGCGTTAGCAACAACCTGCATGCTCACAACTATATATGTGATACGGTATATATATATTGAGTGTAGTAGCTGTGAATCTCCAGTTATCTACATTAATCAATGCTTTTAAGACCCTTTCTGTATAGATCTTCAGTATATTCTGCAAACTCTTATTTATTTTATCTGCTTCTGTTAAGTCCTTACCATTTTTGTCTTTTATCATACCCACTTTGGCATGAAAGGTTCCTTTGAGATCCCCAATTAACGATGTCTCGACTTATCTTCTTCAATCGCTCATTGTAGAATGTCTCCTTGCCTCTTCTTGCTATCCTCTGGAATTCTGCATTCAGTTGGACAAATCTTTTCCTGTCTACACTATCTTTTGCTTACTTTCTTTCCTGGGCTACTTTCAAAGCCCATAAGACAGACATTTTACCTTATTTTTTTTTCTTTTAGGGATATTCTTTGTTGCTTTTGTCTGGACAATGTCACAGACTTCTGTCCAAAGTTCTTCAGGCAGTCTATCTTCCATGTCTAGTCCGTTAAATCTATTACTTAACTCAACTGCATATTCACAAGGGATATTATTTATTTTGTATGCACTTAGTCTGAGGAATTTTCCTTTTTTCTTCAGTTTAATTCTGAACTTTGGAATAAGAAGCTCATGGTCTGAGCCACAGTCAACTCAGGTCTTGTTTTTCCTGACTCTATAGAGCTCCGCCATCTTTAGTTACAACATATATAGTAAATCTGATTTCTATTTTGTCCATCTGGTGATGTCCATGTGTAGAGTCGTCTCGGAGGCTGTTGGAAGAGGATGTTTGCCATGACCAGATACTTATTATACTAATTTCTGACCTGCTTCATTTTGTACTCCAAGGCCAAACTTGGCAGTTCTTCCAGGTGTCTTTTGGTTCCCTACTTCAGTATTCTACTCGTCTATGTTGCTTTGTTTTATATCTCTGACGTGTTGAATTAGACAACTTCAGCCTCTTCAGAATCTATTGTTGGAGCATAGACTTGGATCACTGTGAGGTTAAGTAACTTGTCTTAAATTCAAATTGAAATAATTCTGTATTTAAGGGGTTGTAACCGAGCACTGCTTTGGCCACCTTTTGATTCACTATGAGGGCTACAATAATTCTGTGGGATTCTTGACCACAGTAGAAGTCCTGGTGGTTGTCTGATGTGAAATGTCCCATCCCAATGCATTTGAGTTCATTAATTCCCAGGATATCAATGTTTAATCTTGTCATCCCATGTTTGACCACCTCTAGTTTGCCTTGGTTCATAGTTCTAACATTCCAGGTTCCTATTCTGAATTGGTCTTTGCAGTAGAGGACTTTCCTTCCCTTCCAGACACATCAGCAGCGGAATGTCCTCTCGAATTTGGCCCAACCACTTCATTAGATCTGATGCTACTTGTACTCGTTCTATTCTCTTCCCAAGTAATATGATAAGGACCTTCTGAGCTGAGGGGCCTATCTTCCTGTGCTATATGGTTATGTGTCTGGTTGTGCTTGTCCATAAAATTATCTGGAAAAAGATACTGGAGCGGGTTGCCAGTTCTTACTCCAGTGGACCTCAATTTGTCTGACATCCCTGCTATTGCCTGCCCATCTTGGGTAACCCTATATGATATAGTTCAAAGTGTATATATATATAGTATATGATTTTAAACTTTTTTTCTCTAGAAAAATGGCGTCTAAGAGGAGATATGATTTCCTTATATAAATACATCCAGGGTCAGTACAAGATTTGTCAAGGGAGCTTTTTGTGCCAAGAGGTTTTCAACTGACAAGAGGACATCGCTTGAGGTTAGAAGTAAAAAGATTCCACCTTAAAGAAAGAAAAGGGTTCTTCACAGTAAGGGTGGTTAATCTGTGGAATTCTCTACCAGAGGAGGTGGTGACTGCGGATTCAATAGATAATTTTAAAAGGGGACTAGATTTATTTCTAATTAAAAAGGGAATTCAGGGTTATCATGGATAATTAGAGAGGCAGTATTGATCCAGGGAGAAGTCCGATCTCCGGTGTCTCGGATCAGGAGGGAATTTATTATTATTATTTTTTTTTTATATACAACTAATTAATTAATAGTTAATCCGCATATTGCAGATCAGAGGAGGTCTTAAAAGGTTGAACTTGATGGACTGAAAGTCTTTTTTCAACCTTAAATACTATGAGCCTCATTCAATTCCGAGTTGCCCAATTGAATAGGGCTCTATATAAGCACATACAAAAAAATTTGACTGAACTTTTTAGTTACTGAACTTCTATCCAAAACCAAGGTTTTCACTAACTAAAAACTTCTGTCAAAAAAATATGTTATGTCCTCTATAGAGCCCTATTAGATTGTCCAAAATAGCAATTGAATGAGGACCTATGTAACTATGTAATTTTTTTTTTTTTCATTATGTTCTTTTATATTTTCAAAGTTCTCTTCCGTTCAAGACAGATAAGCAGAGGGAGACATGTCTTATAATGCAGGAACCCCATCTGCCATTTCCTACATATAAAGTCATAATTATTTATTAAATATGTTTTCCCATTATGATGTCTAGTTTCTTAAAAGTGTTTTGCGTGAGGTCAGACCCAGCGCCGCACTGAGGCCATGCCTGACCTTCACACGACTCCCTGTCACTTATCATTAGGCAGTGACTGCAAAACCTGAGCAAGAGACGCTGCTCTTGGAAACCAAAATACATGTTACTAATGCAAAATAAATGTAGGCCACGTGTCAGCAGAGCACACACACGCTACTGGCGATGGAGGGAGCATATAAGGAATCATTTAACACCAACAGTGTATAATATAAGGAACGGAATTACCAGCTGTATATTCTTTCAAGAATTTTTTTTTCCAATTGTATATAATATAAGGAGAAAATGACCAGATGTATATTCTTTCAAGAAAAATAAATTACCAACTGCATATAATACAGGTAAAAAAATAGCAATATATAATATAAGGAGAAAATTACCAGCTGTATATTCTATAGAGAAAAACAAATTGCCAACTGCATATAATACAGATACAAAATAGCAGTATATAATATAAGGAGAAAATTACCAGCTGTATATTCTGTAAAGAAAAATAAATTACCAACTGCATATAATACAGGTAAAAAAATAGCAGTATATAATATAAGGAGAAAATTACCAGCTGTATATTCTATAAAGAAAAACTAATTGCCAACTACATATAATACAGGTAAAAAAATAGCAGTATATACTATAAGGAGAAAATTACCAGCTGTATATTCTATAAAGAAAAACAAATTATCAACTGCATTTAATACAGATAAAAAAAGTGCAGTATATAATATAAGGAGAAAATTACCAGCTGTATATTGTATAAAGAAAAACAAATTGCCAACTGCATATAATACAGGTAAAAACATAGTAGTATATAATTTAAGGAGAAAATTGCCAGCTGTTTATTCTGTAAAGAAAAATAAATTACCAACTGCATGTAATACAGGTAAAAAAATAGCAGTATATAATATAAGGAGAAAATTACCAGCTGTATATTCTGTAAAGAAAAATAAATTACCAACTGCATATAATACAGGTAAAAAAATAGCAGTATATAATATAAGGAGACAATTACCAGCTGTATATTCTATAAAGAAAAACAAATTGCCAACTGCATATAATACAGGTAAAAACATAGTAGTATATAATTTAAGGAGAAAATTACCAGCTGTTTATTCTGTAAAGAAAAACAAATTGCCAACTGCATATAAGTAAAATATACCAGTATATAATATGAGGCAATTAGCAGCTGTATATTCTATAAAGAAAAAAAATTACTTACTGCATTAAAGGAAAAAGTTAATACCCAGCTGTATATAATATAAAGATTTTTAAAAAATCCACAGCTCTATATAGTAAAAGGGAAAATAAATATAAGGAATATAAAAATAAGGAACATTAAATCACTAATTTTATATAATATGAAGTAAAATGAATTGCCTACTTTATAGAATATATGAAAAAGATAAATCGCCAGCTGTATAACATTATTTAAATGGAAAAATAAATTACCTATAATTTATTACATATACATATATATACATATAATATAGGGATAATATATCAACAACTGTATACAATATAAAGAAAATATATTACTATATATATATATATATATATATATATAATATAAGGAAAATACATCACTAGTTGTATATAATATAAGGAAAAATAAATCAGCAAATGTGTATAATATAAGGAAAAATGAAATGCTAATTGTACATAATATAAGAAAAAATTTAATCACAAACTGTAGATAGTATAAGGAAAAAGAAATCACTATATATGTATAAGATAAATAAATCCATTATTATAAATAATATATAGTAAAATAAATCAGTAGCTATGCGTAATAAAAATAAAAGACTAACTACATTTAATGTTAGAAAAATAAATCACAGAATTTATATAATGTAAGGAAAAATAGATGTCCACTGTTATATAATATGTGGAAAAAATCCCCAGCTAATAAATTACAGTCCTGTTGTGTCTATGAAATGTATTTTGAGTTGTTTCGATATCTAGATTTGATGGTACATAAGAACCAAAATGGTTTTCTCTCTCTGTCCTCTTTCTCTCTGTGTCCTGTCTCTCTGTCCCATCTCTCTCTCTTTTCCCCCTCTCTCTCTGTCCTGTCTCTGTCATCTTTCTATCTGTGTCCTGTATCTCTCTGTCTCTGTCCTCTCTGTCCTTTCTCTCTGTGCGTCCTGTCTCTCTCTTTCTTTTCTCGCTCTCTCTATCCTGTCTCTCTGTCCTCTTTCTATCTGTGTCCTGTCTCTCTCTGTCTCTGTCCTCTCTCTCTGTGTGTCCTCTCTCTTTCCTGTCTCCCTCTCTCTGTCCTGACTCTCTGTGTGTCCTGTCTCTCTGTCTCTCTCTCTCTCTCCTGTCTCTTATGTGGCGCTTCTCGGTGGTTATGGTGGCGGTCAGGGAAATAATGACACCTCTACGCATGGCGCTTCTCCTGAGATGCCCCGAATCTACTAACAATGCTGCACCTGCTTACAAAACACCCTGTGGTATGATAGACAAACCGGCAATTATTATATTAGGTTGGTTTTATATAAAGATGCCTGTTTAAGGACTGTCCCAGTGTTGGAAATATGGTATACACCCATCTTTCATTTGTAATATTTTATCTTTATACATATTTTTGTACGTATTTTCTGTATAGTTTTTTTTTTATTATTATTTATTTTTAATATTGGAATATTGGCTACTTTTTTGATTGTGGTTTATTAAAATCCTGGAAATCATTTTTTTTGCTACAAATCAAGAATTGATCTTGTGATTAGATTTTTACTAGTGTCTTAATAAATATGTTTCAGATATACTTCACCATATTGGCCTCTATGCACCCAATGCATTGATTTACTAGAGTTTGCTCAACTAAGTTATTAGTTCTATAATTTCTGTAAATAAATATTACATTTGTGTTCACATTGGGATGTCTAAAAATAAACTATAATTCTGCTTAAAATTCCCAGAAATATAGTTAGTGGACTGCAATCTGGGAAACTGGGCAGGGACATGCAAATGAGTCCACAAAGTACTTTCTGTTAAAGATGCGACAGAATTCAGAACATGTGAGATCTTGGATTTCTGGATAGGAACCAGTCTATATTCGTCAAACCACCCGCACAGCAACTGATCAGATGGGAATAGAGCCCGAAAAATGTCTCAGTATCAACACAACTTGAGGAACATACCCAGAACCCACTCACTAGAAGTAAACAACACTTCCCTTTCCAATATCAGTCCCCTTATGTATAGAAATATTTCAGGAGTATTTGGTAGTAATATTTTTTTCACATCTTGTGGACTTTGATAGGGCTGATCTGTGAACACAGTCTTCAAGCTTCAAAAACTGGTCAAGATGTCAGACTCTGATCAGTTAGACTGAACCAGTTGTATCTCGACAGATTATGTGTCTTCAAGTAGAAACATCCTGGAGTATTTAGCCCTTGAGGACAGGAGATTGATACCTGATGTTTACGATTATTGTTTTCGATTAGGGACATGGAACTCACCAAATCTTCTGTGTACCATCAGATAACATGTGCAAAAGCTGTTTACAATTTTAAAATGTAAGTATTGATAACGTTATACACATTTTAATTATTGCTAGTGTAGCCATTTAAGCCCTCCCACAACCTATATTAAATTCAAGAGCCTCGAGAAAAGCTGTAAAGCAAAACTCGTTGGGGGAGCATCATCTGGAACTGTAGTTGATTGACTGGTCATGACCTAGTCAGCACAGAAATCCTGTCCACGGTTGTGGTTTGGACTTTTCTAGGAATTAAGTATTAATATTGTGCCATATTTTTGTACAATTAGGTACGAGAATACTCAAGGCTCTACTTTTTAATGTTACTTGAGAAGATTAGAGCTGAATAAGAACGTATTCACACTGACCTTGTGACTTTTTTCCCAAACATTGAGTGAGATATGTTGCTCCCTGAAAATTTGAGTAAGCGCCCATAAACAACATTGGATATCTTCTTGAAAATGAACATGTGGCATTTATATGTACACTACATAGCCCAAAATATGTGGACGCCATAACATTACCCTCATATGTTCTTGTAGAACATTTCCTTCCAAAACAATGGGCATTAATATAGAGTTGGCCCCTCTATGCTTATATTCCAGCCTCCACTCTTCTGAGAAGGCTTTCCATTAGATTTGAAAAATGGCTGCAGGGATTCACTACTATTTACTCTCAAAAGCATTAGTGGGGTCTGGCACTTATGTTCTGCAAGAAGGTCTGGCTGGTATCCAGCGTTCCGATTCATCCCAAAGGTGTTCGCAATGGGTTGGGTTCAAGGCTCACCAGTCAAGTTCTTCCACACCAACCTCAACAAACCATGTCTTTATGGACCTCACTTTGTGCACAGGGGCATTATGATGTTGAAACAGTAAAGGGCCTTACCCAAAATGTTGACACAAAGTTGGAAGAACACAATTCTGTAGACTGTCAAGTATGCTATAGCATTTACATTTACCTTCACTGCCACTAAGGGGCCCAGGCCAAAACATAAAAAGCGACCCAAACCATTATTCCTCCTCCACAAAACTTTACTATCGGCACCAATTAATCGGGCAGGTAATGTTCTCCTAGCAGCCCAGATTCATACTTTAGACCATCATATAGTGAAGCTTGACTTATCACTCAATAGTACATGTTTTCACTGTTCCAGAACTTAATGCTGGTGTACTTTACACCACTCCAGCCATTGCGCATGATGATCTTAGGTTTGTGTGCGGCTGCTTGGCCATGGAAACCCATATCATGAGGCTCTTGATGAACAGTTCTTGTGCTTAGGTTGCTTCTGGAGGCAATGAGTGTTGCAACCGAGGGCAGATGATTTTTATGCAGTACACTCCACAGCAGTTATTGATCCCAGATGTTTCCACTTCACAGTAGCAGCTCTAGTTGACCAGGGCACCTCTAGCAGATGAGAAGTTTGATGAACTGACTTGTTGCAAAGATGGCATCCTAGGACAATGCCACATTGAAAGTCACTCGGCTCTTCAGTACGACCCATTATACTGCCAATTTTTGGCTATGGAGATTGAATGGAAGTGCAGACTATACTTGAATAATGTACAGTCAATAGGATAGAAAAATCACTAGGTGATCTGAAACTGCCTTAAAATGGAACATGAGTTACTCTTATATGAAACTAATATACGTTTTAGGACAAAGTAGGGGGAAACACTACCATAGTGTATCACTTCAGTTCAACTTTTGTACACTTATTTTTTATGCAAAAAATACATTTTAATTTCAGTTTGTTTGTTTCAGGCCTTCTCTAGCCAGGTGCCATGAGCAAGTTATTTTGTTTGGGATGGGAAATAGGTGGGTGTGAAGTGGCAGGCTTGCAGTGTGCTGCACTATAATACATATATATATATGCTGGTGCAGCAAAATGGTGGCAGAGAAACACACATGCTCGTGGATCATGCACCAAAGGGGTGGATAAGGAGTTTGTACCTAAGGCTCCAGATATGTAAATCCAACCATGGCATGACTGAATTTATAACTAGGTGAACAAGACAGCCATCTAGGGGTGCTTCCCTGGCACCTAATTTGCATAACAATACAGTTACATTTCCATTTATTTATGTTTCATGCATAGTCTCTACCTTCGCTAGCCAGGTGCCATGGGCAAGTTCTTTCATGTAGGAGGGGAAAGAGCTCAGTGCACATGGATCGTGCACCCAGGGGGCAGCTAAGGAGTTTGTAACGAGGGGCTCCACTTATGTAAATGATCCTGATTGCACCTATTTTCATGATGTAAAACACTTTAACAACATGCTCTTTTAAATTAATAATAAATATTTGTGAATTCAATGCTCATTGAAGCCTATTATTAAAGGCTGCATTGCATTACAAAATGTGAAAGTCATTGCTTCTCATCAAGTGCATATTTTTAATGTTTTTGTCCATTTTTGATCTACTTGGCCATTTCTAATAATTAACTCACCACCTGTGCTTTTGCCCTGTATACTGAGCTAAAAACAAACACTGCTCTGGATCCAGCCTTTATTCCCTTCTGTGCAACAAGCTTGTTATCAGGACAGACTTCAAATTGGCCTTGGTAGAATTTAGTGTAATTTGTTTTTTATTCCCAGAAAAAAATAGCTGGCTTTGAAATTGCCCATATTGCTGATTAGCTCCAGTAAGAGGCTTGATTTTTTTTATTTACTGTATATACTGGAGTATAAGCCGAGGCACCTATTTTACCACAAAATACTGGGAAAATGTAGTGACTCGAGTATAAGCTGAGGGTGGGAAATGTGCTGCCCCCTGTGTCCCTCGTGTGCCCTCTGTGTCCCCCTTTTGTGTGCCCTCTGTTCCCCTTTCTTGTGTCCACACTCTCTATCCCATGTGTCTCTTCCCCCCTCTCCCTTCCCTGTGTCTCTTCCCCCTCCCTCCCCTGTGTCTCTCCCCCTTTGCCTCCTCTGTGTCTCTTCCCCCCTCTCCCTCATGTCTCTTTCCCTCACCCTCCCTTTTCATCATCCTCATCCTCCCTCCTAAACCCACCTCCTCACCCTCCCTCCTCAACCCCCCCTCCTCATCCTCCCTTCTCATCCTCATCCTCCCTCCTCAACCCCCATCCTCAATCCCCTTCTCATCCTCAACCCCCCGTCCTCATCCGCAACCCCCTTCTCAACCTCAACCCCCCTCCTCACCCTCAACCCCCCTCATCCTCAACCCTCATCCTCAACCCCCCTCCTCATCCCCCTCCTCAACCCCCCTCCTCATCCTCACCTCCTCCGCTTTCTCAACAACCCTCTGCAACCTCAAACCGTCTCCTCATCCTCCCTCCTCATCACTTTACCCCTCTCTAATTACCTCCCCCTCTCTTTCTCCTCTCTTACCGTCCATCAGCAGCTGCTCCTCCACGCGTCGTCCGCGTGTCTTACTGCTGTGTCGGGACCCGGCCAATGCTAATGACGGGACGCCCATGTGATGTCACGTCATTAGCATATGCCAGGTCCCTACACAGCCGAAAGCTGCGCAGACGTTCCGGAGGAGCAGCTGCTGATGGAAGGTAAGAGAGGGGCAAGGGAGAGGGGGAGGTAATTAGAGAGTGGGGGGAAAGACACGGGGGGGGGAGAGAGACACAGGGTGACTCGAGTATAAGCCGAGGGGGCCTTTTTCAGCTGTAAAAAAAGGGCTGAAAAACTCGGCTTATACTCGAGTATATACTGTATTTATAGCATTTTATCCAAGGAGCTTTATATAGTTATAAAATTGAATATATCATTGTTTTGGAATATAGAGGATTATATATTGTAAAATATGCAGGCAGAGCGTCCTCGCCAATGAGCCATGCAGAGTTGTGTAATAGCGAATCACTCAGTCAGTATCACGCCGCCTCCTTAGCAGCTTGTGAGATTAGGGAGTGTCGAGAAGCAACAAAATATGGAGGGCCATGTACAGATTTGTAGACAAGGACGTGGCAATGGAAGACAGGAAGTCACAAAAGTTGAGTGGAGAGAGTTGAGTTGTTGGTTGTTCAGGGAAGATTGATTAATTACAGGTGTGTTAGATGGAGGTGGGTGAATACATGAGCTAGAACACACAAGATGAGTGGGGTTGATTAGAAGCAGGAACTAATGCCCTGTAGAGATTTGGTGACAATAGGTAGGACATGAAAATGGTGACTGTAATAGACAGGAAGTCACAGGAGTTTGGCGGGAGAGTGGAGGTGCTACTTGTTCATGGAAGATTGAATATGATACAGTTGTGTTGGATTGGGTCAAGGTTGGTGAATACATTCGCTGGAAGACCCATAATGAGTGAGTTGTACTGACAGTGAGGTTGGTTAGAAGAAGGAAGCAAGGCCCTGTAGAGATTTGGTGATAATGGTTAGGACATTACATTGGTCACTGTAGTAGACAGGAAGTCATAGGAGTTGGGCGGGAGGAGTTGGTTGTTTATGAAAGACTGAATATGATACAGTTGTGTTGGATTGGGTGAAGGCAGGTGAATACATGAGCTGGAAGACCCATAATGAGTGAGATGCACGGACAGTGGGGTTGATTAGAAGCAGGACGTAAGGCCATGAAGATATTTGGAGTCAATGGTTAGCACATGGAAATGGCAACTGCAGTAGATAGGAAGTTACAAGAGTTGGGTAGGGAGAGTGGAGGTGTTGGATGTTCAGAGATGATTGAACATGATACAGGTATTTTGGACTTAGTGGAGGTGGGTGAATACATAATCTGGAACACACAAAATGAGTTAGTTGCACTCACAGTGGGGTTGATTAGCAGCAGGAAGCAAGGCCATGAAGATATTTGGAGTCAATGGTTAGGACGTGAAAATAGTGACTGTAGTAGACATGAAGTCACAAGAATGGGGCGGGAAGAGTGCAGTCGGGTGAATACATGAGCTGTAAGACACAAGATGAGCGAGTTGCACTGACAGTGGGGTTGATTGAAATAGGAAGTAAGGCCCTGTAGAGATTTAGAGACAATGATATAATGGCGACTGTAGTAGTCAGGAAGGCACAGGAGTGCGACGGAGAGAGTGAAGATGTTTGTTGTTCACGGATGATTGAATATGATACAGACATTTGGAACTGGTGGAATTGGGTGAATACATAAGCAGGAAGACCCAAGATGAGGGAGTTGCCCTCACAGTGGGGTTGATTATAAGTAGGAAGACATCAATTAGAAGTTACTTGCACAAATTATGTCAGTCTACTCAGAATATGCTATAAATAATAATATAAATAACTGATACCTCTAGCCCTCCTTCCATATTGGGCCCCATCTATGACCCTTACATTGACAATGTTGCCGTAGCATAGACAATAATCTGCTGGATAACACCCTGCATTTTGAGGATATGGTATGATACTCCAAATATCACAAAAGCTGAATAAAACAGAATATGTTTTTAACTAAATTTTATATAAATGCCATTAAAACAAATAATTACATAAAAATATGCTTTTAGAGAGTGCAACAAAATATAAAAACTGTCTTTTAACATAAATATATATTTTTTGTTGGCATGGCAACACAATTCAGTTAAAATCTCTATTTATAATTTGTTTAAATTATGATACATTATATAAAACGCAATAGAGCAATTACTTGAAGTACTGAGAAATGTTACCATGATGTGCCATTAAATAATTATTTACCTGCTTAATGTAGCATTAGTAGATATATCAAATAATGGGTTTAAGGTGACTTGTGTGGGTGTAAGGTGAGGCTGAAAATGGAAACGGACCAGTACCTAGTAACACATAGTGGATATCAATAGATAGATAGATAGATAGATAGATAGATAGATAGATAGATAAGAATATGATAGATAGATAGGAATATGATAGATAGATAGATAGATAAGAATATGATAGATAAATAGACAGATAGATAGATAGATAGATAAGAATATGATAGATAGATAGATAGATAAGAATATGATAGATAGATAGAATAGATAAATAGATAAGAATATGATAGATAAATAGATGGATAGATAGATAGATAGATAAGAATATGATAGATAGAATAGATAAATAGATAAGAATATGATAGATAGATAGATAGATAGATAGATAGAATAGATAAATAGATAAGAATATGATAGATAAATAGATGGATAGATAGATAAATAGATAAGAATATGATAGATAGATAGATAGATAGATAAGAATATGATAGATAGATAGAATAGATAAATAGATAAGAATATGATAGATAAATAGATAGATAAGAATATGATAGATAAATAGATGGATAGATAGATAGATAAGAATATGATAGATAAGTAGATGGATAGATAGATAAGAATATGATAGATAAATAGATAAGAATATGATAGATAGATATACAGACTTAGAGGGATAAATAGATAGAGATAGATAGATAGACACAGAGAGATAGAGAGATAGATAGTGTGAAAGTGATAGGGGTATTGTGAATACCAGTCCTTAATGTTAATGTAAATCACAGCATTGCAGTATTGTGTGCCATACAAGCTATTGAATTATATTGTACATTTCTAATATTTAATATTGTTCTAATGGGTATTGGCTTGACTAGTTACATCAATGTATTTTGTGATAACAATGGTTACACATCATTATCGTTTCATATTATTTTATTTTCTACAGTTTCACTAGTGGACACTTTGTATTTCTATAATGAGAAGCAGAGGAGCATCTTCCTGGCTAGTTGTATTTATTCCTGTTTCCTGCATGCCAGGAGTGGCTGATAGAGCTGCATAGTGAGGGTTACCTGGGTACAAGGTGCGCAGCAGTACATGGAGCCAGTGATTCAGTGCCTGCAGCAGCCTCTGTATTGTACACATGATCTCCCACGGGAGAGCAGGTGTCAGGCTTTAATATGGACTTGTATTAGATGTCTGCTCTATCACCTGCATACAGGTAAAACTGTAATACAGTATATCCCTTTTTATAATGACCTGGCTGATTTGTAATTCACATTTTATTTTCAGCATTGAAGGTATCTGGCAGTGGGATATCATGTGTGTGTCTGATTGGGCGTCTCATATCAAATCATTGCATTGAGGAATTCTATATATTTGTAATTCAAAGTACATTTGACATTTCTTGTGTGACTACACCCCCAAGGCATCTATGTAGGTAGAGCATCCTAGCCAATGAGCTGTGTGGAGTTGTGTCCTAGCCAATCTGCTGTCAGTAACACAGTTGCAGCTTTATCTCAACCAGTGAGGGAAACATATACATTGTTGTACCTGCCTCTGATTGGCCACAACTAATTATGAATTGTATGCTAATTTAGCTTGGATTTTAAAGGGCTTGTTGTTGTTTAGATGTTCAGTCGTGCCCGACTCTCTGTGACTCTATGTATTGCAACATGCAGGCCCATCTATCAACTACTGTCCTTCTGAGCTCGCTCAAGCTCATGTTTATTGCTTGAATTACCTCATCTATCCATCTCCACCTCTGATGTCCCCTTCTTTGCATTCCTTCAATCTTTTCCAACATCTGAGTCTTCTCTATGGAATCCTGTCTTCTCATCATATGGCCAAAATATCTAACCTCATGATCATACCTTCCAGTGAAAAGTTTTGCTTCATTTCCTAGAGCATTACAGTGGCTCTTTAATGGGAGTTGGTGCCTAGTACCCAACTGCAAAGGCCTAGTCTCAAAGAGAGTTTTTCTGCCTCTGTCTCTTTAGAAATATTGGGTAATCAGATATTTACATATATGTGTCAGACACTATTTCAGTTCTAAAAGTTCCTCTTTAACACAATGATTTCTTGTTCTTTCAGAGAGGACGGATAATTATATGTAATCCCTAAAGCAGGAATGTGAGGCTTATGCACTAATCACATGAATTCACTAATCTAAGATCAGAACATTAGCAGGTGTAGTTGGCTCCATCTCATTAGATTTGATGAGGTGCCAACCAACACAACACCCACCAAGTGCCATGTGTCATATTGGGAGCTTCACAGTGACACAGAGAAGGCATTTATCTAATGAGTCTCCTGGATGTTACTAGTTATATAATACCCCTGTGGATCTATTTACTTTGTGCTTTATTTTATTAAGAAAGTTTTTACTGGCTAAAATCAAATAGTACCTGTATGGGTCTGCCCACTGCAGTGTATGCAGACACAAGACTCCTCTGTACTTGTTGTTATGTGTCTCACACTAACCAATCAGCGACCATCTCTCATCAACATGCTGCTGAGACGTGGTACCTGTCAGGCTACGGCACTACCCTGCAGTGGCGGTGCTACAGAATGGAGGGCCCCCCAGTACAAGGCTGAGACAATGCTGCAACTGTGATACTGACAACTGATTCACTATTTCACTATGACACAACTACACACAGCTAATTGGCTAGGATGCTCTGCCTACATAGGTTCCTGTGGGGTGGAACTCACATATATATTCAAATGTACTTTGAATTACAAATATACAGAATTCCTCAATACAATTATTTGATATGAGACGCCCAATCAGATAAACACATACAGGAGATCACACAGACTGCCATATACCTTTAAAACATCAACTGTATCATTAGACCAATATACTACAAATGCATTATATTTAAAGTGCCTTACAAAGATCGAGTCCTACAGAGTCAGTGTCTGCATACGCTGCAGTGGGCAGACCCATACAGGTGTATTTGTTTGATTTTGACAGTACAAACATAGCTTATAAGCACTTAATAAAATAAAGTACAAAAAAGTAAATACAGTGCATTGCTGTTAAATATAGTCCTTTTATACTGGAATTCTAATCGTATATCCTGACCAGTTAACTTACATCTGACTGCTATAAGAACTCCAAATACACTGGAAACTTATAAGTTAAAGGGTTTATTAACATACAACAGTAGTGGTGAGATTGGCATCTGAAATACAATTTGTATTTACATACTAATGTGTGTAAATACAAATGTGTGTATGCAAGAGTGTAGAGTATTCCTCCTGATTCCTCTGTTCCTTTCCTAAGATTATTCTACTACCCAGCAAGTCCATTTGGCCCAGTAATACACATCATAGCCACACCCTGGGATTGTCCCAGCCATTCAAATCTTTCATCAGTGAATGACCACTGGATGTGATTCTTCATTGCACCTTTGCTCCACCTCTTATCTCTTGAGTTGATTCCCATGCTTTGTGTCCATGATGCAAATTTATCCCTGAGGCTTTTAGTACTGACCATTTGTTGTTTGATCACCAGCAGGGTGTCATTCGGGAAAGTTAGCTTTCCTTTGTTCCTTATGACAGATAACATCACAGATAACTGGACATCCACAAGCAAGACATTCAAGCATATTAACTTCTTCATTACAGCTCCAAAATTGGTTAATTAATCATATATTTATAACACTTGCAAAAGTATTCACCCCCCTTGGCTTTTTACCTATTTTGTTACATTACCACCTTAAATTCAATGTCTTTTTAATCTGGATTTTATGTGATGGATCAGAACACAATAGTCTAAGTTGGTGAAGTGAAATGAGAAAAATATATACATAAAACTATTATTTAGAAATAGAAAACATAAAATTGGGATGTGCGTATGTATTTACCCCCTTTGTTATGAAGCCCATAAAAAGCTCAGGGCCAACCAATTACCTTCAGAAGTCACATAATAAGTGAAATGATGTCCACCTGTGTGTAATCTAAGTGTCACATGATCTGTCATTACATATACACACCTTTGTTTGAAAGGCCCCAGAGGCTACAAAACCTAAGCAAGAGGCACCACTAACCAAACACTGCCATGAAGACCAAGGAACTCTCCAAACAAGTAAGGGACTATGTTGTTGAGAAGTACAAGTCAGGGTTAGGTTATAAAAAAATATCCAAATCTTTGATGATCCCCAGGAGCACCATCAAATCTAGCATAACCAAATGGAAAGAACATGACACAACAGCAAACCTGCCAAGAGACGACGCTCACCAAAACTCACGGACCGGGCAAGGAGGGCATTAATCAGAGAGGCAGCACAGAGACCTAAGGAAACCCTGGAGGAGCTGCAGAGATCCACAGCAGAGACTGGAGCATCTGTACATAGGACGACAATAAGCCGTACGCTCCATAGAGTTGGGCTTTATGGCTGAGGGGGCAGAAGAAAGACAATGGCACATTTTGAGTTTGCGAAAAGGCATGTGGGAGACTCCCAAAATATATGGAGGAAGGTGCTCTGGTCTGATGAGACTAAAATTTAACTTTTCGGCCTTTAAAGAAAATGCTATGTCTGGCGCAAACCCAACACATCACATCACCCAAAGAGAACCATCCCCATTTTTCAGCAGCTGGGACTGGGAAACTGGTCAGAGTTGAGGGAAAGATGGATGGTGCTAAATACAGGGATATTCTTGGGCAAAACCTGTACCACTCTGTGCGTGATTTGAGGCTAGGACGGAGGTTCACCTTCCAGCAGGACAATGACCCCAAACACACTGCTAAAGCAACACTTGGATGGTTTAAGGGGAAACATGTAAATGTGTTGGAATGGCCGAGTCACAGCCCAGACCTCAATCCAATAGAAAATCTGTGGTCAGACTTAAAGATTGCTGTTCACAAGAGCAAACCATCCAACTTGAAGTAGCTGGAGCAGTTTTGCAAGGAGGAATGGGCAAAAATCCCAGTGGTAAGATGTGGCAAGCTCATAGAGACTTATCCAAAGTGACTTGGAGCTGTGATTGCCGCAAAAGGTGGCTCTACAAAGTATTGACTTTAGGGGGGTGAATAGTTATGCACATTGACTTTTTCTTTAAAGTTGTGGGCATGTTCTGTAAATTAAGTGATGCAAATCCTCAAACAATCCATGTTAATTCCAGGTTGTGAGGCAGCAAAACACAAAAAATGCCAAGGGGGTGAGCACTATATACAGCTTTACTTATCGCAGAGAAATATTTTTTTTGTATCATTATTATACACAATTATTACATTTGCATTATGCAGTTATGCATTATCACTATAAAGAAACAGTTTATTGCAATTATTGTATAGATTTACACATTTATAATACATATATATATATATATATATATATATATATATATCACATATATACAGTAGTTGTGGATCTTTGCGATATTGGTCACGTACTTGCGACCCTCGCTAAGCGAGCTGCCGACTGCGATGCGAGCCATTGACACACGCATGTTGGTCACGCTTTTGCGACCCTTGCAAAGCAAGGCGAACCGTTGACTTAGAGCCATTGACACATAGGCTGCAATGAGCTCCAAAAGGCGCTCATTGCACTGCAAGTCTCGCAAAACAAGGCGAGCAGTTGAGGCACGCAGGACTTAAAATGCGGGACTGAGGAGTTGCTCATTCGCAAGGCGAGTAGTTGAGGCATGCAGGCCGCTGTCGAAAAACTTAGCACTTTGACGCGGACTGCGAGGAACGGAGAGAGATGGTGGAAAGAGACACATGGCATTGCCAAGCACAAAACTTGTAGGTTATCGAACCCTGCAATGAGTGGCCCGTACAGTAGGTGGCAGGAAAGGCTTGCGATGATCTCCGAAAGCGGGAGAGGCTCGCATTGAGCGTTAAAGGCGCTCATTGCGAGCCAAACGATGAGTGCCAAAGGCGCTAATCATGGGGCTGGCGATGTCCGCCGAAGGTGATCATTGCAAAGCAGGAAAGTTGAAGTACACGGGGGGAGAGGCTCGCAATGAGTGCAGAAGGAGCTCACTGCGCACCATGCGACGAGCGACAAAGGCGCCCCACGCAGGGCTTGCGATGAGGAGCAAAAGACACTCATTGTGTGGCAAACAGCTTTGTTAGCCTTAAAATGTTATTCCCGTCATTTTTTATGGGAAATTTCCTATACTGTATATGTTATACCTAGGTAATTAAATTAATGTTATCCTCAACATAATTGTCATATAGAGTTTACATTTCACTTAGCCCCCAAGAGTAAAACCTCCCTCTTTCTTCCTGTTTGTACCATGTTGCACAGCTGTGACCTTAGGCCACACCGACAGGGGAGGGGCTTCAACTACTGTTGTCTCATGCTACCAAGAAGAAGACAGTGGCAATCTGTCTATCTGCAGTCACCGATACTGTACTGGTAGTACGTGACAATGAACATTAAGAAATGTGAGGTTACAGAAGAAGAGTATTTGGAGGCTTCTTAGAAATAAATGAAGTTTAAATGTTTTATAATTGCATTGAAGAGGATAAAACAAATTAAGTCACCTAGTTAAAAAAAATTATATCAACAAAAACAATCGTAAAGAGTCCATTTAATACAGGTTCTAATATGTGAAATCTTAGAACAAAGGGACTTAGGATAAACCCTATTGTTAAGACTTAGGATAAACCATATAGTTACACTGACTGCAATATATGTTTATATATGTAATATATTCCTGCAGTATGTGACATTTTCTAATGTTTATCAGCTTTGCTTACAATGAGAACAAATATCAGTCTGTTATGTCAGGACGATGAGAACCAGTTTTGCATCATCAGCCTATTTCTGACTTGTGGTGTGAAATCAGAGTCTTCAGGGATTATCTGCTGTACTTCCATGGAAGAATAAACCTGCATTTTAGTGGTCTCCAGTGTTACAGTAACTAAATACAGTTATAATACTGAGTACTGTACAATGGGCCAATTCATGGACTTGTAATTCACAATAACCTGCATTCAGGATTATGGGGGCTTCAGATTTCGTACAGTACTGACTCCAATTTCATCAGATTTACTTTATTGTGAAACTGTCTGAGATGTTACTCAGTATATAATATACCTGTGTATCCATTTATATATATATAATATATATATATATATATATATATATATATATATATATATTATAACTAGGTACTATATATACTCGAGTTAAGGCTGAAAAGGGCCCCCTCGGCTTATACTCAAGTCACCACCCCCGTGTCTCTCTTTCCCCCCCTCCCTTATCATCCTCAACCCCCATCCTCATCCTCAACCCCCATCCTCATCCTCAACCCCCATCCTCATCCTCAACCCCCCCATCCTCATCCTCAACCCCCCATCCCCAACCCCCATCCTCATCCTCAACCCCCCTTCCCATCCTCATCCTCAACACCCATCCCCAACATCCTCATCTTCAACCCCCATCCCCAACCCCCCCTCCTCATCCTAAACCCCCCTCCTCACTTTACCCCTCTAATTACCTCCGCCTCTCCCTTTCCCCTCACTTACCTTCCATCTGCAGCTGCTCCTCCGCTCCTCCGCGCTCCTTCCGGCTGCGTCAGGACCCGGCCAATGCTAATGACGTGACGCGCAGAAGAATATAAACTGGCACTTATAAACTCTGATTTTACTGACCAATCAGTTGGGTCTGCCCTCTGCAGCGTATACAGACATAGACTCTTTAGGGCTGGATGTGCAGTTCAGTGTCCTAGTCTACCAGGGACACATTGCAGAATGTTGCCGAGAGATGGTCACTGATTCATTAGTATGAGACAATGAACACCCACTACAAAGTCTGTGTCTTCATGAGCTGCAGTGGGCAGATTCCTATATGCACTATTTGTTTGAATTTAGACAGTAAATACAGATCTTATAAGCACTTTTTTAGAAAATAAAGTACACTACCAATGTAATACTGCCGCTTGCAGACACACAGCGTGTCACTGTCTGCTTAATACTGGAAGCCCCTCCCCTGTGGGTGTGGCATTATGTCACAGCTGTGAACGAAAGCAGCCCATATGAGAGAGAACAGGAGGAAAGTGTGAGGATTCAGAAGGTGAGAATCTGTTCATCTGTAAGTGAAGTAGAAATTATATATGACAATTGCATTAAGGAGGATACAATATATATTTTTAATTACAGTTGGATTACAGTTGTCCTTCAAGAGGTTGCTGTCAATCCCTAATCTCTATCCAGATGTTACTAACAATATAGGATTTATTCTAAACTTGTTACACGAAATGGATATGAAAATCTACTAAAATAAACGGTCTAAAAATAAAACGACACAAATATTGTTTTATATTACAAAATAGTTACAGGTAAAATGAACATAAATGTAACAGGTCATCAGAGCATAGTTTTGTATTTAAAGGGCTATGGGGCTCATAATTGTGTCTTGCAAAGGGTGGACAAGTATCTAGTAATCTGGTGGCTTCATTAGCTGCACGATCAGGATCTTCTTAAAGGACCCCTGTACAATGAATACAAATATATATTCTAAAATACTGAGTCTGACTAAGCATATATAAGCAGGGAATAGTGACAGGGTTAGTTTAATTTGCATGCTTCTGTTGTACCCTGGTGACATCCATGATACTTTGGTGAAGGAAGTATGTGTGAGCAGGGAATCTAAATTTGTGGAGAGCTGTGATTGCATCTAATGATGCAAATGTCCTGCTTCTGGGTCTGATCCAATTATCTAACAAATACTGTTTACCTCTTCCGTGTTTTTATGTCCTCCACCATTCCATTTATATATCCCGTCATGATCCAGTTTTGCAGGAGTGATGCAGCAAACAGAAAATGTTTTTCTATATTCTATCTATCTCTGCCCTTAAGTTATGTCCGGCTCTCCGTGACCCTATGGACCACAGAATGCCAGGCACATCTTGTGTCTGGTGCTAGTCTATAAGATTTTCTTCACAAAGATACTGGAGAGGGTTGCCAGTTTCTTCTCCAGTGGACCATTATTTATCTGACCTCTCTGATATGACCTTCCTATTTTGGGTGACCCTACATGGTATAGCTCACAGCTTTATTGAGCCCCTTCACCGTGACAAGGTAGAGATCCAGAAGGGGTCTATGGCGTACACAGCTGCTAATGTTATTATTTTACGCTGTACTTCACAAATGGTGCCCTGTAAAGGGACTCTGTACTCGTGGATGCTGTTCTGCATCATCTTGTAGAGCAGTTTATGAGGACAAGATCTCAGGTGCTAAAGGGACCATACATTACAAGGCCCTACTTGACCTCAATAATAAATATCATGTATAGTCAGATATATGCACCCATTTAAAAATACTGATCGGCTGTAGGTGGAATTCCCGAATCCGTGGTTGCTGACAATGCTGCAAAACTGCATTTCTTTTTAATCTTTGTAGCAAAAAAAAAAACTGGTGTTGTTTTTTATTTTTTATTTATGTTCAATTACACTCTTTTAAATGCATAGTAAAAATATGTGAGTTTGGTGCCCTTTCAAACTCCTCCGAAGTTGTGATATTTACATCAGTTGCAAATATAAAGAAAATACATTAATTTACAATCCTGCATTTTTAACCTGCTGTCAGGGGAGTTCCTGTTTTTTTTGTAGATATGGAGTTATGATTATAAAATAAAGACGAACATCTTCAGTTCAGACAAAATCTACCACGAGCCGAGAAATCTCTCAACAGGGGCGAACATTACACATAACCTTTAGTTCAACTCCTTTTCATCTGCAGCAATCACTCGAGACACTTAGCTGGGAAATCTCTCGCCTGAGAAATTGCTTGTGACAGCACAGAGACTGCTTCATAGGAGGGAGAAGCGGGAGGAGAGCGCCAAGAGTTCACGGGCAAGGCGAGAAACTTCGGAAGATGTAAACTTCATGCGCTTAGAAAGTTGTGAAGAGAAAATAGATAGTATAGAGCTGGAATCATGAATATTAGGACCGGCAGACAAGCATGCCGAAAACCAGAGTTGGAGCTAGTGAATGTAGGGCCCCGGTGCATTGCATCACCTGCACCAACAGTGGATCCTCCCCCTGTAAAATAGTCATAACGCTATAGCATTACTGTAGCTTCTGTCATGACTGCTACTCCTCCTGTAAATAGCGGAGTTAATGAATGGAGGCCCCCACCAAAATGCCAACTCACTCAGCACCAACTTCTCCCCCACTAATGGCATCAATCACAAAATGCTCCTAAATAAAGCAGCTCCCTTCCTCGTAAGATCTCCCTCCCATAGTCACTGGCCACTGTTAATGTTTTTACCGGCCCAAAGACCCCTTTCCAAAGCAGACCCCTTTAACCTCACCAAGATCCCTTACCAAAGCAGCTCCCCTTCCCAAATGAGATTGCTTCCCTCCCCAAGAACCCTCACCAAAACACCTCCCTTCCCCAACACCCCTGATCAAAACAGCTCCCTTCCCCAAGACCCCTCATCAAAGCAGATCCCTTTCCCAAAGTAGCTACCCTTCTCAATATCCCTCCTCAAAGCTGTTCTCCTCCCCAGTACCTCTTTCCAGAACAGATTCCCTCCCCAAGACCCCTCCCCAAAGTAGGTTCCTTCCCCAAGATTCCTCCCATAGCCACTGGCCCCTTAATTTTCTTACCGCTCCCAAGACCCCTCCGCAAAGCAGCTCCCCTCACTAGTACATTTTCCTAAAAATGTTTTTGTCGTCATGAAAGTAGATTCCCTCCCCAAGATCCCTCTCCAAAGTAGATTCCCTCCCCAATATCCCTCTCCAAAGCAGATTTCCTCCCCAAGATCCCTCCACAAAGTAGGTTTTCTCCCCAAAACAGATTCCCTCCCTAAGACCCCTTACCAAAGCAGATCCCATCTCTTCCTATGAAGAGTGCGGTAGCTGTTAAAATCAGGTAATCTAGATGAATAATCATAGTATTGCACTATATAGTGATACCTCGTCCAATAAAACAATCTATCACTGTATACATCACAAAAACACTTAGATATGTTAAAATACCCGTGTTACCCTTTGATCTTTGTCCTTTCCTGAAGACCAATATGTGCCATTTATGAAAGTTATGCATCTACTTAAATAGACTCTAAACCTGAGCAGCTCTCCCTTTTTGTGGATATTATACTATTTAGAGAAGTTGTAATTTTAGTTGAGTACCGGTTTTACTTATTTATTTCAATCATTTGTTTCAGTTTCTAGACCAGCTTCCTGTTCCATTAGCTCTGTGATGATACTGATTCTTTTTTCAATCAGCAGTTTTCATTAAAGGGATATAGAAGGTTCCTGAATGTTACTGGTATATAATATCTCTGTGTATCTACAGTGCCGTGCAAAAGTATTCACCCCCCTT
Organism: Discoglossus pictus; assembly: GCA_027410445.1. Classification (NCBI taxonomy): domain Eukaryota; kingdom Metazoa; phylum Chordata; class Amphibia; order Anura; family Alytidae; genus Discoglossus; species Discoglossus pictus. The sequence continues at coordinate 21,472,675 of CM050163.1, read as the reverse complement.
GGCATTTTTCGTGTTTTGTTGCCTCACAACCTGGAATTAATATGGATTGTTTGAGGATTTGCATCATTTAATTTACACATCATGCCCACAACTTTAAAGATTTTTTTTATTTTTATTGTGAAGCAAACAAATAGGACAAAATAACAAAAAACGTCAATATGCATAACTATTCACCCCCCTAAAGTCAATACTTTGTAGAGCCACCTTTTGTGGCAATCACAGCTCCAAGTCACTTTGGATAAGTCTCTATGAGCTTGCCACATCTTACCACTGGGATTTTTGCCCATTCCTCCTTGCAAAACTGCTCCAGCTCCTTCAAGTTGGATGGTTTGCGCTTGTGAACAACAATCTTTAAGTCTGACCACAGATTTTCTATTGGATTGAGGTCTGGGCTGTGACTGGGCCATTCCAACACATTTACATGTTTCCCCTTAAACCCCCCAAGTGTTGCTTTAGCAGTGTGTTTGGGGTCATTGTCCTGCTGGAAGGTGAACCTCCATCCTAGCCTCAAATCACGCACAGAGTGGTACAGGTTTTGCTCAAGAATATCCCTGTATTTAGCACCATCCATCTTTCCCTCAACTCTGACCAGTTTCCCAGTCCCAGCTGCTGATGGTGCCACTCTGCCATAAAGCCCAACTCTATGGAGCGTACGTCTTATTGTCGTCCTATGTACAGATACTCCAGTCTCTGCTGTGGAACTCTGCAGCTCCTCCAGGGTCACCTTAGTTCTCTGTGCTGCCTCTCTGATTAATGCCCCCGGTCCATGAGTTTTGGTGGGCGGCCGTCTCTTGGCAGGTTTGCTGTTATGCCATGTTCTTTCCATTTGGTTATGATAGATTTGATGGTGCTCCTGGGGATCATCAAAGATTTGGATATTTTTGTATAACCTAACTCTTACTTGTACTTCTCAACAACATTGTCCCTTACTTGTTTGGACAGTTCCTTGGTCTTCATGACAGTGTTTGGTTAGTGGTGCCTCTTGCTTAGGAATTGCAGCCTCTGGGGCCTTTCAAAAAAGGTGTGTATATGTAATGACAGGTCATGTGACACTTAGATTGCACACAGGTGGACATCATTTCACTTATTATGTGACTTCTGAAGGTAATTGGTTGCACCAGAGCTTTTTATGGGCTTCATAACAAAGGGGGTGAATACATACGCACATGACAATTTTCTGTTTTCTATTTCTAAAAAATAGTTTTATGTATATATTTTTCTCATTTCACTTCACCAACTTAGGCTATTATGTTCTGATCCATCACATAAAATTCAGATTAACAAAACATTGAACTTAAGGCTGTAATGTAACAAAATAGGTAAAAAGCCAAGGGGGGTGAATACTTTTGCAAGGCACTGTATTTATTTTTTTGTACTTAATTTTTTTAAGAAGTGCTTATAAGCTTTGTTTGTACTGCCTATCAAAATCAAACAAATACACCCTGTATGGGTCTGCCCACTGCAGCGTATGCAGATATGGACTCTGTAGGGCTCGATCTGCAGTGCAGTGTCATAGCCTATCAGGGAACACGTCTCAACCGATATAAGGATACTGTAATGCTTTGATAGTCTGCCATATGGGATGGCACTCATTTGAGGAACAAAGATTATTTTGTGCGGATATTAGAGAAGAACTCTGCAGTACAGTGGCTCTCACTGGGGATCAGCTGGTTACCTTGTGCTCATGGGGACCACCTATAAGGAAGGAATATTCTTAACAAAGTGATTCTACGTGTAACTAAACATTTGTTTCAAGTTTTACATTGGTTGCATAGACTACATTTTAAGTCTGTTGATGACCCTAGCTGTGGGATATCAGTCTGATTCTGCTCTCAAGGACATATCAGGATAAAAGGAAGTCTGCAATGCTGCAGGCATATTTATAGTCTTGGTATCACACTTACAGTTTGTGTTTATCAATGTATAAAGTGTGAAGGCTGAGGTTATTTCAGCAGCATATAGCGATATATATATATATATATATATATATATATATATATATATATATATATATATATACAGTTGCAAGCAAAAGTATGTGAACCCTTTGGAATGATATGGATTTCTGCACAAATTGGTCAAAAAATGTGATCTGATCTTCATTTAAGTCACAACAATAGACAATCACAGTCTTCTTAAACAAATAACACACAAAGTATTAAATGTTGCCATGTTTTTATTCAACACACCATGTAAACATTCACAGTGCAGGTGGAAAAAGTATGTGAACCCTTGGATTTAATAACTGGTTGAACCTCCTTTGGCAGCAATAACTACAACCAAATGTTTCCTGTAGTTGCAGATCAGATGTGCACAACGGTCAGGAGTAATTCTTGACCATTTCTCTTTACAGAACTGTTTCAGTTCAGCAATATTCTTGGGATGTCTGGTATGAATCGCTTTCTTGAGGTCATCCCACAACATCTCAATCGGGTTGAGGTCAGGACTCTGACTGAACCACTTCAGAAGGCGTATTTTCTTATGTTTAACCCATTCTGTTGTTGATTTACTTCTATGCTTTGGGTCGTTGTCCTGTTGTAACACCCATCTTCTGTTGAGCTTCAGCTGGTGGACAGATGGCCTGCAAAATGTCTTCATTAACTTGGGAATTCATTTTTCCTTCGATGATAGCAATCCGTCCAGGCCCTGACGCAGCAAAGCAGCCCCAAACCATGATGCCCCCACCACCGTACTTCACAGTTGGGATGAGGTTTTGATGTTGGTGTGCTGTGCCTCTTTTTCTCCACACATAGTGTTGTGTGTTTTTTCCAAACAACTCAACTTTAGTTTCATCTGTCCACAGAATATTTTGCCAGTACTGCTGTGGAACATCCAGGTGCTCTTGTGCAAACTGTAAACGTGCAGCAATGTTTTGCTTGGATAGCAGTGGTTTCCTCTGTGGTATCCTCCCATGAAATCCATTCTTGTTTAGTGTTTTACATATCGTAGATTCACTAACAGGGATGTTAGCATATGCCAGAGACTTTTGTAAGTCTTTAGCTGACACTCTAGGATTCTTCTTCACCTCATTGAGCAGTCTGCGCTGTGCTCGTGCAGTCATCTTTACAGGATGGCCACTCCTAGGGATAGTAGCAGCAGTGCCGAACTTTCTCTATTTATAGACAATTTGTCTTACCGTGGACTGATGAACAGCAAGGCTTTTGGAGATACTTTTATAACCCTTCCCAGCTTTATGCAAGTCAACAATTCTTAATCGTAGGTCTTCTGAGAGCTCTTTTGTGTGAGGCATCATTTAAATAAGGGCAATGCTTCTTGTGAAAAGCAAACCCAGAACTGGTGTGTGTTTTTTATATGACAGGGCAGCTGTAACCAACACTTCCAATCTCATCTCATTGATTAGACTCCAGTTGGCTGACACCTCACTCCAATTAGCTTTTGGAGATGTCATTAGTCTAGGGGTTCACATACTTTTTCCACCTGCACTGTGAATGTTTACATGGTGTGTTCAATAACAACATGGTAACATTTAATTCTTTGTGTGTTATTAGTTTAAGCAGAGTGTGATTGTCTATTGTTGTGACTTAGATGAAGATCAGATCACATTTTATGACCAATTTGTGCAGAAATCCATATCATTCCAAAGGGTTCACATACTTTTGCTTGCAACTGTATATTGTGTATATACTTTTCCAAGTTTTAGCCAAATGTAGCCAGTGATACAAAAATAAAAAATAAAAAACTAATCAAAGAAAATAATACCCCTAGCTTCCACTGAAGCATTACCTGAACTAATAAACAGTTTCCCTGCTAACCATCCAGCTAAATCTGGCCGGAGCAAAACAAACAGTTCAATAGTTTGAAAAATCACTAGATTGTATAGTCTTCAGATTTCCAGGTATCCATTCTGCTCCAAGCAGCCATAAGCTGCAGACTGCCATCTCACTGTGTGTCTTTCTCCAACTCATACAAACTACAAACAAGCAGTCAAAAGGATCCCCTCCCATACTCCAGGAGCATAAAGAAATGATAGTCAATAGGTAGACCTAGGTCCGAATCAGGACCTGTGGCCTATTTGTTCTAATAACTTTAACTGCTTGGACAGTCATTCTTTAATAGCCAGAATATTACTACATTTGTCACAAGTTCAGCACCATATTTTGTGTTATCATTATAATCTCTCAAGTAAAATAGAAATGTAGGTAGTTAATTTACATAAGGAAATGTAATAGGTGATCATAAAAAACACCTATGAAAATAGGTCATAGTGTCAGCATATAAACTCACAAATAAGGATCCCATATAGACTGATATTATATTGCTGTTCTTAATACTCAAGCAAGACAACAAAGAAAATAATAATTCAAACGTATTATTATATTATTGACCAACTGGACTATGTTTACTCCAAAATAAACTTTTCATTTTTTGTTTATTTAGCCTACAAAAAAAAATAGGACAGGGAGTGATAGGTATTAAGAGTTCTTTTGAAAGGTTATTTCAAAAGTCGTTGGTGTCCCCTCTTGGGATTGTTTAGAAAGTTCTTGACAATGTTGTATGGAAATTTCTCCTTGTGCCAAGAGAGTTTCCTTGTGAAAGAATGAAAACAACATTATGTCACCTTTTCACATGAGACTCACTTTGTAAACCATTCTCACAGCTATATTTGGAAATTTCCACTTGATAGAAGGTGAGCAGGCTCTTCAACTTATTATTATTATTATGGTCACATTCATTTATTTTCTTGTACTCAAGTTAAGTGTTATGTATAATTTTAGTAAAAAATGCGATTGTAAAAAATAATCTACTGGGTACCAAGCAAATACTTTTTAGCAGGGTCAGAGCTACTAGTGTTGCAGGTAGTACAGGGCACCGGGGCCTTCCTCTCTTTTCTTTTTTTTCTGTAGGGTAGGCTCTTTCATCCCGAGCCAACCTGCCACAGCCCCTGCGTGCCTCCTCTAGCTGGAAATTTACTTGTGTCTGTTTAAAAAAAAACTGAAACTCCAAGAGGTGGTAGTGTGTAGCAGTTCAACACACTACCACCTGTATATTAGGGAAGAGGTGAGAGAGCAAGGGCACACAAGATATGGTTTCTGTGAAGGGAAGGAAAAAGGGGATGGCTTCTTACAATGACTCAGTGCTTTGTTATGTGAAGTCGTGTTTTTTTTGCATCGGAGCCCTCCATTCTCCAGCTCTGCCACTACTTTTTATTGTTATTTTTTTTTTTTTCTAAGAGCAATACGTTTCAAACCCACTATCCAAGATAGTAAACACATCTTGACCCTCTTCTTTTCTCACATTCAATTGTTCCATTTCTCCCACAATGTCAATGTTGACCATTTCCAGATATTCAATTATGCCCTAGCCATCTACAGAAAAGACAGTCAAGTACCCGATATATTGCTGGCGCACAAGTTACTCTGAATTATCTAATTTTCAACCTGCTTGTGATCTTTTTCTTTCCGTCGTATTGTTTTAGAATAACAGTACCAGTATGAACATTTTATTTTCATATGTTAATGTATTTTGTTTTATTCCTTTGTATAGAACTGAGGAATAATGTTGTAGATGGAAGCTTTACCAAAATGTAATGATGTAGAGGTCCAGAACAAATAGGGCACATGTCTTGATTCAGACCCAGGTACACCACCTATTGACTATCCTTGCTTTATATGGTATAGGTTAGGCAGAATTCCCACAAAACATAAGGATTCTGAAGCACCATTAGCCAATTCCTCAAATTAGAAGGTTTCTTTTTTCATTACTACCTTTTAAGCAACATTACAGTGCAACCATCATAATATATTATTCATACACAAGGTCTGTAATGGCACTTTGTCATTGTTTTTTACTGTATTAGCCATCCCAGTTGTATAGAAGGGGCTGGGTTTCTCCACAATGTGTAAATTTCTGTTTTAGGATTCCTCAATCAAATACAAATTAAACAAAACCCATAGTTATATACGGTATACAGAATGTGGGCATGAAGACTACACCATGAGTTGGACATACTTGCTAAGGGGTTAATTTTATTAGTGCTGTAAAATCTCACAATCTATACGGTGTATGTTTAGAATTAAAAAACAAACAAACGCGAGGCTTGCAATCAGAGAACGAACTAAGCTGAATAGGTCAGTTCTTTTCCTTCTGGAGTTCAGCTACATCCCACTGACGAAGGTCGAAACATATGTCTGGGGGTTCGCTGTTTCTCCTGTTTAGGGTAGAATTGCCTGGTATTTCGGGGCTGGATCACTCTATTGGATGGGACCAGGCTGATATACTACAAGATATTTCTCCCTGTAAAGGACACAAGTGGCTAAAGGAGGCTGCTCTCGGAGTGGGTAATCATGTCCATAGAACTAACCTACTAATGTTTGTTTTTTTATTACAATATACTGTTTTTATTAGAATATACTGTATATCTGAACTTATTAGAGGACAGACGTCACTATAGGTTATTTGTAATTTTCTTTTTCATGAGTTTCTATATTGTTATAGATATCTAGCAATATAAGCTTAAAATTGAATTTTACCAGGTGACAAAGGTCTAATTCAGAGGACTGTTCCCTGCTCATAATGGATATAAACCTACTACAGTGTTTTGAATTAATATTTGAGTCAATCAAAGTAAAAATGGGAAAATCTACAAGTAATTTGCCACGTCCCTTGCACTAGTCTACATATAGCTGCTACATATATTGACTTTTGAAATATGAATTGGTTTGATCAACCTCAGTGCCATGGGCTTAGGAGCCCAAAAATATCTGGGGTGGATAAAGCTTAAAAAGAAAAAAAATGGTGGCCCTGAGGGGTGGATCTACCACCGGTGCATCCGGGGCCCTGCTCTGGGGGGGGGGGGGGGGGGGGGTCATTGCTACAGTGCCCTCAAAAACTTGTTTTAAATGCCTTTGTTTAAATTCTCAATAACCCTGGGCCCCACCAATATAATTAAAATGTGTGTATATATATATATATATATATATATATATATATATATATATATATATATATAAATTATGGGTCAAAGCTTTCACAGGAAAGACATTCTGCTCCATAGTTACTGCTCCATAGGCCTGGCTGCCTCTAGTGGCCACAGCTGGTTAATGCATGATTATGTTTAATTTTGCTATTTTAGAGTCTCCTGTTTATATAATCTGGGGTGATTTGTCCCCTCATCCCCCCAGTTCCTACACCCCTACTCAGTGCATTAGCATACCTCCCAACCATCCGTGTTTTGGCGGAATAGTCCTTTCTTTCAGGGGAAATGTCTACGTTCCTTGTTATGGGGAAATATCATATTTTCAGTGCCTCTTCCATAACAACATTCAATCAAGGAATGAAACTAGGACATCAAATGAAGTTTCTTTATTAAAGCTTGGAGAGCACTCCATATATCAAAGAAGTTATATGCAGTGGTCTGATCTTATGAGCTTTCCTTAGCTGGTGGGGTAAAATTTACATACACATATAGACAGGGTTGGCTCTTAGGACTGATAACAAGATATGGTGAAGGCAATAATAAGATACAGTGGATAGTGGAGATAAAATATATATATATATATATATATATATATATATATATATATATATATATTTTTTTTTTTTCTCAACACCCTCTTAGTCTCCCTAACATTCCTTTGTTGAATGAATATCCCACATTTAAGGGCAAATACCTGTTTTCCCACCCAGACCATATCCTGCTTTCCCTTGTTTTCACTCAAAGTCTAGGAGAACAATATATTAGAGGAATATATGTCTGTATGGAGCTCTGTAAATTGTAGTTTACGCATTGTACAGAAAAGTGCTTGCACTACATAATATTGATTTTTCAAGACAATAAGGGGATGGATATCGTTGGCCACTTGGAGTGTTGATAGGGATGCAATATGTTCTAGTACATATAATTTGAACACAAGGTCTTCAGTGCTAGCTGTCACACTACATGCTATTAGTAAATCATTAATACAATAAGTGTTGCACAAATTCTACAAATCATTAACATCAATCCATTAGTTGTTTTTTTAGACTTCATGCAGTACTTAAATTAAGCAAAAAGAAAGCATTATTAATTCTTTACTAAGTTCCATATCTAGCTCTGAGGGGCTTGAAAACTTTGGTATAATCTATTTGAGAAATCTTTTTTGTATTATTTTAATGAGCAAGCAAAATTATTGCTTTTTTTTTGCAGTGCTATTGATTCAAGTAATATCTCCACCTCTGAGCTGCCATGGCAAAATTAGAGACACGGTCTGTCCTCAGTGACCCAACCTACCAGAGCCAAGAGTCTTTCCACTCTTTCGCTAGCAGGTCTTCAGACTCTCCATCCCAGTGCACTATGGGAAGTGTGGGCAGTGGAGTAGCCAATGATCAAGAATTTGCAATGAAGAGTGTAGGAACAAGGACTCAGAATAGCCTCAAGCAAAATGACAGTTCCAGGAATGGATACTCCAATCGCTACTCTGGGGAGGAGAAAGCTTACAAGTCTGAAAAAAACTCCAATTCCATGTATATAAATGGAGAATCTCGTAAGAGCGAGAAGATGAAAATGGACATATGCGGAAATGTGAGTGCAAACAATGAAAAAAACATGCCGCCTCCTCCTCAGTACAGAGATTCCAACCCCCCAAAGATTCTGCCAGTCTCTGGAAAACTGGAGCAGGTAAATCATTTCATCATGCTAAACTACTCTAAATCAGTCTAAAGAGTGATCCAGCCACAAAATACCAGGCAATTCTTCTCTGAACAGGATAAACAGCAAACCCCAGACGCACATTTCATCTTTTTGGGCCTCATCAGTTATGTTTGGCTGTATGCCCTAAAGCACTGTGAGCAAGGAGTATCTGATTGAGCGTCTCTGACTTCGTTTTTTGTTTATTCAAAAGACCCTTGGGGCTTAGTCTCCCTAAGAGTGATAAAGGGGACTCCAGACGTGGACTCCTTGCTCTCTGTACCTTAGGGAATTTAGCCACACCTCACTGATAAGGACCAAGAACGGCTGAAACATACAACTAGGGTTTGCTGTTTCTCTTAGAAATGCCTGGTATTTAGGGTCTGGATCAGATTGATATACTGTAGGATTTTTCTCGCTGTGAACGGCACAAGTGGCTAAAAGAGGTAGCTCTCAGAGTGAGTTATCACGTCCATAGAACTACCCTATTATGGTTAGTTTGTTCTCTGATTGAGAGTCTCTGGCTTTGCTTTTATTAAAATATACTCTTTCCTTCATTTCCCAAGAGGCCACTAAAACTTGCATCTATGGCAGCAGGAAATTAAGGGATTTACCCTGTTACTGCCACCTCCCCCTATGCTCTCCTTTGTGTTCTATCAAACTTCCTTTCTCCTATTCCTCTTCTTTCCACCTCTTTTTTATCAGCCCCCTTTCCTTCATTCTCTCTCTCCATGCACATGTTACCCCACTTTCTCCTCCCTATTTTAACCCTCTGTCCCACCTTCCCATCTCTCCCTCTCTACACTAGGGCGGTGCTGAACACAGGTCTAGGGGAAGCAGAGAGGGCAAATCCGACACTGAGTACACTTGGAAGGTAACCTCAATCTTGCCAATAAAAAAAATGCATGGAAGGAGACAGGGTCTCTAATCATAATGGCACAAAACATTTTTTTTTTTTTCATTTTTACTTCCAGGGTTCATTATGATTTCACACTACAACCTACCCATAAGTTACACCAAAATAGTATTTTAATTGTTCAAAAATGAATAGACAATTTATATTGTTTCATACAGATCACCAAATGCATGAAATCGAGTTCTTTATTTCAGGTACATATGATCTGCCCATCTCTACCTGTTATGTTTATTTTAGTCTTAGTTAGTTCATTTTTTCATTGCAAGGTTTTATCTGCTTTTGTTCCTCAAATTTCTAGTTTTATAGATACATATCCGCTTTGTATTTGTATTTTCACATCACAAATTAATGACGGTGATCATATTCCAGAGTTTCTAGTAAAAGCAGAGAACATGTTCTGACCACTGTGATATAATTTCAAATTGTTTGTATTTTGTTTCTTTTACAGAGCAATGAGCCTTTGGTAAGACCATCTGCCTTTAAACCCGTAGTTCCTAAAAACTTTCATTCCATGCAGAATCTGTGTCCACCACTGAACAATGGCGTAACAGAGAACAGAAAGAGTTCAAACCACGGCAACAGCAATAGTCCATCGGCCATGAAAACTGGACTTGAGAAGACCAGCCACAACAGGACATCCAGCCAGGTGGGAGGGCTCTCCGATTCTGGTCGAAATTCACTGACAAGCTTACCAACCTATGGGACTGGCTATAGCCAGCATGTTGGCCCAATGAGTGCATCGACAAGCCATATAAATCGAATTGGGACTACTTATGTAGAAAAGAATATAGTGGGTTATAATGGAATATCTACCTCAGACAGTGGGCGATCTTCCAGCAAGAGCACCTCTTCTTTCAGCAGATTGAACCATCTCAATGAGGCATTGCCTTTTCACTCACCCTCAAGTGATGACATCATACAAGACCTTGAAGATCGGCTCTGGGAGAAAGAGCAAGAAGTCATACAGATGAAGAGGAGTTTGGACAAAAGTGAGGCAGCAATTTTCCAAGTATTTGAAGAAAAACAAAAGATTTGGGAGCGTGAAATGGAAGACTTAAGACAGAACTATGCCAATAAGCTTCAGCAAGTCTCTAAGAAAGCACAAAGGGCTCAACAAGCTTTACAGTTGCAGATCTTTAAGCTCCAGCAAGAGAAGAAAAAACTTCAAGATGATGTTGGGCAACTCCTTCAAGAGAGGGAGGAAATGGAGAAGAAATGCATGGTTTTCAAGAAAGAACAGTCTGAGTTTCTTCCAAAGATTGAAGAAACAAAGTGGGAGGTAAGCAGCATTATAAGAACTTTGTCAACTGAATGAAAATTTATTTCTTGTTTCTTTTTAAGACTAAAATAGTTATGGACGATAACATGGCCTAGCCAAGAGAGACAAACTGAACTGGGAAGCTCCACACAACCAAATTTTATCCAGCAGAACACTACACTAACATAAAAAAATGTAGGCTTTATGAGAAAAAAATATTTAAAAAGTTACCTTGATGCAAAGATGGCCGACTCCCCCAGCTCCCTGGGTAGATGACCCCATTGCCAAGCTGCGAGGCCATGTTTCATCTAGTAAAAAATAAATTATGCAGGAAAAATAAATGATCAAAGTAACTTTTTTCGATATTTCTTATAAAGCCCACATTTACTGTTCTTAGCACATGTATTCTTGTTTGTGTGGTGATGTTGGATACATTTTGGTTGTGTGGATCTTGGACTGGTCAATTAAATGGAGGGCAAAATTTTGAACCCATATTTTTGGAAATTAGTAGCCAAGGGAATATTTCTCAGCTAAAGAAAACACATCTAAGTTAACCTAGAACAGAATAAAGTCTAAATAGAGCTCTTGATATATCTTAATGGACCAATTATTTTCATGGACAGGTTTAGGTAATACATGTGTATGGCACTATTTTTAGTAAGCAAGTATGGTGAGAAAAGAAGAAGGGAAAGTTTGCACATTAAAATATAATTGTCATTGAATAGTATACCATGGATTTGGCAAATATAGTCAGAATAATATATACTGGCACCATTTTACTGGACAAATATTTTGTTTAGAGTGACAAGTTTTTGAAAGATGTATCTCTCTCTAGTAAAAAGCAACACTGATTAGTTGTTACAATTGATGGCTATTCAGAAATGGAAAAAAAACAAAGCAAAAACCAATAAAAAGAAAATAACACACAGTCTGACAGAATGTGAAATGCCTGGGTTTCACAGGTCAGATTGATAAAAAGAGAAACAAATCTGTACATGTAAGATAATGTAAATATGTAATAATATGTAAAGAAGACATAAATAACTAAACATATAAATGGGATAAAAATGAAACAGTGTAGCATGAGAAAATAATATTCAAATGAAATTTTGGTAATGAGATAGAAAACACAAATCAATATTAAGTCCTGTATCTCTGATATTGAAGAATGTCATCTTCTTCATTTAATTATAATTTTAATTTAATTTTATATTCCAGTGTGGTTCATATATTACAGTATACTGAATGGGAAACTGTATCTTATGATGAATCTGCATAGACATTATATTAAACAATATAATGAAAACAGTCACTGTACTCACTCCATCCAAAACCTGAAAATCAAAAAACATTGGAAATGAAGAAGATAACTACAAAGACTTAGGGTGCTGAGCATAGCCTAATCAGCTAACAAAGAAACTGGAGAAGTTCTCCAGAACTATTGCAGTTCTCACCACACAATATCTATCCCATTATTTTGATTCAGTTGGGATAAATGATAAGATGCTGCTTTCCTCCATTTTTATTATAACATCTCATTAATATTTTCTTATCAGGTATGTCAGAAAGCTGGTGAGATTTCACTTCTCAAACAGCAGTTGAAGGATTCCCAGGCAGATGTTGCTCAGAAGCTCAATGAGATAGTGGGACTGAGAACTCAACTTAAGGAAGTCAAGGCATTGCTGAGGGAAAAGGAAGAGCAGATTGCTTCCATAAAGGATTCATATAGCTCGAAGAGTGTCAGTCTGGAGATCTGTGAGACCGAGATGCAGAGGAAACAAAGTGAAACTCAGCAGATGAAGGAGAAGCTGGCTCAAAGTGAACAGGAGATAGCTGGTTTGAGGGAAGCCTTGTCAAATTTAGGCCAGAGTCAATATACTGTTGAACTCAATGAGAAACTGAGGGATACCTTAGCTTGTGAGAGCGATGAGGCCAAGATGAAACGCCAAAATGAAGACAGTGTGAATACCCTGAAGAAGGACGTTGAAAGGCTGCAAATGGAGCTAACAATGGAAAGGCAACAAAGGGATCAGCAAGTCCTAGAATTTGAAGATGAAAGACGCACTTGGCAAGAGGAAAAAGAAAAAGTAATTAAATATCAGAAGCAACTGCAACTGAACTATGTAGAGATGTATCAGAAAAACCAACAACTTGAACAAAAGATAAATGATATGGCCACAAAGGCCACTACACCACCAGCTGATGATAAGAAACCTTGGACACCATCTAGGTTAGAAAGAATAGAATCCACCGAAATATAACAATGGACCAAGACTACACAGATAGTTTCTTACTGTGCATGTGCTACCTACTCAGCTCATGGTCATCAGGTGAACATGCAGATTATTCTCCTAGTGTGAGCGGACCAGCCACAGAAATCCGTGGCAAATCCTTTCATTACTTAGGTGTTTGAGCTGAGGAACAAGTGCTTGCTGTAATGCAACTACAGACGAAACGTGGTATACTGTTTATTATGCCGCTGATAATGCTGTTTGTCTGTTTTCCCTTCTCCGTGCGTCTACCTCTGCCTGACGGGCCCCAGTGCACTAGAGAGTTGCGTTCTGGCACAGCCTGCGCAGCCAGAGGTGATGCAGCTCTGTGACTGTTACTGGCCCTTTCTCTGTTGGGACTTGTTAAAAGAAAGGTCAAAGTGACTTTGGTTCTGGGTTATTTTAGCCACATTGGCTAGTAAAGGGAAGCTCTGATATGTTGTGAAATCTAGCAATTAATCTATAATATAAAGTCACTAAGAATTCTACCCACTGTTTACTGTGAATTATCCCAAAATATAAGGGGAACAGTAGAAATTGTATTTCATTTAATTATGCAAATATCAATATCCCCATATTGCAACCAAATATATAACAAAGGAGAAAAAAGATGCACTAAATAAATATATATATTTTTCATAGTGTTGCAGCCGAAATATAATATGCACCAAAACATGTGAAATATGTATTTTAGGAATTAATAGCAGATATTTTGCTCATAACTATTTCAACTATTGGATATATTTGTCAAAGCGTCCAATAAGTGTAAATGTCTCTACCATCTACATTAATAATTTAGTTACCAAAAATGGTGGGAAACAAAGAAAGTGAAATTATATATTTTTATTAAGAAATGTTGATAAATATATTAACCCTATCCCTGGTATGTTTGCATTACATAACAACATTCTTACATTAATTTAATGTATTTAAAGGGCCACTGTAGATTGTGGAATACTTCATATGTTTGTTACGTTTGTAATAAATTGATAAAATTAGCAGCTGTATAAGCATAAAAGCATTTGCAGATAAAATCTTTTTTTATTAGACTCTGCTTGTGTTTGAAGGATACCCTGTTTGTGTCCTTCCCACTTGGAGACTGTACAGGAGTGTTCGCCTCATTTTTATTAGCTACTGAACAGAAAGAGGGGGGAGGGAGAAAAGAGAGGGATTTGTTGATTCATTTGTGGATTCAGATAAGAAATAGCACAGTATAACGCATAGGCTCATTCGTAGCAGCTTCAAGAATACTTGCAAGCCTTGTATGCCCTGCTCTGAAACCACCCCTTGTATCTTGCAAAGGAAGTATGACTGTCATGGCAGCTTCTATACACTAGCGGAGTCTGCTAAATGAAGATTTCTCTGAAAAATATTTTATATCATGACTAATATTGTTAGTTTCTTGCATAGATCACAAACAACTGAACTTTTGCTAATCTACAGTGGTCCTTTACTTCAAAATTGTGATAAAACAACCGTGAAGGAGATCACTGAAGGTGTTTTACGTATACGATACCCATAACATTCCCATAAAATGCTCTTGACTAGTTCTCATGGTTAGTAACCTTCACTGTTCTAGAAAAAGTTTAGTGGATTAACCCCAAACCTATAAATTAAATAACACAAATGTCTGAAATGTCTCAAAATATAAAACACTAATACAACAACATCACTGTACTTTAGAGACAAGTGAATGACAATTAATTGGGAGATAAACAAGTGGGATAGATATGATATTCACTAACCTGCTCAGGAACTGCAACGCAAATCACTGATGGCTGCAATGTCTATTTCCCTATTGGGGAAATTGTCATTGGCAGCTTAGTGATTCTACTTTAGCGAAAACATATAATATTTTTCAAATGCTCTTTTTCACCAAAGTTTCATTATTTCCTGTCTGAAATTATTATAATTTTTTTATCTTTTCCATTTTTTCCAAGACATGAGCATCACACCTATTGTGAATATGCCAGACGTCTTATATGGTGCTCTAATAAATGCTGCATAAACACATACCAGCAGACACAACAGCCAAAAGCTTTCAGACAGGAAGCTTAATTATATTTTTGCAATAAAAAGATAATTAATTTACTCTGTATGCATGACAATTTTACAGTACATACTCAGCGGATATTCATAAAGGCAGGATTTGAAATTCAAAATGTCAATTTAGAAACTTGATTTTGAATCTTAAAATTTAAACTCGGAATCTGATATCTACATGCATTTTGGATTTGGAATCAAGTTCCTGCTTTAGTTTTGAAGCTTGTTGCTTTGCACAGGTTCATTGTAACATGATCAGATTGCATATATTAGATGTAGATTTAATATTTAGAATCTGGTTCCTACGTGCGTTTCACATTTTGAATATGGTTGCTACATGCGCTTTCAGATTTTGAATATGGTTGCTACGCGTGTTTCACGTTTTAAATCTGGTTCCAACAAGTGTTTCAGATTTTGAATCTGGTTGCTACACGTGTTTCAGATTTTGAATCTGGTTGTTACGTGCGTTTCACATTTTAAATATGGTTCCTACACGCGTTTCACATTTTAAATCTGGTTCCTACACGCATTTAAAAATTCAAATCCGGTCCCTACACGCGTTTCAGTTTTTGAATCTGGTCCCTACGTGCATTTCAGATTTTGAATCTGGTTCCTACTCTTGTTTCAGATTTTGAATCTGGTTCCAAATTTCATGCATGTTTTGAATCCTTTTTGACATGGAACTTACTCATACCTACTAAGCCTGCCACTCAGTGAATAAGCCCAAAGTATCTATGCTATCCTTTGGATTTTTTGAGTCAGTGTTGATAAAATACTGTTTTGAAACATTATTTTTTGGAAAAGGTATTATTTTACAACAGTTAAGAAGAATATTGTATTTCCTTCCAAAAAATCTTCCAGTCTGGGACATGCGTAATGGAGGCTATATAATATTGTTTACCCTGTCACACAGTACTGACTCTAATGTTCAGACAGTTGTAAAGATTTTTAAGGAAATGAGTGAAATACTCTACAATGGGTGCATTGATTATTATTAGTAGTAGTGGTATCCTTTATTTGTAATGGATAATAATAATCATTATTATTCATTATTAGTATTATCATTTGATATATTGAACCTCATACCATGGGGATATTTAGAGATAACACCCATTGTGTGTTAAGACGTTCTAATAAATAAATTCCCAGGGATCAAACCAAAGAAAAGTTATATACTATTTCAATAATTTAAGTATCTACTCCCTTGGCCACTGTTGGTGAACTAACCCAAATAAAGTCAGTGGGAGGCTGCATTGTACAATTAAAGTTCTTATTCATTTCTTGGGAATAAAGCACAGTTCTCAGTGGGTAGATTATTAGGAGCTAGATTTTACTTCATAAACAATGCTGCAATGAAAAGTGAGTGTGTTTGTTTACTAATTCAACGTAAAGAGTGCCCTTGATGTTCTGTTATCAGAAAAATGTAGATAAGAGAGACTCGTGCTGTGCAAATTTTATTTAGAAAAGTATGAATGCACTACAGTGACTGTATAATTACTGAACAGTGCTGAACAGCAAGGCGTCCTGCTGGCTGCCCTAAAATGTTAAAAGCATATCGAAGGTTTCTGGATTTTATTAGATATATAATATAACTGTGTATTTCCTTTTATGTACTTTATTTTATTAAAAAGTGCTTATAAGTTCTGTTTTTACTGTCTAAAATCAAACAAATAGTCCTTACTTGGTTCTTCCCAATGCAGCGTATGTAGACATGGACTGGATGTGCAGTGGAGCGTCCTAGCCTATCATGGACCGTATTTCAGCAGAATGGGGCTGAGAGATGATCACGGTTAGTATGAGAAATTGCACAACCAGTACTACAGAGTCTGTGTCTTTGTGAGCTGCAGTCGGCAAACCATATAATGAGTATTTGTTAGATTTTAAGCAGCAAAAACAGAGCTTATAAGCATAAAAATAAATAGATACACCGGTATATTATATACATAGTAAAATCCAGGAACCTTCCATATCTCTCTATGCGTTCTGTAGTGTGATGGATTTCTCTAGAGATCATGATTGTATGTTTTATTTTCGTGTGGAGTGGGAACCAGATCAGATTTACATGGTTGGTGTTCCACAAATAAAACTCTTCAAAAGGGCCTATAGCCACGTTTCCAGCACGAAAAACAAGAGAGCTGAAGAATATCCTTAGGCGACTGCCTACTTTGCCTAATTCTAAATCTGGCCTTGTTAGGAAAAAAACATACATGTAAGTAATATTACACACTATCCTTTACTGAGATAGTTATATTTTTGTACCTGTTGTATCCATCCATCACATTGACTGCAAACTCCTTGCACTGAGTTGTCCCCATTACCAACATGTGGAGAATTTCCATGTCCACAGTGATGTCATGATATCACAAAGATGGATTAAAGGGACATATATATATATATATATATATATATATATATATATATATATATATATATATATAAAGACTGGCTAAACAGAGTTGTTAGATTGTTCTTATTTTGGATTAGGTATATTAAGTTTAAATAAAATGTACTTTAAAGTGATGCTTTGATCTTAAAAGGCTATTTTTTCTATGTCATAACCCTGTGATACATGGAGACCATACCACTATGGGAAGATGCAGTGCAAGCATTGGTATTTCTATGAAAAACTATGAGATAAAAGTAACAAAATATACCATATAAGCAATTACAGGTAGTGATTACATTACATATTTCTCCTTATCCATACAAGTATGTTTTCTGGTGATGCCTCCTTAACCCTTTTTCTGCTAGAAGGAACAGCTATGTATTGTTGCTAAAGAGTTAATGAGATTTTTCAATCCTGTTAAAAATACACATTTATACATAGAGAGAATGTTTGCAATCTGATAGTGATTCATTGTTTGTTTTTTTACAGATTTTGTTAGGAAAGTTTGGCACATATCATTTTTTTTTCTGTAAGTGGGGCCCTAGTGCAGCTTATCTTTTTTTGTATTAAATTTAAAAAAAAATCAGTAATTTATTGTCCCCAGCTTATATAGTTATGTGATAGTGGCTTCTAAGGGGAGGGTCATAGTCTGAACATTATGAAAGTATCCTAGTGGGCCGTCCCAATAGCCTGAATTGCTACTGCAGCTTATCTAACTTTATCTTGCTACACCTTTTATTCATTAGTTTGTGTTTTCAAGAGAAAGTGTTGGGAACCTGTTGTTCAAGGGCCCGGTGTTGCTTTTTGCCTTGTGTATTGGCCCAGTTCATATGCAGCTTTATACCTATCTAAAGCCATAAGTACAAAAGTCTCCATATGTACTCTGCACCATCAGTTAGAGGATGGAAAATAATATGGAAAACGTTTACATTTTGAAAATCGACCAGGCATTTACCACACAAATCTGCATAAATAATAAGGCTGGAGATGTTTGAAAGCAGTGTGTTGATGCAGTGTTTTCTTTTTAAATAACTAGTTCAAATAATTATAATAAACAAAAAGTCAACATAAATATCTCTTATTCACAAATGCTATATTATAAAATATAAAGAACATATTTCTGATTTTTAAAGTAAAGAAAAAAACAGTCTCTGTGGAGATTTGAACCCAGGACCTTCAGCAACTCAGTCTGTCACTACTGTGCTATCTGATCTGTTACTACATATGCTGCTAGAATATAATCAAGTAGTTACAAATTAGTGTCAGCTACTGCCTGATGTTAAGTTCCTACCCCTCATTCTAATTAATATTCATTATTATGATTACTCATTCAGAGGCAATACACTGAAATAGCCTGACTTCTATTGATCAGAACTCTATGAATTCAGCATCATTTAAAAAAGAAAAATACCTTTTCCACATGCTTTTTCACCCTCTATCTAATAGCGCAGAGCACATATGGGGACTTTTGTGGTCTTTAAAGGAACAATAAGGTTAATGGATGTAGGTGGCCTTTTTTAATTGGCAATGCCACATTTTTCCTGTGTTTTCTTTAGCTACAAGCTTTTGCTGTGAGGAGAGCCTATTACATATTTCTTGGCCACTTATCTAATCTTAAAAATCTGTCTTTCAAGAAACTCAACCTTGATGATGTTATCAGGCTATAGACAATCAGCTTAAATAGAAGCATAAAATTAACCATCACTGCATAATTAGGAAGAGTAGATCATTGTGTTTGGGCATTATTTTGTGGCCTCAGATAAATGATCCTTATAGGTCAGTGGGCCCTTGAGGCAACAATGTTTCCATACCCCTATTCTACAGGATTGAAGAATCATTTTAAGTGGATTCCACACATCTCGACGGCCAGATTCAATATTATTATTATCATTTGTGTGATTGGTTCCTGACTGATCTGATTTGAAGAACTAGAAAACAAGCAACGTTATCAGAAATAATAAATACATGTAATTTGCCTTGTTTCCAAAATGTTAATTTTAATCAATTCTTGCATTGTAATCCTGTAGGATAGTAAAGTTGCCTTGCCATATCATAATAATTCCCCAAACAAAGTCATGGAAGTGTCAGGCTTTATCGGGTTTGATGTTTACTTAGTGTTTGCATCAGTTTTCATATCAAGAGACTTTGGTATTTGTCTAAGATTACTTTGTCTTCCACTTAGAGCTAATGGGGACAAGTTTCTACTACATGCATGAAATGCAAAAAGCAATGGTTTTATCTTGTACGAAGTCTAGTACATATGTCCATACAAAGCAATGTACTTTATCACAGCTTGCGAATTTGCAGTGTAAAGAAAGGGGTCTTTAACTGCAAACCATAACCACTATGGTGCCACAGGAATCTGTATTTATTGGTATGCCTTTAGGCTGTATATATATGTGTTACATCTCATGCATTTTCTATTACCTATTTTATGTAGTTCTGTTCTCATCATTGTTATCTAATAAGGCCTCCTTTATCTGCCCCCCTCCCATGACAATTATGTATATATATATATATATATATATATATATATATATATATATAGTTGTTGTTGTTCATTCCTTCAGTTGTGTCTGACTCTCTGTGACCATATGGACGCAGCACGCCAAGAACAATCTCTCTCTGTTTCTGGTTGTGCTTATCCATATGGTTTTCATGGCAAAGATACTGGAGTGGGATGTCAGCTCCAATGTACCACAATTTGCCTGATCTCTATGCTGTGACCTGACCATCATGGGTGACCCTACATGGCAAAGCTCACAGCTTTATTGAGGTACACAAGCACTTCCAGAAGGCCTGGTGCACTGCACCTCCATCACCCACGGTAGATCCTCCCCTGATTCTTAGGTACTGAGACCAACCAAAATTTATGTCATACGACTTGAAACCCTTGCACTTTTATTAGAGTTCATTGTCTTTATCTGTATTATCTTGTAGAATGGAGCCTTGCAAGTTAACAAATAATAGACATCTTAATGATGGACCCACAACTACTTATATATCCATACTCTCCCAGAGGATGACATTCACAATACAAGTGTTATGCTGTTGGAAGGTTAAAAAATATATTAAACTGACAGAATTTTCATATTTATACAGCCATTTTTTACATTATATACCAGCAATGTGTTCTTATTTATGAGCACATATCATGATTATGATTGATTATCCTGGAAATGTTTTTTGCATCTTCTAACACTCAGCATGCTACTGTCTAACAGCATGCCACAGGTAGTATGGCTTTCTTCCCCCGTGGGAGTGTCCGTAATTCACAAAATACAGTGTTGCAAGTCACAGGTGAGCAAGATGGCAGCTTAAAGGAGAGTATACAGAGAGAATGTGAGACTTCAGAGAAACTGTTAGCCTGTATGTCTCTTAGGGTGTAATTATTATATGAAAATTATATTGAGGAGCGTCGAATTAATTAAATTAATTAAACTATTTTATATAACACATTAAGTTTTCCCAATGCAGTGCGCCCTTTTTACAATTGTTGTGTATCAGTCTAATGACTGCAAAACTGAGGCACATGTATGTATGTGTGTGTATATATATATATATATATATATATATATATATACATATACACAGAATATTTATATATATCATATATTACTTAAAAACTGACTTGTCCACTTGTAGAAATATAAGACCAAATTATTATTTGTAATAAGTTAAAAAATATGATTCATACTCTTATTTTACAGTGTAATCAGTTTAAACAATATTTCCAATTAGGAAACATCCATATATAATTCCAATAAACACATTTTTGCTTTAACCTCAAGGGGCACTTTGTTGTCAGTAAGTTGCTTGAGAAAGTTTCCTTGGAAACACTTGAGTATTTTTGTATAAACAATAGCAGGCGCCTCTTCAATGCCAAAGAAGCATAAGCACTGCCATTGCTGCCATTATAAGCAGTTGTTTGTTTTTGCTGTGGAGGGAGATGAGCGGCTGCAAAACTCAGGACAAGATAGATGTAGAATAATATATTTATCTAAGAAAGAAGTTCTATAAAGAAGTATATCTCTAAACACATAATCTATATGGTCTGCCCTTTTCAGCTCATGAAGACACAGACTCTGTAGTACTAGGTGTGCTGTGCCTCATACTAACTATTGTATTAATATTGTTTTGCATTGTATTTAACCCCTGTATATCGCTACGGAAGATGATGGCGCTTTACAAATAAAGGAAATAATAATAATAGATACTCAGGTATAGTAGATACCTAGTAAAATCCAGGAACCTTCCATATGCCTTTAAATGTGAACAAAATGTAATCTACAGGTGATTTAATATTGATTAACAATTAGTTAAATCTGGGTTGACTGAATGTATCTGAACTTTAGGAACAAAGGTAAAAAGTTAGGAGCCAGAGGTACAATTGTAGGAGCCATGGTCCATGTGGTTTGCTACTCCAGTCCGCAGCATTTGGTTAATTAGCATATCCTCTACTCCCTCCAATGGTTACTAATAATTCTTTAACCATTGTTTACTTATTTTCTCTTCTCCAATTGTTGTTTTTGGTTAGTCTTTCAGTCATGTCAGACTCTCCATGACCCTACTGAATGCAGCATGCCAGGCACATCTGTCAGCTACTGCCACTCTGAGATCAAGCTCATGTCCATTGCTTCAATGACCTCATCTATGAATCTCGGCTTCTGCTGCCTCCTTCTTCGTGTGCCTTCAATCTTACCCAGCATCAGAGTCTTCTCTAGGGAATCCTGTCTTCTTATGATATGGCCAAAATATTTGGCTTCAATTCTTGTAGCATTGATTTATTGGATCTTCTTGCAGACCGTCTGAGGGACTCTAGGTAGTTTTCTCCAAAACCACAATTCAAAGGTGTAAATTCTCCAGCACTCAGCCTTCTTTATGGTCCAGCTCTCACATCTGTATCTTACTACAGGGAGTAACATAGTTTTATTAATGTGTACCTTTGTTAATAGTAATATATCTTACTTTTTAATAGCTTATCTTACCATAGCTTTCCTCCCCAGAAGCAAACGTCTTTTCATTTCACGGCTGCAGTTACCATCTGAAGAAATATAAAATCTGTCACTGCCTCCACTTGTGTCCCATCTATTTGCCAGGTACTGAGATTTTGGTTTGCCATGATCTTCGTCTTTTTAACATCGAGCAGCCGGCCAGCTTTTGCACTCTCTTCTTTCACCCTCATGAGTATGTCATTTAGTTCCTCTTTGCTTTCAGCCATCAAAGTAGTATCATCCACGTATCCAAGGTTGTTGATATTTCTACCAGTTATATTGGGTTCACTTAGTCATGATCTACTCTGCATATAAGTTGAATAATATAATCTTAAACTATTCTGTTGTTCCATGTTCAGTTCCGACAGTGCTTCTTGGTCCATATTGATTTCTCCCAGCAATACTAATGCCAACTTTGGATTCTTCCAGTCCAGCCATACACATGATGTACTCTGCATATAAGTTGAATAATGAAGGTCATACCATACAACCTTGTTGCATTCCTTTCCCAACTTGAACCATTCGGTTGTTCCATGTTCAGTTCATGGCTTCTTGGTCCACATACATATTCCTCAGTAGGATGAATGAGATGATCTGGTATTCCCAAATTTTTTTGTGATCTACACAGTCAAAGGCTTTAGAATAGTTTATGAAGCAGAAGTAAATGCTTTCTGGAACTCTTTTGCTTTCTCCATTTTCCAGTGATACTGGCAATTTGATCTCTTGTGCCTCTGCGAAACCTGGCTTGCACATCTGGTAGTTCCTTGTTGGAGTCGAGCTTGCAGGATCTTAAGCATTACCTTGGTGGCATGTGAAATGAGTGATTTTTTTTTTTTAATAATTCAGTCGGGATTCCATCAACTCCTTGCAGCATTGTTATCAGCAAGGCTTCATAGGGCCCATCTTAGTTCACACTCCAAGATGTCTGTTTCCAGCATATTGGACAAGCTATTGAGGTTATCATTGTTGTTCATATCCTTGCTGTATACATTTCCAGTATATTCCAGTGTATTTATTTTTCTGATCTGTTTCTGTTAAATCCCTATAATTTTTTGTCTTCTAACACATCCACTTTGGCATGAAAGGTTACTTTGAGATTCCCAATTCTCATGAGATCTCTTGAATTTCCAATTCTGTTAGCTCCTTCTAAGTGGGTTTATTATGACCTGAGAATTATCTTGACAGAATTCTACTAATCAATTTGTCTGCTTCATTTTCTATTCCAAGGCCAAATTTGCCAGTAATTCCAGGTGTCTTTTGGTTTCCTACTTTAGCATTCCAATCTCCTATGACGAAAGTAGCATATTTTCTTGTGGTTATATCTAGCAATAGTTGAATATCCTCATAGAATTGGACAACTTCATCCTCTTCAGCATTCATGGTTGGAGCATAGACTTGGATCACTATGATGGTAGATTGCTCTCAATTGAATTGAAATCATTCTGTAATTTATTGGGTTGTAACAGAGCACTGCTTTGGCCACTGTTTTATTGATTATGATGGCTACTTCATTTCTTTTGGGAGAATCTTGACCACAGTAGACAATCTGGTGGTAGATTGATGTGAAATATCCCATTCCAGTCCATCTGAGTTCACTGATTCCCAGGATATCAATGTTTAAACTTGTCATCTCATGTTTGACCACGTCCAGTTTTCCTTTGTTCATAGTTCCAGGTCCCTTTGCTAAACTGTTTGTAGCAGCAGCAGACTTCCATTCCCCTTCAGATACATCCTCAGCAGGGCATCCTTTCAACTTTGGCCCAACCACTTCATTAGATCTGGTGCTACTTATACTCGTTCTCTTCTCTTCCCCAGTAATGTGGCACCTTCTGACCAGAGGGGCTCATCTTCTGATGTCATATAGGTGTGTCTCTAGTTGTACTTATCCATATAGTTTTCTTTGCAAAGATACTGGAGTGAGTTGCATTCTTCTCCACTGGACCTCAATTTGTCTGACCTCTGACCTACATGGTATAGCTCACAATTTCATTGAAGTACACAAGCCCCCTCCCCATGACAAGGTTGCGATCCATTCATGTATCATTCTTGTATTATTATTAGCGATCCAATTATTACTTACTTATTATCCATTCAAATCAAACCATAAGTTATCATACTGTCCTGCAACAATTGATTAGAAATCATGCTCCCCTGTGCAACTCAAGCCCTACTTCTGAAAGCTCTATAGAACATATGGAGGATATTTGTTGGTTGACTAACAAGGCATCACCATCTATATAGTATTTTTAATACGACATTCAAATATTTAAGAAGTGTAGTGGAAACTACTAATAGGCTCTCTAGAATTACAACACAAATATTGGGAAACAAAGAGCAGCTCAACACTTTAGGGCAGTGTTGGGCGACTAGGTCTCACAAGGACACAAGCTGACCAGGATTTAAGTATCTCTCTGCTTGTGTTTTCAGGTTCTCTCTGACTGATCCCAAGTGAGTTAACCAGTGCTATTCATTCTTGTAGATCTACCTGGACTAAAGCAGATAGAGATGGAAATACTGGACTTTTGGCAGTCCTCGTAGGACAAGGTTGCCCACCACTACTTTATGGGTATACTGTATAATGGGGCCTTTTCTTTTCATGAAGCTGGATGGGAGTTTGTTTTATTTGTTTTGACATTTTGAAATATTAATTAATTTATTTCTGATATTTTAAGACCACGGTCTACACAATCAACATACCGAGTTTGGAGCAAAAACTGTTTATTTAAGATCATCTTGTAGAAAAACTAGATTGAAACATATAGACCATTCCTATACATGTATTCTGAGATTAGCTGGTATAATCATTATCGGATTCCTCTTTGCCTGCGCATTTCTTCTGCAGCACTGACAGCTGCAGTTACAGATGCCATCCGCCAGAGGGCGCTGTGAGTTTTCGGGCACCATCAAGTTCCAGGAAAGGCAAAAACTATTTTCCCCTCCGACATGGCGCAACTCTACTGCGCTAAATCGACAGCGAGGCCATCGCTATGTTCGGCGTGGGCACTCGGCCCCCCAGGGCCTCGGACGCGCCTCTCATAGATCAAAGCCCCTTCTGTCGGCGTGCCTTATATGCTAAAATCGGCAGCGCCATCTGTCGGCTGGAGGCAGAACTGCAGCTGTCAGATTTGGCGATGGTGAAGAGGGAAATTGGCATAACAACTATGTGCATATTATGTCTACCATTTGTTAAGGGGTAAGTTGATATAAATTTTGATTTGGATGTTAATGCTTGTTTTTCTATTGCGACATGGAAACGGGTGTGTCTAATTTATCTGCTGTGTTTGCATTAATAAGACACTGTTACCACAATAACAACTTGGTTTCATCTTGAAAGCTGTCTATACTATCTTTTTTATCTGTTCAGTAGGCCATTCCTGAGATATTTAGTATTTTATCTGCTGCTCCTTTATACCTGTTGTGGTTCTGTCTATGCTAATAAAAGTAGATAAGGATAATAATGTCGCACAAAGAGTGCAAAACAACTTAGGAATGATTCAGGTTAGAAAAAAAGGCTAGCTCAATGAATATTTTGATAATAATTTGATTTTAAGATGAGTCAACTGAATGTGCTATGTTTCGATCTCCCCTTCATTTGTAATATTTGCAACATTGATGTGTCACATTAGGGGTTATATATACTAATGGGTGTGGAAAGTTTTGGAATACTCTTGGGGATGTTAAATTTCAGTATATACATATACCTCCATATAATACTACAGGAATGGAGAGGAGTGCAGAAACTATTCAAGACTATTTTACTTTAGTTTGAATTGGACCTGGCATTAAACTTGAATTGGCATCTACCCAGTGGTCTAGCTAGTGAATGGAGGGCCTTGGTGCAAAAAAACTGTCTCCAGGGCACGGAATCCCAAATGACATCACATTTTGGAATTCCCTGCCCCGGCCAGGGATATTTAAAAAAATTAAAAAGAAAAAAAGTTTGATAGCACTGAGGCCCCCCACCATAGGGGGTCCCCGGTGTATTGCACTTGGCGCACCGCTGGTAGTTCCACCCCTGCATCTACCCACTCACATTTTGTTCCATACAAATAAATATTATTATTCATTTTATTTGTTTTACATAGTCTTTAAAAGACAGTGCTACCAGCGTTACTCATTATCTGTATAAGGGAAATATCGTGTACGCATGTACACAGATAAGATGCAGATCTTATTTTATTATATATATATATATATATATATATATATATATATATAGTGTGTTGTATTTTCACTCAATGCACTTGGCACAGAGCATCAAGGGAGTTTGCAATAAGGTGTGCGTGAGTGCGTGTTTGTGCACGAGTGCGCATGTGTAAAGCTGCCTGTGGGTGCATGCACAGAATCAATACCGAGAGATATATAAATAGACAAATAATTGTATATATATAATTTTATATGAAAGCCGTGGTAAAAATGCAGGATGTTTACGGGCGGAAAAATATCCGGCAAATCTTATTTTTTTCTGTTCTATTTAATTTTGTAGTTGCTACTGTAAAAGAAACTTTTGTTATTGTCGGTGCTTTTCTGGTGAAGACATGTCTGGTATCATCCAGTTTGCTGTTGAATGTTCCACCTTTAAACACAATTCAGTGTGTGTTATGGTAAACACCTTCACTTGTACATTTAATTTACTTGCTGGTCATTCAACTTTAAAATCTATGTTTAAAATATCACTGGCAGTTTTAAGTATGTGAAATGATTCCTTAATTTAATTTAAATAGACTTTTATTCCTATTTGATATGCTGCTATGTTATAAAAACAAGTGTACTTTGATATAAATAAAACTATTTCTGTATATATGTACACATATATGTTGGCAATACTAATGTGGAGTATATGTTTGTAAAAGAATTTACAGCAAGCGGCGCAGCCATAGATGAAGAAATGATATTAAAATAAAGGAATCATTTTGGAAAACCATGTATTTTATTTTATTTCTTATTTATCTGGGGTTAAGGAAATATCTATGGAGATGTATTGCTTTACTACACTTAAAGGTATCATTAATTAATAACAACTTTAAAGTCAACAATAATGTCATGTGTTAATAAAATTATTTTAAAACAAATGCTACCCGTCTGATGCTCTGGGCCTGTTTCCACCATCCTCCTGTTACATGACTCACATTGTCTGTCTGGGAGCCATTGAAGCAGAAAGGGAACTATTTCATTATTCAGTAGTTGGAACTTATCTTCCCCTATCCCTGTACTGGATGTATTTGTGGCCATGCTCCTATCAGTAGATATGTCATTGTTTTTTGGTTGCCTGATTTTCCAAACAACTGGTAATTAACCACATGAAAGGAATGGCTAAATCACAATGTCTGCATAATTATACAGCTGCAGAATAATGTGAATGGTTTCCAGACAAACAATGTGACACGTGACAGGAGGGAGGTGTAGAGAGAAAAAACACCTGACAGGATATTCATTTTAAAACCATTTTTTTTACAGATTACTTTATTTATTTATTTATTTTTTAATTGTTTACAACTCTTTATAATCTTTTTTTTTTTTTTGTCTTTTATTTTCATTTCCAAATTTTCAAAAGATTACAAAAGATTCAAAAGTTTACAAACATTAAAATCCAAATATCAAAACATCAAAACTATAGTCAGACAAAATAAAAAAAAAAGAGAAGATAAAAAAAAAAATATATATATATATATATATATATATTTCAAAATATTGATACTTATTGAAATTGAATTCTAGGGAGGAGAGTAGCAAGGGTTTTTCCTTTTCTCATAAATAACTTACTATGGCCCTCATTCAATTGCAGTTTGGCCAATTGAATACGGCTCTAAATAAGCACATAACATATATTTTTTAAAGAAGTTTTTAGTTAGTAAGCATCTATCCAAAAGCAAGGTTTTCACAAACTAAAAACTTCTTTAAAAAAAATATGCTATGTGCTAAAATAGAGCCCTATTCAATTGGCCAAATTGCTATTGAATGAGGGCCTATGTCTTCCAAAGAGACCATTTTAAGCTAATTTTTTTTGACGGACAATGTGAATTAGAGATTACTTTATTGTTGACTTTATAAACATACATTTCTTGAAATAAAAAGTGGTGAACTAGACAGCCGTTTGGCACTTACACTGGCCCCAGCCAAGGTACTTTTGGTTTGAACCAATCAATGTAGAAAACAACTAAAGATTTCTACAGTTAAAAGGATCACAGTTGCTCCCTATGGCCCCTCGGCCCCCTGTGGACTTCTCTGAAAAACGTAACATTGCAAAGTACTAATTAAAAAGATAATCCTTAGCGCATGAAGTATGTAACCATATTGAAAGTTGACAAATAATTAACCAATTGTCAAGTAATGAACTCAAATATATACATAGTACAATAATAATATATCTTATATTGGTTATTAATGTGAGTTGAATATAGTGAGGATCACTCTAACTGCCCATATGGAATGGTGCAAATGGAAGACACAAGCCATGTTGGTAAAACATCTCTTGAGTTTAACTTGAGTCTCACATTAATATGCATAAGATGATAACGGTAATAGAGGTGTACAACTGTTAATAAATAAAAAATGTATATACAGTGTAGCAGTCCTGCAGTCAGTAATATAAAGCAATCCTGGGATATGCTCCACATCCCCAGATTTTGGAATCATGGACAAAGTAAGTATTTCCTTCTTAATCTGTATGACTCCTGCATTTGTGTGGCCAGCCTGACCGGTCAGTCGTGCTCAGACTGTAACTGTTGCTTCCCACAGTTTTGTACAATCAGATGACTTACAGACCTCTGATCAATCTACAGCAGCTAACAATATCATGTATACACATAAAGTATAGTTTGCATGTTATTAACCATTCTAGTTTGACAAATGTCCTCAACAGTTGCAGGCCTTGCTCAGGAAAAAGGTTGGAAACGTGGTTAGAGGAAAAACCTTCTATTCTGCCATATAAACTATTTTAAAAGTAAAAAGTACATTTTTTTTTAAAATGTACCTATGTAATGTACCTGCATTTTACCTGCTACAAGCTAGAGAGTTACAGAAAATCATGTTCTTAAAGAGGTGGGAGTACCAGCTCATCTCATCCACTTCATAAAGAATCTATGTATGGACCAAGAAGCCAAGGTGAGAACCGAATATGGGACAAGAGAATGGTTCAAAATCGCAAAAGGCATGCGACAAGGTCGTATACAGAGTATTAGAACATTACAGAAGAAATAAACAATATAGACTGAATATGAATAAAGGTACTAAAGTCTATTTCCGGGTTATTACCACACAAAATGTTATAAAAACTAAAAAACTTTATTATGAAATGTATCCACGGAATACGGCAATATTAAAACCTATTATTTACAAATGGGAAGCACTTATTTTGGGGCAGCAAAAATGCCCCACGTACCACTCACCACCGTGGCACTCGTTCCCCAAGGGCCCCTGCTGACCCATGGCAGGGGGAGGAGTCAACAGGGAGAGGAGGTGCTGGACCCGGGAGCATGAAGGTAAGGGAAGTGGGGGAAGGTGTGAAAGAAGGGGAGTGAGAGAGAGTGAAGGGGAGGTGAGAGAGAGAAGGAAAGGGGAGAGAGTGAAGGGAGGGTGAAAAAGATAGACAGAAGCAGAGAGTGTGAGAGGGGATGGAGATGCAGAGAGGAAGGAGAGAGGAAGGGGGGAGAAAGGGTGACAAGAAAGGGAGGTGGAGAGAGAACGAAGGTAGAAAGAGAGAGAGGGAGAACTAGAGGAGAGGGGGAGAGGAGGATGGAGATAGAGAGGAGGGAGAAAGAGATGGAGAGAAGAGGGAGAAAAAGGAGGGAAAGAGAGATATAGAGGGAGAGAAATGAAGAGGGAGAGGAGGGAAAGAGAGAGAGGAAGATAGAGGAATGAGCGAGAGAAAGAAGGGGAAAAGAGAAAGGTTAGGGGAGGTAGAATAGAAGGGGAGGAAGAGAAAGGAGAGAGAGAGAGAGAGAGAGCAAGAGGGACAGAGAGGAGAGGGAGAGAAAGAAGGAGAAGAGAGAGAGGAGGGGAGGAGAGAGTGTGTGTGTTTGTGTCAGAGAGAGAGAGGAGGAAAAGAGAAAGGAGGTAGAGAGAGAGAAAGAGAGAGGTAGAGGAGGGAGAGAGAGTGATAGAGGAAGGAAGGAGAGAGAGAGAGAGGAAGGAGAGAGGAAAGAGAGAGGGGAGAGTGAGATGGGGAGAGGAAGAGATAGTGAGGAGGGAGAGAGAGAAGAAAAAAATGTGAGAGGGAGAGTGGAGAGATATATAGAGGAGGGGTAGAGAGTGGTGGAGAGAGGGGGATAGAGGAGAGGGAGAGAAAGAAGGGGAAGAGAGAGAGAGTAGGGGAGGAAAAATAGAAGGTGAGGGAGAGAGAGAGTGTGTGTGTGTGTGTAAGAAATAGAGAGAGAGAGAAGAGGGAGAGAGAAAGAGAGAGGACGGAAAGAGGGAGGGGGTAGAGGGAGGAGAGAGTGAGAGAGTGTGTGAGAGGGAGAGAAGAAGGAGAGAGAGATAGGGAGAAGAAGAGAGAGTGAGGGAGAGAGGAAAAGAGAGAGAGAGGAGGGAGAGAGAGAAGGGCGAGAAAAAGAAAGAGGTAGAGGAGGGAGAGTGAAAGAAAGAGTGAGAGAGAGCGTGTGTGTGTGTGAGAGAGAGAAAGAGCGTGAAGGGAGGAAGAGAGAGAGATAGAGGAAGGAAAGAGAGGGAGGGTGATAGGAAGAGAGAGTGAAGAAAGAGTGATGAAGATAGTGAAAGAGTGTGTGTGAGAGAGAGAGAGAGAGAGAGAGGAGGGCAAGAAAGTGGGAGAGAGATTGTGTGTGAGAGAAGGGCGAGAGAGATAGGGAGGGAGAGAGATTGAGAAAGATAGAGGAGGGCGAGAGAAGGAAGAGAGAGATAAAGGAGGGAGAGTGACAGGAAAGAGAGAGAGTAGGGGAGGGAGAATCGAAGGAGAGGGAGTTGGAGAGGAGGGAAAAAGAGAGAGAGAGAGTGTGTGTGAGAGAGATAGAGGGAGGAAAGAGAAAGGGAGAGAGAGGAGAGATAAGGGGGGAAAGAGAGTGAGAGGGATGGAGAGGGAAAGGAGCAAGAGAGAAGGGAGGGAGAGAGAGAGGGAGAGAGATAGAGTAAGAGGGAAAGACAGGAGGAAGGGAGAGAAAAAGAGTCAGAGAGAGAAAGGCGAGTGAGAGAGAAGGAAAGAATGAGACGGGGTAGTGTGAGAGAAATAAGTGGAAAGAGAAGGGGGAGAAAGAGAAAAGGGCGAGTGAGAGAGAAGGGAGTGAGAATGGGAGTAAGAGAGAGAGAAGGGAGAAGTGAGAGAGGGTGGAGGGAGAGAGAGAGAACAGAGAGAGAAGGGGAGGGAGATTGAAGGGGGAGTGAGAGAGAGAAATAAGGGAATATACAGTTGTGCTCAAAAGTTTACATACCCTAGCAGAAATTGTGAAATGTTGGCATTTATTTTGAAAATATGACTGATCACGTCTTTTATTGAAGGATAGTGATCACATGAAGCCTTTTATTACCACATAGTTGTTTGGCTCCTTTTTAAATCATAACAGAAATCTCGCAAATGGCCCTGATCAAAACTTTGCATACCCTTAGTTCTTAATACTGTGTATTGCCCCTTTAAGCATCAGTGACAGTGTGCAGTATTTTGTAATAGTTGTCTATGAGGCCCCTAATTCTTGCAGGTGGTATAGCTGCCCATTCGTATTGGTAAAATGCCTCCAGGTCATGCAAAGTCTTTGGCCATCTTGCATGAGCTGCACGTTTGAGATCTCCCCAGATTGGCTCGATGATATTAAGGTCAGGAGACTGTGAAGGACACTCCACAACCTTCACATTTTTATGCTGTAACCACTGGAGGGTCAACTTGGCCTTGTGCTTAGAGTCATTGTTATGCTGGAAAGTCCAAGAGCGTCCCATGCGCAGCCTTCGTGCAGAAGAATGCAAATTGTCTGCCAGTATTTTCTGATAACATGCTGCGTTCATCTTACCATCAATTTTCACAAGGTTCCCTGTGCCGCACCCCCCATTCATTTCACTATAGGCCTTGTTGACCCCTCTCCAAACATAGCGCTTATGCTTGTGACCATAAAGCTCTATTTTGGTCTTGTCACTCCAAATTACAGTGTGACAGAACCTGTGACGCGTGTCAAGTTGTTGTTGGGCATATTGTAACTGGCATCTCGACCATGCAGCTCATTTTTGCTCAAGTATCATATTGTGCTCCATGAAACAATCACACCATCTTTTTCCAGAGCAACCTGTATTTCTCCTGAGGTTACCTGTGGGTTTTTCTTTGTATTCCGTACAATTCTTCTAGCAGTTGTGGCTGAAATCTTTCTTGGTCTACCTGACCTTGTGTCTTGGTAGCAAGAGATCCCCAAATTTTCCACTTCTTAATAATGAATTGAACAGCATTGACTGGCATTTTCAAGGCTTTGGATATCTTTTTATATCCTTTTCCATCTTTATGAAGTTCCATAACTTGTTACGCAGGTCTTTTGACAGTTCATTTCTGCTCCCTATGGCTCTGTATCTAGCCTGCACAGTGCATCCACGAAAGAGGTAACAAACTCATTGATTATTTAAACACAGGCATGAATTGCAATTTAAGAAGGGTGATTGTAGGCGGAACCTTTAATTGCCATTTTAACCTGTGTGTGTCACCTTGTGTGTCTGTAACAAGGCCAAACATTCAAGGGAACGTAAGCTTTGGATCAGAGCCATTTGGGTGATTTATTTTATCATTACGATTTAAAAAGATAATAAATGGCTTCATAGGACCACTATCCTTCAATAAAAGACATTTTGTTTACATTAAATCAGTCATATTTTCAAAATAAATGCAAACATTTCAAATTTTTTGCCAGGGTATGCAAACTTTCGAGCACAACTGTATATATACCCAAATTGGTTGGTGATTTATTGAATGAGACAGTAGGATGAAGGCTAGATCTGGCCATTCTAGGTGGTGTGTTTCACCAAATTTTTTTAAATATAAATGTCTGGAAATTATCAATATCTTTATATTTAATAGCAATCGTTAATGTGGGCAAGAGATATAACAAGCGGGGCGGATGTTCATTTTTACATAATTAATACGTTCTATCCAAGGAATCTGGGATCTTGAGCAGTTGAGGAACACGGGACTTGGGCTGCAGGGCTCGCGACCCGTAGGACTCATCGCCAGCGGCACAAGTGGGACTTACGTCCCGTACGACTTAGGACCGAAACCCGTACATGCACTGTGCATCTCACAAAAATCCAACTTTAACGCCCCTGTTATGAACAGAAGGGCCCACTGGACTGTTTGGGGTTCATCCGTTATTATATGTGTGGTTAGAAGGTACTAACAACTTGCTTAACAGTTATATCTTGGGTGTAATGCATACATGTAGTTATATCATGGATGTAAAAAGTGCATATAGTACTGTTAATGATTATCATTAAAATACTGTATCTGTATTAGAAGTAAGATAGTAGGCAGTCATTTCAGAGTGCAGGGTAATTTTCCCATTATAAAATGTTGTGTGATGGCCTGGACTGTGTAGCCCTGCTACAGAGTCATAAAGCCATAAAACTGAATTGGGAGTTTGTGGGGAAGGATGGTTAGTTAAATACTGAGAGATGTGGCCTATTTGATGTGTATACTAGAGTCAGCTACATCTGTTCTGATGAACACAGATTGTAAAACAGGATGCAATGTCCATTAGTTACCTTCTGGCATAGCTCAGTCCCATCTAATCTAATATGGAGACAGGGGATGTATCTGAGGATAGCTCCCAGGTGGTGAGGGTGGGGCTGAAGAGGATGTGCTAGAACTGGGGGGGGGGGGAGTCTTTGGTGTTTTGTGTCATCTGAAAATGTGTTTTGAAAAATAAAGAAGGGCGAGTCTGATTTTGGACACACTAAACAAAGGTAGTGTCGGAGTCTGCTTGTACTAAGGTACATGGTGTGTGATTCTGAGATCCTAAAAAAAGGGGTCTGATGGTGCCTGTGTCTTCAGAAATGATGCTGTTATCTGAAGTGTCTGCTGGTGTAGAGATCTGAACAAACCGTTGCGACTCATAGAGAGAGGGAGAATTGGGGTCAGCGTAGTCCCCCAAATCTGTCGGGCGTAACAGCACCAAACCACAGAACTGGAAAGACCTGAAAAAAAAATATATATATACCTCAAATTAACTTACACACTCACACACAGCACAGGGGGGAGCCGGGGATCCTGTGAGTGAGGTTGCAAGTTATTTTGAGCCATATTTGGCATTCTTTAACAATTGAAAATCCCTGAGGAAAAAAATTGCTAAAACTAGCCGAAGGACGTAAAAAGTGCCTCCCATTGTGTGTTAAACACCATTGGTAGCCTTACTATTTTACTCCCGTCATTTTTGACAGGCAATTTCCTAGTTGTAAAATAGAGATAGAATAAGGTGCTTAGCATAAAGAACAAGCAAGATTGATTAATGAATATAACAATATAGTTGCTCTACTGAAAATAAAGAGCATTTTCATTGAACCCCATTAAAAAATAATTATGTGCATCTGTGAGGTATATTGTGAAAACAAAATGGAGTAAAATCCCTTCATCCAGCACGGTATGAAATAAACTCACAAAAATCTCCTTTGATATATGCATCGGTATCTGGCATTACATTATACAGACAAATAAGGTGAACCACACAGTGATAGTGTAAAGAGATACCACACAGTGATAGCGTAGACAGACACAGTGAAATCAAATGAACAACACAGCTCCTTTGATCTTATTGGAATTCTTTTATTTTGTCACCTTGATCATGACCAAAAATGGTAGGGACTTAATAAAGAGATCATCTAAGAAAGAGGTGGCAGGAATACACAAAATATCTATACAGAAAGTTTGTCCAATGAGCTGGAGCCAGAAATGGGCCCTAGGATGTCTTGCTGATAATAGGGCTGCAGGAGTTGATGGCATCCCAGCTGAACTATTCAACATCCTACAAGATGATGCAGTGAAAGTGTTGTTTGCTTTATGCCAACAAATTTGGAAAACTTAACAAAGCCCAATACACTGGAAAAGTTCAGTCTATATACCAATCCCAAAAACGTCAGTGCCAAAGAGTACTCCAATTATCAAACAATTGTCAGAAAGGTAATGCTTAAAACCCTGCAAACTCGGGTCCAACAATATATGGATCCAGAGCTACCAGATGTGTAAGCTCGGTTTTGCAGATGAACAAAAGATCAAATTACAGATATCTGCAACTCTCTCCTCACCCGTCTGTCTACACTCCACTCCACAATGAAAAATCTTCGCTAGACTCCTGTACCAAACTCAACACTCAGTGCCTGCAGCACCTCTCTGGCTTCTCATAGCCTCCAAAATAAAATTAAAAATCATAACCTAATGAATAAAGCCCTCAACAACAGTGTACCCCCTCATATCTTCACTCTCGTCTCAGGATACTCCACCAACAGCCCTCTTCGCTCTGATAATGACCATCTTCTTTCCTCCTCTCTTGTCATATCCTCTCACTGTACCTGCATTTGTATTTCTACCATAGAAGTTGTATATATCTTACTAATTTGTAACTTGTTCCCACGCTATTCTACTTTGTAAATAGCTCTACAGAAAATGTTGGCGCTTTATAAATAAAGGGTAACAATAACAATAATAGCTTGGATATTTTGGGCTGGATCAGAAAGAAAAGAGGAAGAGAAAGCAATACAAAGGGGAAATAAGTAAAGAAAAAGTAAAAAAAAGAATAATAGAACTCCAGTCTGGTGTGAAGTGGTTTCGTCAAAACTGTCCAAGTGTGTGGCTGCAATAGAATGGTGCCAAACTTGTACCAGCCTATACAATCCTATCCCAAGCCCCCTTCCCTTAACACTTACCCACCAATTAGGGACTCCCTGTATAACCATTGAGCCAAAAGCCCCTTTCTGCGGCATACAAGGCTCTCAGTGAGGGTGGCAATGTTGAATAATTCCTGTAAACTGAATAAATAAAATAATCAAAGAATGTTTAGTTTTGTTACTGAAATAGGTTGAAGAACATTACTATGAGGGATAATATATGGATTGAACTGAAGGTATGTAAACAAGTGGAATGAAAGGAAAACTTAAATTTTGAAAGGTATAAATAAACAAGTTAAGTGAGACCTAGTTAAAAACTATATGACATGAGGAATAAAAAGAATAAAGGAAAGAGATAAAGTTATTCGCAGGTGAGGAGAGAGAGAGGTACAATTAAAATGGCATCATGGTGTCTAAAAGCAGATAATAAAAGAGAGCTAAAATGTATATCACTGTAAGCAGGTACGAGAATGAGAATAAGGAAACTAGATGGGACAGTAAGGTAAGCATGTAGAAAGAGAGCATTGGAGTGTGAGAATTTAAAGGTTTCAGTTCCGCCTACGATCTCAGGCACCAGCTAAAACTTGTGTGTAATTTATTAAAGGGATATATAAGTTTCCTGGATTATGAATGCATCAAATGGAGGAGAATCAGAAGTGCATGAAAAAAAAATGTTTGCATGAAAAAATACCAAAATAAACATTTAAACACGTACCTTGAAGTTAGCAAAATCTATTGTAATTTCTGACAGTTTAAAATCAAGGTTAACACCCCCTCCAATTTATTTTGGCCAATCTGGTTAGAGAAAGATTTCAGACATAGCACTATGTTAGTTGCTATGGCAACACCACACAGCATAGCCAGGAAGCAGGGGTGAGTCATATACCAGCAGTGACAACACTGCTCTCCTATTGGCTGTGGTGCAAAGCAGCATGGGATATGTAGACAAAGGAGCCTGAGAAATGTAGTGTATCACGGACATGTGACAGGAAGCTGCAAGGAGGAATCTTTAAGGAGATTGGCTGAGCAAATAACAGAGGGTAAATAATAGGTTAATGGTGTGCTGCATGCTGATTGGGGGGGGCTCAATGAAGTTGTGTAGACACCCCCTGGGGGTGCTGCATGCTGATTGGGGGCTCCAGGAAGTTGTGTTGACACCCCCTGGGGATTTCTACATAATCATTAGAGGGATTTTTAGATATTAATAAAAATAACATGTTTTATGAGATGTGCTGCATACACATAGGCTGCTTTTTGCCTACAGAGTCCAGAAATGTATTAATTCAGCTCACTTACATATCCCTTTAATTAAAGGGAAAGGGAATGCATAAATATATTATATAGTTTTAAAGGCCTCCAACTTCATCCACAAATTCAAGCCAAGCCATGTTATTCCACTGCATACTATTTCACCTCAATACACTGATATTGTACTCAATTTACTGCATACAACTATAACCAGGACTGGATTAACCATTAAGCAAAATAAGCATGTGCTTAGGGCATCAAGTGAAGAGGGCACCACAGAAATTTCCCATTGTCAGATTTAGCATGGACCAAATAGTGCAAAACTACAAATGCAGCTGAACCAGGTTCCAAAAAAGGGGCTCCCACAATAAATGAATCAATGACATACATATAATAATAATAATAAAATAGTAATAATGAAGGTTAATTATACACATTGTAAAGGTTTATTATTATTTATATTTTGAATTAGAAATATATGGGGGCACCAAAATCTTTTAAGTGCTTCTAAAGGTCTTAATCTGACCGTGACTATAAACTATGCTGTATTCAAACTTCTCAGAACTGCTTATTTCGGTAGAGGTTGTTATTTAGAATGAAGCAGATTGCTGATGTGATCTGCTGCCCAGTATTTGGTCATTCAATAAGGTAACAGCATCACCTTGAGGACAAGTCCATGTATTGCACCCAATTTTTATTGTGGTTCAAATTGAAACTACTCAGCATTTTATGAAAAATATTTCAAGGCATTTGGGTGAAATTTTAAAAACATGCTGCATGCACAAGTGTGAGTGTATCCACAGTCACTTTGCTTAAGCTTTTATCAGTGTGCCAGGCTGGCATCATGAGAACAATAATGGAATATTGGCATGATTCATTATCTACAAGATTCATTAACCATAAGATGCACATGAGAAAAATCAGTAGGGAAATCTAGTGCAAGAACGAAACATGGCAATATCTATATTTGAATCTGAATTATGATTATTAGGCACAGCAGATTAATAAAACACAAACTATGGACCCAAGATGCAATTAGATGGCAACATGAAGTCCAGATATGCAGAAATAACAGGAACACATATAAATAAATATCATTACAAATGCTGTGCAGGGGATAAGAACAAGCAAATCACTATAACATTTTTGACGGGAGTAAAATTGTAAGCCTGGCCTTTGGTGCTCAACATGAGGCAACTTTCCTGCTTTGCAATGAGCACCTTCAGCGCTCATTGCAAGCCTATCACCCTGTGCACTTTATAGGCATTGCGCTTGAGTGTTACTGTCTTGAGTTGTGTTACTGCCTTGGGTTGTGTTACTGACTTGTGGTAAATGTTATTGGCTTGGATTAAATGTTACTGGCTTGCGTTAAGTGTTACTGCTTAGGGCTTCTTTTTACGTCCTTCGGCCTCGTTTACGTCGTGTTGCGTTTTTCAGCAGACACTTTTTTTGTCGCTTAGGCGATTTTCGATCGTTGAAAAATTGTAAATATGGCTCAAATTAACTTGCAACCTCACTCACAGGCTCTCTGGCTCTCCCACTGTGCTGTGTGTGAGTGTGTAAGTCAATTTGAGGCATATTTGTTGTTATTTTTTGGTCTTTCGAGTTCCGTGGTTCGGCCGTTAAAGGCGGATTTTTGCGGCGGACAGTGCATGTACGGGTTTTGGTCCTAAGTCGTACAGGTCGTAAGTCCCGCTTCTGCTCTCATTGCAGCCTAAGTCCCGTGTGCCTCAACTGCTCGCCTCGCAGTGCAATGAGTGCCTTTGGCGCTCATTGCAGCCTAAGTCCCGTGTGGTCGACAGCTCGGCTTGCTCCGCAAGGTTCGAAGTTGCAGCCTTACTGGCCGCAATCGGGCTTGCAAAGCATGGCCAACATCGGAAGTGTTCCAAAAAATCCCGCAGACCCACTACTATATATGTGATTGGCTCTCAGTAATGGTTATGTCTATCACATATAATAGTTTTCATAGTGTGTAGCGCATTATCGGCGGGAGGTTACACACTATGTGATGGGATAGAGACAGAGAGAGGGGAGGAAAGAGACACGGGGGAGGGAGGGAAAGAGACACAGGGAAGGGAGAGGGGGGAAAGAAACACTGGGAGGGAGAGGGTTGGGGGAAAGAGACACAGGGGAGGGTGAGGGGTGGGGAAAGAGACACAGGGGAGTAAGAAGGGGGAAAGACACAGGGGAGGGGGGAGAGAAAAATCAAACATTATCCCGTCATTTGTGACTGGAGGCCTGCAACAGACACCAAAGAAGAGGAAGGGAGAGGACGCAGAAGGAGAG
Source organism: Discoglossus pictus (assembly GCA_027410445.1). Classification (NCBI taxonomy): domain Eukaryota; kingdom Metazoa; phylum Chordata; class Amphibia; order Anura; family Alytidae; genus Discoglossus; species Discoglossus pictus. Next base: position 21,432,857 of record CM050163.1, on the reverse strand, counting down.
AAGGAGAGAGAGAAAGAAGCCACACATAGCTTTGCCGAGCATGGCGAGGTTTGCAATGTGGGGCAAAATAACAGCATTGCAAGGCTTGCAAACAATATGTCATCATTTTAGATGGGCAATTAACTAGTGTACAATAATATACAATATTAATAACTGCAAAAAAAAATGTTTTTAGGAGTTGAAATATTAGAGAACTGCTTGAAAGTTGGGTATTTAAAGTATAAATTACATGGAAAGCTTCTCCCTGATAATTACTTCATCTAACAATGATGCCCAGTTGGTATAGATTATAATATAACGTCTAAAATCATCTGTGTCTTATTATTAGTCCAACAAGATTACTCCCTGCAGAGCTGGCTTAGGATGATGAATTATGCAACTAACCCACTATTGTTCTGATGATGCCAGCCTGGCACACTGATAAAAGCTAAAACACACACAAAGTGACTGTGGAAGTGGGACATGCAGAGTGCACGGATTGTTGGTGTTCCTAGCACTAGAGTGAAGCAGCTATTTGTCTAAGACTTTCTCAGCCCAGCTACATTCACTTGGCTGGTCACATAAAGATTGTTAGCTATGTGACCAAGCCTTGATCTTCTTCATCTAATCAGATGCCTTGGGAAGGGCTATACTAGCAATAGCTAAATTCATATAATTAAGTCAATGTCTGATACTTTACTAAGTTAAACAGCATTCCCCCATGACATTTAAGCCTTCATCTGATGAGATCAATGTTTTTCTCACCTTATGGGTGATAGGGGGCTCCAGACATGGACTCCTTGCTTACTGTGCATTAGGGAATACAGCTGCATCTCACTGACGATGCTCACAGAGGCCAAAACGTACGTCTGGGGTTTGCTATTTCTCCAGGGTATTTCGGGTCTGGGTCACTCTTTGGAGTGAGACCAGATTGAGAAGGGATATACATAAATTAGAGCAATGTACATCTAAATGGCAGATGAGATATAACATGAATACATGTAAAGTTATGCATCTGGGAAGGAAAAATAGCCATGCAATTTATAATATTAATGGATCAATTATAGGTGTATGAGATATTAAAAGGGATGTGGGAGTACTTGTGGACAACCACCTAGGTAACAGTGCACAATGCCAAGCAGCAGCTGCAAAGGCAAATAAAATATTAGAATGTATTAAGAATAGTATAGAAGCCAGGGAAGCAAATATAATTCTGCCACTATACAAATCCCTAGTACGCCCTCATTTGGAATATGGAGTACAAAACTAACAAGGGGCAATCGCTGCAGTGCATGCACTGCTTCAGCCACCCATTACTCACACTTTCACATTAATTTATATACATTAGTTTAATAATAAATGAAAATATTGTCTATTAAAATGTATTATAGACTTTCAGTAACTTTAATTAAAGTAATTAAATATATTCAACACACCCCTTCTGAATGGTTGCATACCCCTAGTACATATATTGGAGTCTGAGGTTCATAATATTGATTAGGAACTCCTTGACACTGAGAGAGAAAGGGTTTGGGAATAGAAATTGAGGCAGAGCTTTGAGTTTTTTAAACATGGTAAGTGTTAACTAATCCTGTTTGGTCCAGGGCTAAGAAATATGTGGGTGAGTTACAAATAAAGATAATAATAATAATCCTGTGTTCAGATTCTTGCATGATCCATTAAAACCATGAACAAATAAGAAAAGCTACAAGAAAAAGGAAAGTGAACAGTGTAAAACATGAATTCTAAGAATTTATTACATGACATTCTAAAATGCAGTTGTATGTGCAGAAACTGCAAATTGTTTTAACTATTTTTAGCCTTTTTTTTATTATTATTTATAGTAATTTATTACATATTCTTTTTTATAGTTTTCGTCAGACTTTTCTAGAGTCGTCAACCCATAACTACATTTATATTTTTGAACAATCTACAAACCAATTTACACAAAGTCCTAATTATCTTTTACGTTGACTGTGTAAGGCATATTTTTTATCTTGTAAATGTTTCATTTAAGCATGTCATGTAACAAATTGTTGTAAAATACTTCATCATGTCTGGCCACATTACCTCTCCATTTTTCCTAGTTTCACCATAGATTTGCATCTCTATTGCTTTACTGTTGTTGTTAAGTAATTCAGTTGTGTCTGACTCTCCATGGCCTTATGAACCGCAGTGCACCAGGCCCATCTATCAGCTATTGCCCCTCCATCCAGCTCATGTCCATTGCTTTAATACCTCATCTATCCATCTCCACCTCCCCCTTTTTCGAGTGGCTTCAACCTTTCCCAACATCAGAGTCATTGCTTGGGAATCCTGTCTCATGATATGGACAAAATGATCATTCCTTCCAGTGGACAGCTTGTCTTGATTTCCTGAAGTGCTGATTTATTGGAACTTCTTGCAGTCCAAGGGACTCTAAGCAGGTTTCGCCAACACCACAATTCAAAGGTATCAATTCTCTAGCTCTCACATCCATAGGTTACCACTGGGAATACCAAAGTTCTAACTGTGCAGACCTTTGTTGATAGTGTAATATCTTTACTTTTTACTTGCTTGTCCAAGCTTGCCATAGTTTCCTCAGCAGAAGATAACGTCTTTTAATTTCATGGCTACAGTCACCATCTGAAGAGATCTTGGATTCCAGGAAAATAAAATCTGTCACTGACTCCACTTCTTCCCCACCTATTTGCCAGGAACTGAGATTGCTGTTTGCCAGGATCTTAATTTGTTTCAAATTGAGCAGCAGGCCAGCTTTTGCACTTATTTTACCCTGAGTAGGTCCCTTAGTTCCTCCTCACTTTCAGCCATTAGAGTAATATCATCCGAGGTTATTGATATTTCTTCCAGCCATATTGATTCCGGTGTTGGGTTCATCCAGTCCAGCCTTACACATGACGTACTCTGCATATTAGTTGAATAATATAATCTTAAACTATTTTGTTGTTCCATGTTCAGTTCCAACAGTGCTTCTTGGTCCATATACAGAATCCTCAGGAGGCAGATGAGATGATCTGGTACTCCCATCTCTTTAAGAACTTGACACATTTTGTTGTAGTTCTCAGTCCATATATGGTTGAAGCCGAGCTTGTAGGATCTTTAGCGTTACCTTGCTTGCATTTGAAATGAATGCAATTAATCTTTGGCACTGCCTTTTTGTGATAGGATGTAGACTTTTCTAGTCTATTGGCCACTGTTGAGTTTTCCAAATTTGTTGGCATTAGGCAAGCAAAACTTTCACAGCATCATCTTATAGGAATTTGAATAGTTCAGCTGGGATTCCATCAACTCCTACAGCCTTGTTATCAGCAAGACATCCGTGGCCCCATTTCACTTCACATTCAAAGATGTCTGGCTCCAACTATTATTGAGGTCATCACGGCTGTTAAGATTCTTCCTGTATAGATTGTCAGTGTATTCCTGCCACCTCTTTTGTATCTGATCTGCTTCTATTAGGTCCTGGCTATTTTGGGCTTTTATCACGCCAACTTTGGCATGAAAAATTCCTTTGTGATCCCCAAATTTCTTGAAGAGATCTATTGACTTTCCCATTCTGTGGTCTTCTATTATCTCTTTACATAGCTCATTATTGAATGACTCATTGCCTTTTCCTGCTATCCTTTGGAATTCTGCATTCAGCTACAGAAATAATTTCCTGTATTCACTAACTTCTTTCCTTTGCTAATTTCAAAGCCTCATCAGACAGCCAGACTTCTTTCTTTTGGGGATAATCTTTGTTGCGGTTTCCTGAATAATGTCGCAAACTTTGGTCCAAAGTTCTTCAACCATTCTGTCTTCCATGTCTGGTCCCTTAATTCTATTTTTTACATATTCAAATATTTTTTATTTTTTATTTGATTGATCTGACAAATCTCCATCTTTTTTTCAGTTTAATTCTGAAGTTTGCAATAGGAAGTTCATAGTATGAGCCCAGTTAGCTCCAGGTCTTCTTTTTGCTGACTGTATAGAGTTTCTCCAACTTTGACTACAAAGTATATGCCAATCTGTTTTCTATATTGTTCATCTGGTGATGTGCATGTGTAGAGTCATCTCGGAGGCTGCTGGAAGAGAGTGTTGTTAGTTCCTTCTCCAGTGGAGCGTCATTTATCTGACTTCTCTGCTATGACCTGCCCATCTTGGGTGTCTTTACATGGTATAGCTCACAGCTTCATTGAAGTACACAAGCCGCCTTCATAACAAATAAGCGATCCTGCCTCTCTATAGCTCACAAAATAAATAGGGCTAAATGTATTGTGAGGCCATTGTGAGGGCTCAGGGGGCACACTGGCAGCCTTTGAAGCAGTGGTGGGCAACAGGAGGTGGTGGTCTCATGCAAACCTCAAGCACCTCTCTATCCTGTTCCCTGGAGTGGGAGAGCATAACCCTCTTCAACAATACATAATCAATTTTATCTCTCTACAACTTGCAAATAATATCCAGTTGTATTGCTAAATATCTCTCCTCATTACTTATACCTCTATTACCAATTAATCGCTTTCCTACAGCATACTTACCATTTTATTTTGGATAAAACAAAAATGTTGAATGCATCATGAGGCCCTTTTAAAGACTGGGGGCCACATATAAAATTCTTCAAGTGAAACAAGTTGCATTTTATAGACTTGGTAGGAAGCCAAACCTCATCAACAATTTTAGTAGATGGTGTCCTATAAATATACATTTGACTGCAATAAGAAACAAATGGCCTCTTTAGCCTGCTCTTTCTGTCACTTCGCTCTCAGACTTTTGGGGGCTTAAGGACAAAAAGTAATTATAATAATGTAGCTCCTGATCTTCAGTCTCATTCTCAGGTCTTCTGCCCTTATCCTATAGATTTCAAGGTCTGTACAATTCCTTCTCAACGGCTCCTGCAAAGGTAGGATTGCAAAATGTCCGTAGAGCCGCCACTCGTGTGTGTGTGCGTTGCATGCTCGTAACGTCACACACTGCTGAAATGCTACAGGGATACGGACATCAGTCCGATGCTCCGAAATCCATCAAAATAACAAATGGAGCATTAGGAGGCCAATTATTAGGGAAAAGAAATGCCACTAAATCACTGGTAGTCCCCCCCAGCTTAACCAGAATAGGGAAATTCTTCCTCCTTGCCGAAGTCCGTTATTCAGGATAATATGCCCATATAAACTGCTGGCAGCCCATCCAGCTTCCCCAGAATAGAGACATCCTTCCGTTTGTGCCACACTTACTACTCAAAGAAGAGATGCCCATATATCCCGCCAGCTTCCCTAGCGAAGGGACATTGACTCTAATTAGTCGTGCTAAATTATACTGTAAGCGGTTGGACGTTTTTCGGATGAGAATTAAACGGGAATCAGCACTCTAATAACTGTAGTGGGAAGGCAAGAACATTGATTAGAAGTGGAATGAATTGGGCTGAAGCTATTTCAGGAGGCATAACAGATAATAATATTGGCCTGTAATATCACTGTTACGGGACAGAGTGGAATTAGAATTTTTTTTATTTTAAGTTTTAAACGTCGTGATTGTTGAAAAGTATTATGTTATATCAATAAATGTTAAGTTTAATTGGTCTTTGTATGTAAGTCTGTAAAGGTCATCTAGCTATAGGAACTTTAGGTGTTCTTTTTACTCTGAATACATTTCATATGAATGTAACAAGCTAACAACATTAGCAGCTATCTAAGCCATCTGCAAAAAACATTTTAAAGAAAGTCTTACTTTTCAGAGATTCTGCTTGTGTCATGTGTGCTTCCATTGTGATTTGCAAATTGGCTTGGACCCTGAGGGGGGCATTATCCAACTGTGACTTATCAAGTTGCACAACATTATGGCAACCTTTTAATACAATTAGAGATATTATTGACATTGAAGGTAATCCAGGTAAATAATTATATTGAGTTAAAAAGCAATTGTTATCCCTCTTAAAACTGGGGTCTTTCTTGTTATGTCCCTTCCTGACCGCGAACTCCACGCTGAAGGAGAGGCATAGAGTGTCAGGGACATAGTGGCTTATCAGAATAAGCTTAAAGAAACAATATTGCCCGTGAATCAACGAGCCACTCTAAACAGGAGTCAATACAAAAAAAGAGGGGGAATCATAAGGAATACTATAAGGGATATATTGAAACAAACAAGAGGCAGCTTTAATACTCCCGCAACATAGCACTTTACTTTATTGGGTAAAAGCCCCAATAGATGGCCTTTTACTAACACTTCACATCAATTTATATTCAATAGTGTATAACACTGGCACGTTTTGTAAGCACTATAAGCACCTTATTATAGCACTTTAAAGACATTATTTTAGAGTACTAACACCCATTATAATAATTCCAGTCTATCCATATCCCTATACCTTTTCCCACTACCTGTTCTACATTGCAGCGTCCAAGTTTTTAGCATATTTTTAAATAATTTATTAAAAGCTAAGTTTTAATCATTGGGTCTCTTCCATTACTGAGCTTGATATGTGTGCACTACAAAAGGGTCCCTTCTCTCCATTGTTTAATATATATTTTTTGACCCTTAATGGCACCCTAAGTAATAAGGTCGTTACATTAAATTACATCTAGAGCCACCATATCTATCCTTTTCTATAGGGTAGTGGCAGTTGACAGATTTTATTTTCCTGGAATCCAAGATCTATTCAGATGATAACTGTAGCCATGAAAATAAAAGATGTTTGCTTCTCGGGAGGAACGCTATGGTAAATCTGTACAAGCTAGTAAAAAGTAAAGATATATTACGATCAACAAAGGTCTGCATAGTTAGAACAATGGCATTCCCAGTAGTAACATAGGGATGTGAGAGCTGGACCATAAAGAAGGCTGATCGCCATAGAATTGACGCCTTTGTGGTGTTGCCGATAATTACTTCAGGTATCTTTACTGCAAGAAGATCCAATCAATACGTCCTTTAGGAAATCCAGGCAAACTGGTCACTAGAAGGTATGATAATGAGGCTGAAGCTCAAATATTTTTGCCATATCATGAGAAGGATTCCCTAGAGAACACTCTGATGCTGGGAAAGATTGAAGGCACAAGAAGGGGACGACAGAGGCGGAGATGGATAGATCAGGTCACTGAAGCAATGAACATGAACTTGATGGAGCTCAGTGACTGAGTGACATACCTGATTTCCTGAGGTCCATAGGGTCATCGAAAGCTGGACATGTCTGAACGACTAAACTACAACAACAAAGTAGCAGATAATAAGCTGTGCATAGTAAAATAGTGACGTTCACAGCCTAAAACTAAGAACACAATCAACAACCTGCTGGCCGCTGCATGACACTGTGCTGGCGGGGACATTTTAGGAAATGTCCCAAAACTGAATTTACAAATTATAAAGTTAAAGTCATAAATCCATTATGAAGCCCAGATCTTCAAAAGATCATATTATAACTATGAAGCATCAGTGGCCTTTAATATAGCAAAATATTTCAAGGTTGAATTATTTTCTAGTTTTTAAAAACTATCAATCTAAAATATGAGCCTCCTGGCTCAAGGGAATATCTGGCTCCATTAAATTACTGAGCATAGTTTCAGTCATTTTTTCTCAATGTAAATTTGTGGCACATGATAATAATATCCCTCCATGTATTTCTGTGGTACCACACATGCATATCTTTCTTCAAGTCACGTCAAAAGTTTAACGATTCTTCAAAAATGATCCTTGGAAAGATCAATTAAACATAAAATCGTGTATAATTAACACTACTGAGTCTTTTCCTCACTTATTAAATATATCCTCTCTCGTCACACAATATTGTTTTCCCCTCAATTGAACTGAATTTCGCGCACGCGCAGAATTTGGAACGCGCTGTATAATAAAGGTGAGCTTGTACACATGCGCAGAATGCACTTGGGCTCGCGGTGTCACTGGCGCATGCATATTACAAGCATTAAGCGCGAGAGTCACAATAACCTGCGCACGCGTAGTACAAAAACGGTGTAACGCGAGTGGGATGAACTGGCGCATGCGCATTGAGTGCCAGGCAGTGGTCATAGCGCATGCTCACAGGAAGAGACTGGGCAATATTTTACAAGCCGGAAGAATATTCAGTGAGAGCTGTCACAGTCACCTCGGAGAGAGAGGAGCACATAGCGGGATTACAGGCAAGTATGAGGGTAGTGCGTGAGGGAGGGGTGTGCCAGGGCCCTGAGGAGGTGACAGGATCTGAGGGCACAATGCTGGGGTCATTAATACATGAGCTGTCAGATGTTACTGGGAATATGGTTTACATGTGCTATCAGAGGGCATAGTGCTTGGTATAGGGTACAAGGAGCAAAGTGGTGGGTATTGGGTCATAACCTTACGAGGGGCATAGTGCTGGGGTATAGGGTTATTATACATGTGCTATCAGACTGTAGTGTCATTACTACATGCACTGTATGAGGAGCATAGTGCTGGAGTATAGGGTTGTTACTGTATGAGGAGCATGGTGCTGGGGTATAGGGTTATTATACATGTGCTATCAGAGGGCTGTAGTGTTATTACTACATGCACTGTATGAGGAGCATAGTGCTGGGTATAGGGTTGTTACTGTATGAGGAGCATAGTGCTGGGTATAGGGTTGTTACTGTATGAGGAGCATAGTGCTGGGTATAGGGTTGTTTCTGTATGAGGAGCATAGTGCTGGGGTATAGGGTTGTTGCTGTATGAGGGGCATAGTGCTGGGTATAGGGTTGTTGCTGTATGAGGGGCATGGTGCTGGGGTATAGGGTTGTTACTGTATGAGGGGCATGGTGCTGGGGTATAGGGTTGTTACTGTATGAGGAGCATAGTGCTGGGTATAGGGTTGTTACTGTATGAGGAGCCTAGTGCTGGGGTATAGGGTTGTTACTGTATGAGGAGCATAGTGCTGGGTATAGGGTTGTTACTGTATGAGGAGCATAGTGCTGGGTATAGGGTTGTTACTGTATGAGGAGCATAGTGCTGGGTATAGGGTTGTTACTGTATGAGGAGCATAGTGCTGGGGTATAGGGTTGTTACTGTATGAGGAGCATAGTGCTGGGTATAGGGTTGTTACTGTATGAGGAGCATAGTGCTGGGTATAGGGTTGTTACTGTATGAGGAGCATAGTGCTGGGTATAGGGTTGTTACTGTATGAGGAGCATAGTGCTGGGTATAGGGTTGTTACTGTATGAGGGGCATGGTGCTGGGTATAGGGTTGTTACTGTATGAGGAGCATAGTGCTGGGTATAGGGTTGTTACTATAGGAGGAGCATAGTGCTGGGGTATAGGGTTGTTACTGTAGGAGGAGCATGGTGCTGGGGTATAGGGTTGTTACTGTATGAGGAGCATAGTGCTGGGGTATAGGGTTGTTATTGTATGAGGAGCATAGTGCTGGGGTATAGGGTTGTTACTGTTTGAGGAGCATAGTGCTGGGGTATAGGGTTGTTACTGTATGAGGAGCATGGTGCTGGGGTATAGGGTTGTTACTGTATGAGGAGCATGGTGCTGGGGTATAGGGTTGTTACTGTATGAGGAGCATAGTGCCGGGTATAGGGTTGTTACTGTATGAGGAGCATAGTGCTGGGGTATAGGGTTGTTACTGTATGAGGAGCATGGTGCTGGGGTATAGGGTTGTTACTGTATGAGGAGCATGGTGCTGGGGTATAGGGTTGTTACTGTATGAGGAGCATAGTGCCGGGTATAGGGTTGTTACTGTATGAGGAGCATAGTGCTGGGGTATAGGGTTGTTACTGTATGAGGAGCATAGTGCTGGGTATAGGGTTGTTACTGTATGAGGAGCATAGTGCTGGGTATAGGGTTGTTATTGCATGAGGAGCATAGTGCTGGGGTATAGGGTTGTTACTGTACGAGGAGCATGGTGCTGGGGTATAGGGTTGTTACTGTATGAGGAGCATAGTGCTGGGGTATAGGGTTGTTACTGTATGAGGAGCATAGTGCTGGGTATAGGGTTGTTACTGTATGAGGAGCATAGTGCTGGGGTATAGGGTTGTTACTGTATGAGGAGCATAGTGCTGGGGTATAGGGTTGTTACTGTATGAGGAGCATAGTGCTGGGTTTAGGGTTGTTACTGTATGAGGAGTATAGTGCTGGGGGTCATTATACATGTTCTGTCATAGGGCTGTAGTGTCATTACTACATGCTCTGTATGAGGAGCATAGTGCTTGAGTATAGGGTCATTACTGCATGAGGGGCATTACTGTACAAGGAGCATAGTGGTGGGTATTGGCTCATAACTGTACGAGGGGCATAGTGCAGGGTATTGAGTTGTTCCTGCACAAGGGGCATAGTGCTGGGGTATTGAGTTGTTCCTGCACAAGGGGCATAGTGCTGGGGTATAGGGTTGTTCCTGCACAAGGGGCATAGTGCTGGGGTATAGGGTTGTTCCTGCACAAGGGGCATAGTGCTGGGGTATAGGGTTGTTCCTGCACAAGGGGCATAGTGCTGGGGTATAGGGTGGTTACTGCACGAGGGACATAGGGTCATTCTGCATGAGGGTCATTACTGTACAAGGAGCATAGTGGTGGGTATTGGGTCGTTACTGCACAAGGGGAATAGTGCTGGGGGCATAGGTGGTTACTGCACGTGGGGCATAGTGCTGGGGGCATAGGGTGGTAAATGCACGAGGGGCACACTGCTGGGGGCATAGGGTGGTTACTACACGAGGGGCATAGTGCTGGGGTAATAGGGTGGTTACTGCATGAGGGGCATAGTGCTGGGATATAGGGTCATTGCTTCATGAGAGGCATAGTGCTGGGATATAGGGTCATTGCTTTGAGGGGGATAGTGCTGGGATATAGGGTCATTGCTTCATGAGGGGCATAGTTCTGGGGTATAGAGGCATTACTACATGTGCTGTATGAGGAGCATAGTGCTGGGGTATAGAGGCATTACTACATGTGCTGTATGAGGAGCATAGTGCTGGGGTATAGAGGCATTACTACACGTGCTGGGGTATAGCGGCATTACTACGTGTGCTTTGTTACAATCCAAGGGGCCACAGCGCCTATATTGTCCTGCTTACTCATAACTATGTAGTGACTAGAATATTGTCCGTCAAAAAATGACGGCAATGAAATTGTAAGTGAGCTAAGGGTGTTTGGTGTATATAATGTGGCTGATGTAGCGTCGGTCGTTTTCTATGTCGTGTAAGTTTTTCGTAATATTAGTTTTCTATGTCGGAATATCCGTAGCTGTTTGGTAGTGTTTTGCCTTGTTTTTGACCTTAAGCCTCGTTTTCGGTTTGTTCGTTGGCCATTTTTTCTCTCGCTTAGGTGATTTTCAGGTTTCTATATTGTGGTTAAATGGAGGTGTAACTTCACTTGCAGAGGTCCTCGGTGCCCCCCCCCCCCCCCCCCCCTTGCTGTGAGTAACCTTTTTATGTGTTGTTTGTATTTGTTGTGTTTTGTAATGTTTTTGGTGTTGCGCGGGTTGCGTCCTTGTTTTCTAATCTCGTAGGTGTTTTTTGCCAAATACGTAGGTGTTTGGTGGTGGTTTGCGTCTTTAGACTGCTGTAGCCTCATTTTTGTTTTTTTCGGCTGACATTTTTCCTCTCGCTTAGAGATTTTTTTTAGTGTCTAAACTGCTTTAATTTCAGTTAAATTGAGGTGTAACTTTAGTTTTCGAGGTCCTGGATGCTCCCTCTTCCTGTAAGTAAGCTTTGTGTATTTGTTGGATTTTTGATGTTTTGATGTGCGCGTGTTGCGGCTGTTTTTTGCGAGGTCGTAACGGGTTGTAACGTGTCTCGTATTTTGTTTGCGTTACGACGTAAAGTTGGCTCCGGTCGCAGTTGCTGGCAAGGAGCGCCTGGCAAGGAGCCGAGGGCCGCGGGCTCGGTATGCGAGCCCGCAAGCGTGATCAACAACTCGTATGCTCACAACTATATATGTGATTATACACATTTCCATATTTAGTCCATACCCGCCTGTTTGGCTCCTACATAATGTGTCTGGGTCCTAACGTTCAAAGAAATCAACCCCCAGTACTGGGTTATTGCTACATGTGCTGTCAAACAGGATATTGCTTGGTATAGGGCCACTACTAAAGGTACTGCCAGAGGGGTATGTTACAGTAGTATAGAGGCAAAACTATACGTGCTGCCAGTGTGATATATTGCTGTGGTGTAGGGTCATTACTATGTGTGCTGTCTGGTATACATGACCCAGTATTGGATAATGCTGTAGGGTATAACAAGTGTATATACAGTTAGCGGCTTTGAGAAGTTTTATTTGTAAACTCGTTACTTTGCAGTGCGTTACTCTCCCCTCTCTGCCAGTGAAAGGGTTAAGAATTGTTATAAACTTTTTAAAGGAATACATCTGCCCTTTTAAAAATATACGCTATGCCTGGGTGGAAAAATCCCTGTAGTATATTATACCGACTGTTAAGTATTTTCTTTAAATACAATGTATATGTATGGACAGACAGCCTAGCTAAAAAAAAAGTATATGGATCCTGGAAAATCAAGTTTTTATATCATTTTTCCAGCTATTTTTTTGAAGCAGAGGTGGTCAGTTTACATTCATGCTAACACAAGTGTAATAATAAAGGTAAAGTGGAGTATATTGCAAGTGACTGTGCATTGCCTTTAGTTATAACAAAGGGATACAATAGATGCACGAGAACAGTGATCTAGAGTTATGGAATATGTTGGTGCTTCCCAAATAGAGAATAATGATAATAAAAATCGTAATAGAGGTGTTAAGGGATTTTTTTTTATAGCTTCAAATCTAGAAGTGATGATTGTGAGAGTGGAAAGCGGTTGAGGAAAATGCAGAGTGCACAGGCTGACATACTCCAAATGCCAAAACATTGCTGTCTCCTGAAGAATGTATGAGAGTGCTTAAAGTTACTAAATGAAGGAGATGGATTGATGGAGATGCCAATGGAATTCTTGGTAATTGGTGTATTTTGGGGGAAAACCTGCAGAGCAGTGATGGCATGTATGAAATGAATTGTGAATAAAGGAACCATGGCAGTGGGAGTAATAGTTGGAGACATGCTAGGGAGTTGGGGTTGGTACATTGTTATTCATATACCATCGGAACACATCACCCCAACAACAACTTAAAAACTATTTGTACATTGTACTAGGCACTTTCAGGGAAGGGCAAAACTGCATGATAATTGTATTGTGCATTGTTTTTGCCACCACAGTTAGACAATCTGACTGTTATCCTAATTAGCACGACGAATAAACTAATTGGTATTCATAAGTTTCTCATTTGCATAGGAATACAATCGAAATGCTTCACTTTGAAATAAATTGCTAGTACAATGTGATTTTTGGGGTTATAGTTACTATAACTTCTTAATTTCCTTTATACAATTATTACTTACTTTTTTTTTTTTTTGCTTTTGCCTCTAGGAGTTCCCATGTAGACCTTTTTCCCACCTCTCATTCCTTAGAGGGCAAGAGGCTTCATATTGGTCAGGTGCAAGTTCTAGTACAGGAAATAACAAAACATGGCAGCAGAAGGGAATTTTAATAAATCACTTTTAAATTACTTATTTTCTTTTCTTTTATTATGGTTGGGTTATACCAAATGCAGCTTATACATTTAAATGGCCGTGGTTTGTTCTACCACAGCCATTCCATTCTTCTTAAATCTAGTCGGTGGTCACCTTCCTTTTGTATAAACCAAGGCTCTACGTGGCTTAATGGGCAAATGTCCTTGCATTTAAAGGTAGTATCTTGGTGGAAAGTTCTGAGTTTTTCTTGGAGGGATGCGGTTTATATGGAGCTTAGTAGAACCTCTAATTTCTGTAATGTATTTCCTGTGTGGTAAATATTTAATATTGTTTAATATTTTCACCCAAAGATTAAAAACGGCAGGTCACGTTTAATGTTTAAAACTATGTAATTAGATGAAATATCAAAAGTCCAATTAATCTGCATATTATGATGTGTAAAGATTGGTATCTCCAGTGCGATCAAGGCTTTTAATTAATCTATTAAGACACATTTTCTTTGCTGAAAACATCTAGCAAAATCCTGTTTTGATGCCACTCTTCCAATAAATATGATTGCTGTGAAAGGAAACAGCGCTTAAGTACAAGAACAGCACTCACCTCCATTCTTCATTTGCCCTTTTTTCAGTATCCTGGTCCCATTTTGGACTTCGAACATATGATCCATGGCCAGTGTGATATGTCGCCGATTTCGAGGAGGGGTTTATCGAGCAACTACATTTTCCTCAACAGCTAAGTGGGCAAGGAAGAACATTCCTAATGAGAATGGGAATAGTTATGCTTTGCATCCTACAAAGGACATTCCTTCTCTTGAAATGGATGGAAAAGCCCTGAACACTTTTGACTACCAAGTGCTTTACAACCCATCGGCATATGCTGGACTAAGGAATTGGAGCGGGAAAGGAACAGAAGAGAATGAGGACTATTGCTTAGAAAATGAGTATACAAGGAGTAATGCCAAGCAGATTCAAAATACTTACAGTATTACATGTTCACGGAGTTTGTCCAGTACTAAAAATAACATTCTAGATTTGGCATTTAGCAAACCAGATCCCGTAGAGCCCAGGCAGGTCACAGGGAAAACTGAGGAAGTAAACCGAGAGACACTTAAATTGGATGATGATACTGAAGCGTATAGTACTAAAGAGGACCCTAGAGCCTTTCAGAAACTCAGATCTGATTACAAATCCCTGTGCTATAACAACACTGAACAGTTTATGGAAATGTCCATTGAAGAAGGTCATGAGCTTCTACAAAGAGTGACTGTTCTTAAAAGCAGTTTAACCCCTGGGGCAATTTCTACATATTTTGAAAAACTTAGTTATTTACCTGTAGAGTACATTCAAGCTGTAAGATCAGATACTAGATTTGCTATGCTCTGTCGTTACAGTGTTGAAAATATACAACTATGCACACACACCGAACTAATAAATATCCTCTATGCATTTGTGCGTTTAGGGATACCACCCGCTCACTCCATGCTGAATGTTTATGAAGTGGAGTTCTGTAGGCGCGTGTGGAACATGAGTACAAATGAGTTGCTATTGGTGGCTGATTTGTGGAGATATTTGGGTCGTAGTGTGCCTAAGTTTTTGGAAATCTTTTACAGTTATATACAGCTCCGTTGGAAGGATCTGAGCTTGACCCAGCTAATACAGTTAATATATGTTATTGGGGAAGGACGTCGAGTACCATCAGAATTGATGCAAAAACTTGAATCTATGGTATTAAGACATCTGGATTCAATAAACATTGAAGAAATTGGTGTTGTTTGTTTAGGCTTTTTTAAATCTTATAACGGATTATCAGAGCATCTCATGAGAAAAATTGGAGACAAGGTTTCTGCAAGTATGGAGGAAATCAGCAATTACGCTCTGGTCAATGTTCTTAAAATGTTCCGCTACACTCATGTTGATCATTTACGCTTTCTAAAAGAACTTGGACAGACAGTTCCTCAACGAATTCCTAACATGGGTATTCAGGGTGTTATGCATGTTGCTCTGTCTTGCGCAGCTTTACATTATCTTGATGAAAACATAATGAATGCTATAGCTGCGACTGTTCCCAACAGGGTAGCTTACTGTAGAAGCAAAGACCTTGCCAAAATATTGTGGTCTTTTGGAGCCCTAAACTACCAGCCATCCAATGCTGACCATTTTTATTCTGCCATTGCGGATCAAATACGTAAGAAGCTACAAGAATTTCAGAAATTTCCTGAGCATTATCTCACCTGTATGTTGGGGTTTGTGTTTGCTCAACAATTTCCTTTGGATCTCATCAAATTTGCTTTAAGTGAGAAGTTTGTCAAACTGGCTACCAAGGATAGTTTGTTTGAGCTTAAGAAAGATCTTTTCACTTTAGACGGCAGTGTTGAAATTGAATGTCCAGAGTATACTGGCGTCCACCTTTCACTTGAGCTTCGTCAAGAAGTAACAGAAATGCTAAGAGAGTTTGCAAGCCAGGACATTAGCGTGAAGCCAGAGGTTATTGAAGCTGCCACTTTGTTGGAGTCCATGTTTGGTGGACCACAGTATGTGAAAAATCATATGATTTTACCTCATACTAGATCAATTGATTTGGAGGTCCATTTGGATGCCAATGAAAAACCTATACCTATAAATATAGATAATGCTGAGACTGAATTGGCCAAATCTCAGCTGAAACCCATGGGGGTTCATATCACTGATGACCTTATAGGTAAACTTTTGGACAGTAAGCAGAAAAATAATTTGCCCAAAGAGACTGTAAAATACAATTTGATTAGTTATGACTCTGACTCCAATCCAAAGGAAATAACTTTTCCAATACCACAAACTTATTTCACTCCTCTTAATCCTGAATTTTCCTCTGGCGTGCCTATTACAGATAACTTAATATGCATGTTGACAACATCAAAATCTGTGAAGGCTAAACCTAATTGCCAACCTAAACCACAACCTGACCTAATAAAGCTGGCTATTCAGGTGTCCAATCGGAATCATTACTGCTACGCAACAAAACATCTTTTGGGACTGCATAGTTTGAAAAGAAGGCAGCTTCGTCAGTTGGGGTATTTAGTGGTTGAGTTGCCCTTCTGGGAATGGTTTCCTCTTCTGAAGCGTTCAAAATCTGAGAAACTTGCTTACTTGCACCAAAAAGTATTTGGCACTCTTCGCTATCACCGGAGATAACAACTAACTGGAATAGAAGCTGAGCACCCACTAATGTTTGCAATGATCATACATTTAGGGTAATGATACTACTAACCTCATGATGAACTTTCTGATAAAGTCCATGGGAATTTGCAGTGGTTGTCTGGTCTCTTTTGGAACTTAATAAACTCCCTTTCTGTTGTAACAATATATTTCATGTGTATCTGTAGAACTGTACTTTGGCATTATCACATGTGTTAACACTGGTAACGTAGGCCTCCTCCGGTACTTGGCTTTTCAAAAATCCTGTAGTTGTGGGTCAGCCATCCTTTTACAGAAGCCAGGTAATGGAGGCCTCTGTCCTTTTTTTTCCCTACGGGAGTCAGGGAGTCGAGGCCTCTGTCCTTTTTTTCGTACGGGAGCCAGGGAGTGGAGGCCTCTGTCCTTTTTTTCCTACGGGAGCCAGGAGTGGAGGCCATAGTCTTTATCATGATTAAAAGTCAAATACTGACTGCATTATAAAAGGGGCAAAAGTGGGCAAGCCACCTCTGGGTCTAATGGTTCTTTTTTTTTTTTTTTTTTTTTTTAAGAATATGAAAACTGGCTAAACCATGTACTAGCCAACCTTGTGCTAAACTAAATAGAGAATAAACTAGAACCACAGAAGTAATAGGTTAAACATACCGTTGTGTGTGTATATAGCCTATACATTGTATTAGCTGTTTCTCTACAGTAGATAAATATCTGACATATTTAAAATTGATTTTGGTGCTCCTGTATGCTAATGTGTGGCTCAGATTGCTTGATAACAGTAGGAGAGGGATCTGTCAGATAACATTGCAGGTCTTTTAATTTGGCCACCATCAGGACCACTGCTTTGATGTAGTAATTAAGATTAGTCTACTTGTCAATTTTATATGCATGCTCTGCTTGTTTGCATATAAATTGAGCAACAACAAAATGGCATTTCCTAGGATTGATTAACTTTAGAATAAAATGGATACCACGACCTGTAGCCAATTTTCATGCTTTTTAACAATAACCTAAAAAAACAAAACTTGATTTGGGGTTACAGAGTCACTTTTTAATGATATTCAGGGTTCAAGGACCAGTTGGCTACAGCTTCTGAAATTCCCACCTGTAGCACCTAACCATTTTCATTATTTCACTGATCTTTATGCATGTATGCTTTCTTGGATTGTAAATAATTTCAGTTGCTTTTAAAGGAGCAGAGCCATCCTGAAACAAGTCATGGCCCTTTAAAAGTGTAAGCTGCCTATAGCCAAATAAAATCCCTATTGGCCTAACTGCATAAAGTTTAACTTCCACTATTTTGTTCCCCTCTCCACACCTCTAGGAAGGTGCTATGTTATTTTTTTTATCCTTCCCATCCCAAAGAGCTGTACATCTAGAATCTCTCCATATTGCAGCTTCTAATGCACAGATTGGTTCAGCGAATATCTGGGGATGGAGGTAAAGGAAAAAACACTGGGATTATTTTGCTGTTGTGTGGTGGTGTGTTTTTTTTTTTCTTTTTACAGGTTTGATAAAGGGTTTCCTCCCTAGTGTATCTCTGAATAAATACACATTTATTGCTGTTATACTCCTAGCAAAGGTGCACCTTATTGTTTAGTCGTCTCCGACTCTCCGTGACTGCATGGATGCAGCATGCCAAGAACATCTGTCTGTGTTTTTGATTGTGCTTATGCATATGGTTTCTTGGCAAAGACACTGGAGTAGGTTTCCAGTTCCTTTTTATTATCTTTATTTGGAACGCACCATCCATATTCCGTATTGCTATACAGGGGTTAAGTACATGCCAAAAACAAAATTAACACCTTACAAAGAATAAAGGGCCCTGTTTTTGAGCTTAAAATCAAATGTACATAGAGCTTATTTCCAAAGCATTGACAAATGATTGAAAAATCGCAAACTTACAATCTAAAGCGGTTAGGAGCGATACAAGATAGATGGCAGTGTGAAAGCAATTTGTGAACTTTTGCAAAATATGTTGCAAATGCCTACCCCTTGCCTTCTCTATTGAACCTCAATTTGTCTGACATCTCTGCTATGGCCTGCCTATCTTGTGTGACACTACATGGTATAGCTCACAGCTTCATTGAGTTACACAAGCCCCTTCACCATGACAAAGTGGCAGTCCCAAAGAGGCACCTTCTTCTAGCTCCACACAGTTCTTCAGAAACTTCCAAGAGCTCCCCCTGTCACATTACAATCTCCTATCTAGTACACTTTCCCACATATAGTTACATAGGCCCTCATTCAATTGCAATTTGGCCAATTTGAATAGGGCTCTAAATAAGCACATAACATATTTTTTTAAAGAAGTTTTTAGTTGGTGAAAACCTTGCTTTTGGATAGATGTTTACTAACTAAAAACTTATTTAAAAAAAATATGTTATGTGCCATAGTAATTAAGGTTGAAAAAAGACTTTCAGTCCATCAAGTTCAACCTGCGGATTGGTTATTAATTAATTTGTTGATTAAATAATTATTAATAGTATAGTATTGGAGGATGAATAAAGAGTTAGTCCATCAAGTTCAACCTTTTTAGATCTCTATTGATCTTTTTAATGTGGACTATTTATTATTTGTTAATTGATCCAGAGGAAGGCAAACAGAAAAAAAAAAAAAACATTGAAACTTTGCCAATTGTCTCATAAGGGGAAAAAAAAACAAAATTCCTTCCTGACCCCAGAAACTGTCGATCAGATTTCTCCCTGGATCAATATTCCTTGCTAGTTATCTAGGATAGCCTTGAATGCCCTCTTTATTCAAAAATATATCTAACCCCTTTTTGAAGTTGTCTATCGAATTCGCTGTTACCACCTCCTTTGGTAGAGAATTCCACAGTTTAACCACCCTAACTGTGAAGAACTCTTTTCTTTGTTTTAAGGTGAAATCTTTTTTCCTCTAACCTCAAAGGATGTCCTCTTGTCAGATGAAAATCTCTTGCTACAAAAAGTTCACTTGACAAAGCCCTATACTGACCCTGGATGTATTTATATAAGGTAATCATATCTCCTCTTAGACGCCTTTTTTCTAGAGAAAATAAGTTTAATTTGGTTAGTCTTTCTTCATAACTTAGCCCCTCCATTCCCCTTATTAGTTTTGTAGCCCTTCTCTGTACTTTTTCCAGCTCTAAAATGTCCTTTTTATGTAGTGGTGCCCAAAATTGTACTCCATATTCCAAATGAGGACGTACTAGAGATTTGTATAGTGGCAGAATTATATTTGCTTCCCTGGCTTCTATACCCTACTTAATACATGCTAATATTTTATTTGCCTTTGCAGCTGCTGCTTGGCTTTGAGTGCTGTTACCTAGGTGGTTGTCCACAAGCACTCCCAAATCCCTTTCAATATCTGATACCCCTAGATTTGCTCCATTCAGATTATAGATTGCATGGCTATTTTTCCTTCCCAAATGCATAACCTTACATTTATTTGTATTACCGTATTTTTCGCCGTATAAGACGCACTTTTTCTTTCCCAAAACTGGGGGAGGAAAGTTGGTGCGTCTTATACGGCGAATATACCTTTTCAAACTGCCTCTGTCCTCTTGATCTCACCCCAGCGCTTCCTACCAGCATCGCGTCGGCCGGTGCGTCCTAGTGACGTCACACACGCAACGCTGCAGTACACGAGGAGTGCTGGTAGGAAGCGCTGGGGTGAGATCAAGATGGCAGAGATCAGAAGGAAGGTGAGGATCAGGAGGGTCAGGGAGGGTCAAGGGCTCCCAAATGCTGCAGTATATGTATGTATGTATGTATGTGTGTATGTGTGCATGTGTGCATGTGTGCATGTGTGCATGTGTGCGTATGTGTGCGTGTGTGCGTGTGTGCGTGTGTGTGTGTGTGTGTGTGTGTGTGTGTGTGTGTGTGTGTATGTATGTGTATGTATATGTATGTGTGTATCTCTCTCTCTCTCTCTCTCTATATATATATATATATATATATATATATATATATATATATATATATAATGTGTGTAATGTAGGTGTGTATTTGTGTTTGATTCAGATTTTTTTTTTCTTGTTTTCCTCCTCTAAAAACTAGGTGCGTCTTATCTGCCGGTGCGTCTTATAGGGCGAAAAATACGGTAAATCTCATCTGCCATTTAGCCGCTTAAAAATATGTTTTAGTGTCACAGAAAAGCAAAATATCGAGGTGAGTTTTGGCAAAACAGATCATCTCAGGGGTGCTAAAATGTTATAATGTAAATACTTGCAATATTTTGTAATATAGAAACAAAACCTACAGCAACCTTTTATTCTATTAGTTTAATATATATTTTTTTTAAGCAAATCATTGAAATCTGCCGAACTCCTGCACCGTAAAGGCTGAACATCCCTGGCTTATTTCTGCTTATGAGAATTTTGTGGTTGTGAAAATAGTCTTCCACTCCGTTTCTTGCACCACATTTAATGTTACAATGTAGTACATTCCTTGTGTTCCCTGTGTTTAAAGAAGAAGAAGAAGACTTTCATAGCAAAATACAGGCCTCGTAACTGCAATCTGTCATGTGGTAAGAGAATTAAAGCATGTATGGGATATGTACAAGACTATCTTCAGGAGAACTAGAGATTGTCACAGACTTTATTTTCCTAGACTCCAAGATCTCTGCTGATGGTGACTGTAGCCATGGAATTGGGATGTTTCATCTGAAGAGGA
Organism: Discoglossus pictus; assembly: GCA_027410445.1. Taxonomy (NCBI): domain Eukaryota; kingdom Metazoa; phylum Chordata; class Amphibia; order Anura; family Alytidae; genus Discoglossus; species Discoglossus pictus. The sequence continues at coordinate 21,411,631 of CM050163.1, read as the reverse complement.
AAGCTATAGCAAGTCTAGACAAACGATAAAAAAAAAAAAAGTTAAGATATTACACTATCAACAAAAGTCCTCATAGTTAAAACTATGCTATTCCCAGTAGTAACATAAGGATGTGAGAGCTAGCCCATAAAGAAGACCGAGCGCTGTAGAAGTGACTCATTTGAATTGTGATGAAAAACTACTTGGAGTCCCTTGGATTGCAAGAAGATTCAACCAATACTACAAGAAATTAAGCCAAAATTCTCACTGAAAGGTTTGATCATGAGGTTAAAGCTCAAATATAATTTGGAGAAGACAGGATTCCCTAGAGAAGACTCTGACACTTGGGGGGAAAAAAGGCACACGAAGAAGGGGATGGCATAGCTGGAGATGGATAGATGCCGTCATTGAAGAAATGAACACAAGCTTGAAGTAAATCTGAAGTAGAAAAAAAAAAGTTGGAATGAGCTGAGGTCCTTCTGAGCTACACTGGCAAAGCCCAGAGGTAAGGTGAGACCTCTCTCACTCATGTTGTTTTTTAAATTATAACATTTAAAAAAAGAGGCTCCACTTGAGTAGCATAAAGACAGAGGGGTTACTCAATAATTAAAGGACCTCACTTTAAATGAATATAACAGTTGAATAGATTTGTGCTCTACATCCATGACTCTCATATTTTTTTTTTTTTTATATATATATATATATATATATTAAGGACCTGCTGGTGATCTTTTAGTGCCCATGGGGCAAACCTTGAGATCATAACCTTTTTAAAATGGTGGCTGTCCCCTTCTGGATCATTATCTTGTTGTGTTGAAGGGCTTGTGTTCCTCCGTGAAGCTGTGAGATAAACCATGTTGGATCACCCGAGATGTGCCGGCCGTAGCCGACTTGGTCAGACGCATGGTGGTCCACAGGAGAAGAAACTGGCAACCCACTCCAGTATCTTTGTGAAGAAAACCATATGGATAAGCACATCAGACAGCTGTGCCTGGCGTCCCCTTCCATATGGTCACAGAGAGTCGGATACGACTAAAGGACAGAACAACAAGCTGTATGTTGCACCATTTGTGTGTTTTGTTTTGTTTTGTTTGTTTCTCCATTTTACTTTTCCACTTATTTGAATAGAGCGCATCTTGGCAAATAAGTGTGTGAATAATCTAGAAGTAGCAGTGGTATGTTTTTAAAGTATAGCTATACCTCGTTTAACGCTGTAGATAGGTTCCAAGCTGTTGGAGTGTTAAGCAAAACTTCTTTAAATGGCGCAGTTTTACATCGGGGGGATGGGGGAAGTAAAAAAAAAATACACAATTGAAATGTAAAACTTTTACTTTTTTGGGGTTTTATATGAACTTCAAACATAGCACTAGCAGAAATATTAAATTTAAATTTGTGATGTTGACGCTTCTGGCTCATCCTGGTTGTGTGTGTTTTTTGTTTTGGTAATGAGAATCGGGCCATTAAAAGGGGTTTGCAGGCGAAAACGGCATTCTAGCAAGGCAGTGCATTAAACGGAATTACGGGTAAAAATAAAATAAATACAGGCATACACCTTTTAACTCAAGTGTTAAACGGGTACATTTTTAAAATAAACTGCAGGCAAACTCGATTTTAAAATTCCGTCCATGGCTCTTGGTGTTTTGGATGATGCACAAGCATCAAATCAGTGTTACTCAGGGATATTTCGGGTAAAATCTGTGTTCTATACAATGGGGGATGTGTCAGGCAAAAAACAGCTTTATAGCAAATCCGTGTTAAATAGGGTTGTGTTAAGAGGGGTCTGCTTATACTTGACTCTTATCATCCCTCTTTGTCTATGAGGACCAGCAGATAAGGTCTCTAAGACCAGTACCAGGAATGACTTTGAGAACCATTACTCTAGATTAAAGTTATTTGCAAAACCGGGACAAAGTTAATTTTAATAAATAGGTATCTTAATTTAGCTTCTCAATATGACGTTTCTAAATTTTGATTGTGCAAATACTCCACTATTTAATCTGTTTATGATTCTAAAATATTCATTCATTTTTTATTTTTTTTTATTAATCTGAAAAGTTACCTTTCAATTCTCCGTGTTGATTTCAGGTCATATCCTTGCAGTAGTTGATCAGTAGGTGGCAGTCTAATACCTTTTTAAATTTCATGTACAGCTGATGTGAAAATATTTTTATTTTGTATCAGAATCTACATAGAATTAGTGATATTTAGTTAATTTTTTTTTTAAACGCTGTAATTTTTCTTCTTTTAATAAAGGAGTAAGAAATACGGACGTTTAAATCTTGAATTTATTTATGATTTACTTAATTTTCCAATGTGTAAATAGTGTTTCCACTCTTTCTCTAATATATATGCACTTTTAACAAGGCATATTTCTGAGTTTGTTTTTTTGTTTTTTTAATTTTCATTTTACCCTATAATTCTCAATTCTGACGCTATATTCCTTCATCACTAGTACCCTGTAGCTTAGAAGTATTGGTTAGCGGTGGCTATATACAGTGTATCAAACTGTAAAAAGTTTGAGAGCTTTAAATTACTTAATCCGTTTTGGACAGCAGATCGCGGACCAAAAATGTTGAATTCCTCACGAGCATTTCCCATAGGGATCAATTTAAATTGAAATAATCCGTTCCGGACCCCATAAATTTCACAATTTAATTTGAACGGATGGGGCTGTTTCTTGATACAAAACCTTTAAAATTGAACAGACTTAAATAAAAACAATTAGGTCATATAAACTAGAATTTGACTTCACTTTAACTCGGAGAGGACTTGAGGGCCCAATGGGATGGTGGTGATTAAGAGGAGGAGAGAGGTTATTGCTTGGAACTTTGATTCTTGTAGGCACAGGCTGCACTTGGGCTCTTGGAGGCACAAGTTACACTACGCTATAGTACTTTTGTGTTCCTGGTGAGACAGGATGCGGGGTGGCATGAGCGCGACTAATACAGAGCAAAATTTGCGTTCTGAATCTTGATTTTTTTTTTTTTTTTTGTAAAACAAAAAGTTTGTTTCAATGTATTTATAATAATATTTTGATTTTTCTTTTCAGGTACTGATTTCCGGAGATCTTAATATATAAGGATGGTTATAAATCTTTGTCTTCCCCAATATGGTCCACAAGTTGTGTGCAACAAGGTAATTTTAAACAATCTTGTTTTGTCTTGTGTTTTTAAATTTATATATATATATATATATATATATATTCTTCCTTCTTTTTTTTTTCTCTTCTACTGCATAAAAATGATGAAATATGTTCCTTCGCAATTTAAATTGGGACAAGCTGCCACTACAGCCTTTTTGCTTTTCCCTGCAGAATGATTTATTTTTTAAGGGGGTTATGCCATTAATACCGTTAAATTGGCCTTTTTTTTTTTAGATGCATAATATTGTGTGTTTGATGCCACTTCACATCAACGGTATATTAGTAAGACTTTGGAAATGTAACTTTTAAAGAAAAGAAGACAATTAGAATGAGAAGTAAAGTAATTGTTGAATAAGAAAAAGCCAAATAATCTTTACAGCAGCATCAAGTAGGTCACAAAAATCCTTGTCTCCTTATTGGCAAAAAATAGCTATTATTATTATTATTATTATTATTATTAGCAGCGACTTGTCCGTTTTTAAAAATGACGAGGCAATAAAATTGTAATGCTGTTTGCCACAGAAAGTAAGCGTTTTGGTCGTGTGAGTACCTTGGGCGCTCATTGCGAGCCTCTTGGTTGGTGTATTTTTTATCGGAGCCGCTTTTGCGCTCATTGTAAGGTCTGTGCTGATCTCCTTTTGGCGCTCATTGCGACCCTGTCCTCTGAGCACCTTTGGCGCTACTTGTGAGGCGCGCGGTGAAGGCCTTTTGTCGTTTACTGCGATCTTGTGGTGTGTGTATTTTTTTTTTTTTATGATTATTTAATTATTAAAATGTATAAATTAATATACTTTTACATAATTGTAATTAATATATGCAGCAAGCAATGTGCTGAGGAGCTAACAATCTGTTTTGATGTTCCTGCAGCATACAATGTAGATTTGCACTGTTGCCGAGGTGTAAGTGTCAGCAATGTGTGAAGTGTAAATAGGCTGCGTGCACGAGAGCAAACCGTTTAGCTGTGTAATTCAGCATTCTGTAAGTTAATATTGTAAAATAGCGGCGATTGTGTATGTGTGGTACATGGGTGTGGATGATTGTGTGTCCTTGCTAATGGTGTATATTGTAGCTCGTACAGGTTTGTGTAAAAGTTGTATGTGTTTTGCGGATTTAGGGGTCGTGTCACCTCGTTTCAGTTTGTTTCAGTGGCCATTTTCTCTCTCGCTTCTAGTGTCTAAACTCTGTAAATTGGACTTAAATTTGCGTGCAACCTGACTCCCAGATGTCCTGGCTGCTCTCCCTTGCTGTGTGTAATATTTTTTTTTTTTTTTTTTGTGTGTTATTCGCTGTACGCGGTTCGGCCGCTAAGTTCGTAATTTAGCATTTTTTGTACTTTGTACGTCCTTGTCAAATATTGTACGTACATGCCTGGCTGTTTGCGGGTTTTGGGTTGTGTAGCCTCGTGTGTTTTTTTTTGTTTTTTTTTTTTTGTCGCCATGTTTTTTCTCGCTTAGCCGTTTTTTTTTTTTTTTTTTTCAAGTTCCAAAACTCCTTAAATTCGACTTTAAATGGGGGGCAACCTCACTGGCAAATGTCGGCTGTCCCCGCCCCTCCCCCCCCCCCCATTCTGTGTTCATTGTTTTTTTTTTAATTTATTTTGAAGTGTTTTTGTTTGTGAATGTCCGCGTTACGGCCAGTAATTTGGTATTTTTGCGAGGTTGTAATTTTTTTTTGTTTTTTTTTTTCCTCTAAGTCCTGCGTTGTTGTTGGTTTTTTTTTTTTTTTTTTTTTAAGTCTTGCTTCTCTGGGTTGGTTTTTAACCGTGAGTGAGGTGCCGTAGAGCCTCCACCCGAGGGTCCGCATTTGTGGCCCGAACTGCGTCCCTGTGTTATCGCTCTCACACTCTCTCATTCTGGTCAATGGAAGTTCAACATGGCACCTCGTGGCAAAAAATTCTGAGGATCTGAAAAAAATAATTGTTGCTCTACATAAAGATGACCTAGGCTATAAGCAGATCGCCAAAACCCTGAAACTGAGCTGCAGCACGGTGGGCAAGATCATATAGTGGTTTAACAGGACAGGTTCCACTCAGAACAGGCCTCGCCATGGTTGACCAAAGAAGTTGAGTGCACATGCTCCGCATTCTATCCGGTGGTTCTCTTTGGGAAATAGACATATGAGTGCTGCCAGCATTGCTCCGAGGTTGAAGGGGTGGGGGGTCAGCCTAGCAATGCTCAGACCGCACACTGCATATTGGTGCAAATTGGTCTGCATGGCTGTCTTCTAAAGATGATGCACAAGAAAGCCTGCAAACAGTTTGCTGAAGACAAGCAGACTAATGACATGGATTACTGGAACCATGTCCTGTGGTCCAATGAGACCAAAATAAACTTATTTGGTTCAGATGGAGTCAAGCGTGTGTGGCGGCAACCAGGTGAGGAGTACAAAGACAAGTGTATCTTGCCTACAGTCAAGCATGATGGTGGCAGTGTCATGGTCTGGGCCTGCATGAGTTGCCGGCACTGGGGAGCTACAGCTCATTGAGGGAACCATGAATGCCAACATGTACTGTGACATACTGAAGCAGAGCATGAGCCCCTCTCTTTGGAGACTGGGCTGCAGGGCAGTATTTTAACATAACGACCCCGAACACATCTCCAAGACGACCACTGCCTTGCTGAAGGTAAGGGTGATGGACTGGCTAAGCATGTCTTCAGACCTAAACCCTATAGAGCATCTGTGGACATCCTCAAACGGACGGTGAGCCAATGCAAGGTCTCTAACATCCACCATCTCTGTGATGTCATCATGGAGGAGTGGAAGAGGACTCCAGTGGCAACCTGTTAAGCACTGGTGAACTCCACGCCCATGAGGGTTAAGGCAGTGCTGGAAAATCATGGTGGCCAAACAAAATATTGACACTTTGGGCCCAATTTGGACATTTCCACTTAGGGGTGTACTCACTTTTGTTGCCAACGGTTTAGTCATTAATGGCTGTGTGTTGAGTTAAGAAATGGTGAAGATATACTAAAGGAATTTCTCCATCCCAGTGTGCTTCTTTGACTTTCAAAGAAAAAGTCAAGTCATATTCAATAATGAATAATGTTTGCAAGGAGTACTGGAATACGCAGAGCAGAAATTCTAAGTAATAACAAACCGTGGGACAAAAGGCAGGAATCCTAAATAAGGTACTTGGACAATCAAGTGTGTGCATTGTGTGGATCTATACACAAGGTCCAGGATAAGAGGAAAAACTGCGTTCTTTGTCTGTGTCCAATCACTGAAGGCCATAGACACATAGTTGAAAAACAACAATTAAAACCTGAGAGAATGTGGTGGGATCACAAGAAATTTTGATAATGAGACAGAAAACCCAAGTCTATAAGTCATTTTACCCCGGATGATCACTCCATCTAAAACCTGGAAATTAAATACTCAAGAGATAATATTTAAAAATATCCATGAGAGAAAAGTATTTTTAAAGGTAAATGATTAAATTCTTTAACACAAGGATACAGGAATTAAGATGACTTGTGTTTTCTGGCATGTTATCAAAATGTCTTGTGGTCCTGCCACATTATTTTGTGATTGTTGTTTTTCAGCCTATTAATATGTGGAGATAGATAGATAGATAGATATTTACGGCTAGAACTGATTTTACAAGGCAATGGACACACGGAGAGTACACTATTTCTCCTCTTTTATATATTGGCTCAGAGTTTTGGCACTTGATTGACCAAGTACTTTTAATCAAATTCCCAGGTTAAAGGAACACATTTGCTATCATTTGTTTAAACAAGCAGCTTTTAAACATTAGAAATATTCTTGTGTGCATGGAAAGAAAGTGCTGCTAGAGTTCAAGACTGTTTTTTAATCTCTGCAAACTGCTTTTGGAACAACATTGGGGTGTGTCAGAACCCTATATGGAACTCTATGAAAGAATCAGCAGCACCTTCTAGTGGTTGCGGGACTAAACAGTAATTAACCCTTACTGCTCTCTTTGTCTATGTACCCTAAGGTCTTGTAATATTTAAAACATTTATAGCAAATGTTCACTTTAGTGTCCTTTTTAAAAAAAATATATATATATTTCTACACAATTTTTTTTATGTTTTGTCATGTAGTTGTGCTCCTGTTCCAAATCAGCTTTTTAAATACTTCCCAAATCTGTGTGTTGTGTGGTGTGTGTGTGTTTTTTTTTTTTTTTTTATGTATGTAATATATATGTTAGTCTTATTTACCTAAACATGATCGTGGGCAAAATAATATTGGTCACAAAATGTAAAGGTTGTGTTTTTAGTTTTTACTTTCTGTTATATGCAATTCTTCTTTGCTGCAGGTTTTGTTTTCTTGAAATTCTTCAAAATGGTACATTTAAAAAAAAAAAAAAGCAAGAAATCTGACTTCTGTGGTCCTTTTTTTAAATATTAAACATTTGTATTTTAGGATTTTTGCATTGTACACATGTGTTGGGTTACTTTCTGATATGTATACTTTTTGATATCTTGTTCTTTCCTTAGATTAGTGCTGATGGCTATGAAGTGGAAAATCTTATCTCTGAAGATCTTGCTAAAAGGAACCGTGGCTTCCGCTGTGAATATTTCATCAAACCCCCAGTGCACATCACTCTTACTTTTCCATTTAACATAGATATATGTAGAATTAATATAGATACCTCTTCTGGAGGGCAGAGTCCCTTTTCTGGAGTAGACATCTTTACATCTACCTCATCCAACAAACCTTCATGGAATAGTCAGGATTTTAGCCAGTCTGATTTGGTCGGGCAAAATGTTGACAAAGAGGTCTTTACGTTGGTGGGAAAAACACTGCTAAAAAATCAAAGCAAAGCAACATTTAATAACCGAGGCTTTAGGCCAAGGCATCCATTCCATCAAACTGAAAATGTGATGTCTTACCCAGGGTCATCATGCCAAGACCTATGGAATAAAGGAATGCTCTCACTTGGCTGTGTTACTCACCTAAAAATCTGTATTACGCATGTAGCTGGTGGAGCCCTGTGCTGCCTTAAAAGAGTAGAAGTATGGGGCCAACCCGCGAAGGGCTGCCCAAAGGAATTGGTGGAGCAACTGTACCAAATTGCCTGTTTGAGTCTCCCTCAGGGTTTTGGACAGCCACGCCTTTCATCACCAATGGAAAGTAATCACATGTCTGACAATACACAGCACAGTCAATTTGCCAACATCCTCCATGATGTTCCTGAAGAATTTCTGGACCCCATTACACTGGAGGTAATGACTGTACCTATATTGCTTCCTTCTGGCAAAGTCATTGACCAAAGCACACTAGAAAAATGTAACCAAAGTGAAGCATCATGGGGCAGGATGCCAAGTGATCCGTTTACTGGAGTACCTTATAGCCAACACTCTCAGCCTCTTCCCCACCCGTCCCTAAAAGCGAGGATAGACTATTTTCTCTTACAGCACAATATCTCTGGCTCTACTATGCTGGGCAGGACTCGGGCTGGGGCATTAGTAACGCCTTCAGCGATTGCATTGAAAAGGAAAGTAGAATGGATGGAGGACATGGTCCATGATGGTGATAATGTTCAGACCTATTTTTCTGCTGTAAGCGGCCTCAATGCCTCTACCTCAGACTTTAGTATTAAGAAGATGAAAACCGATAATGAATGTAACATGTCGCAGATGGACTGCTCCACCAGTAATGCAGGTATTGAACCTCCTTGCATGCCACTAGTTCTATCTGTATGTGTCTCCTAAATTTGTGCATAATCCACCCTATGCTATAAATCTGTGTAATACAGCGAACCTATGCCTAAAAGAAGCTATGTATAAAATAGTATTAGATTAAATGAGCGAAAATGCATTGTGGACTCCGTTTCATGTCCCCTCCCAGTTTCCCAAAGTGCAGTGCAATGACTGTTTCTGGGATTTTTTTAGCAGTAAATAAATATTTTAATTTCTTTTTAGTTGCTTGAATATGAACACCAACATACTATTTATTTATGTTCCTTTTGTGAGCACCTTTGCATGTCCCTGCCAAGGCTCCCAGAATGCAGCGTAATAATTGTATTACTCAGAATTCTGGGCATGAAATGTTTTTATTTTTTTATTTTTTTTAACTTGTATTACATTCAAATGTAGTATTTATTTACTGTACGCTGGAGGTCTTCTTCTATCGCACTTTTGCCCACCATAAATTCAATGTTTGTTGTGTTGAACTTCCGCCTCAAAATATCCACTACACAAGCTAAAGAACCGGCCCCACGCTAATGAGAGGCAGTAACCTTGAAACGTCTGTACGTGGGTGGGATTCCTAGCTCTTGCTTAAAGCTGTTGGATACAGCGGGCGCCTGCTTAAGGGAAGCCTTGTTTGATATGGTTATGGATTGCAAGAGTGAAGACTTTGTTGGCACATTTGCATGTCCTCCAAGGTTCCCAAAATGCAGTGTAATAACTGCATTTCTCAGAATGCTGGGCATGAAATAAGTTTGTTTAACTTATTTTTAGACATTCAAATGTGAACACAAATGTACTAATATATATATATATATATATATATATATATATATAATCTACACACCCCTGTTAAAATGTCAGGTTTCTGTGCTGTAAAAAAATGAGACAAAGATAAATAATTTCAGAACTTTTTCCACCTTTTTAACTATAAACTGTACAACTCAATGGAAAAACAAACTGAAATCTTTTAGGTGGAGGGAAGAAAAAATATAAAAATAAAATAATATCTTTGCATAAGTATGCACACCCTTAAACTAATACTTTGTTGAAGCACCTTTTGGTTTTATTACAGCACTCAGTCTTTTTGGGTATGAGTCTATCAGCATGGCACATTTTGACTTGGCAAGATTTGCCCACTCTTCTTTGCAAAAACACTCCAAATCTGTCAGATTGCGAGGACATCTCCTGTGCACAGCCCTCTTCAGATCACCCCACAGATTTTCAAGCGTATCCAGGTCTGGACTCTGGCTGGGCCATTCCAAAACTTTAATCTTCTTCTGGTGAAGCCATTCCTTTGTTGATTTGGATGTATGCTTTGGGTCGTTGTCATGCTGAAAGATGAAGTTCCTCTTCATGTTCAGCTTTCTAGCAGAAGCCTGAAGGTTTTGGGCCAATATTGACTGGTATTTGGAACTGTTCATAATTCCCTCTATCTTAACTAAGGCCCCAGTTCCAGCTGAAGAAAAACAGCCCCAAAGCATGATGCTGCCACCACTATGCTTCACTGTTGGTATGGTGATCTTTTGGTGATGTGCAGTGTTGTTTTTGCACCAAACATATCTTTTGGAATTATGGCCAAAAAGTTCAACCTTGGTTTCATCAGACCATAACACCTTTTCCCACACGCTTTTGGGAGACTTCAGATGTGTTTTTGCAAAATGTAGCCTGGCTTGGATGTTTTTCTTCGTAAGAAAAGGCTTTCGTCTTGCCACTCTACCCCATAGCCCAGACATATGAAGAATACGGGAGATTGTTGTCACATGTACCACACAGCCAGTACTTGCCAGATATTCCTGCAGCTCCTTTAATGTTGCTGTAGGCCTCATTTTAAAGGTGGAAAAAGTTCTGAAATTATTTATCTTTGTCTAATTTTTTTTTTTTTACAGCACAGAAACCTGACATTTTAACAGGGGTGTGTAGACTTTTAATATCCACTATATATATATATATATATATATATATATATATATATATATATATATATATATATATATATATATAAATTTGCACACATACATACCCACCCAAATTTTCTAATAATAGGTATACATTTTAAATTAAAACGTTAAACAAATGGCTCTTCACCTCAATGTAGATCTCTCCGAAGTAAGTAGCAATGTGTAAGAACAGAAAGAGGCACATACATTTTCTGAAAGTGCTGAAGCTTGAAGCTGGTCTTGACTGGTCACACGATGCTGCTCATCACCTGTGTGGTGAAGCCTTCATCACCATGATCTGTGTAGCTGAGCGATTACTATCCAGTCATTAATTTAACAGTGCCTATTAAGTTGATTCTTGTTGACTGAAAATTTAAATCCCTTTTCTACAGGAATTAATATGTTTCTGTTGGTGATGCACGTCAGTTTTGGTGAATTTCGTGTTCCTCTTGTCACTATAAAGTGTATATGGAAAGTGTGTATATATCTGAAGTACAACATATTAACAAGTCTTCAATGCTCTTTATAAAGGCACCGAGAAATTACCATTTCAGTAGAGAGAAATTGTATTTGAGGGAGCAGTAAATGTCAGTAGTTTTAGGGGAATTAATACTATACAAAAATACACTACTGATTCTCCTCTATCAGATGCATTCATAATCCATAAAACTTCCCTATACCTTCACAGAATCTGTGAGTGGCATTTCTCAATTCTACCCGGAACAGGAGAAACCGCAAACCCCAGACTTATGTTTTGGCCTTATCCGTGAGGTGTAGCTGAACTCCCTAAGACACCGTGAGCAAGCCGTCCACATCTGGTTCCATCCTATAAGCCTTACGGCCAGAAAAACTAAACAAACTGAGTCAGAGGCACTTCGTTTAAGAACAAACACGTTGGGGGTTTGCGGTTTCTGTTCAGGGTAGAAATCGCCTGGTATTTCAGGGCTGGTTGACTCAAAGTGAGACCAGACTGGTATACTACATGACATTTTTCTCTAAAGAGCACAAGTGAGATAGGAGGCCGCTTTCTGAGTAGGTAACCAGACTTATAGAGCAAATCTACTTAGGTATTGTTTTGTTCTAAGACCGAGCGACTCTGACTCTTGTTTTCGTTTAATATATGTGACACTCACTGAAGTTTCCTGGATTGTGAGTGCATCTGATAGAGGAGCATCAGTAGTGTATGAAAACAGATTTGTTAAACTTATTCTAAAGTTTCCAAAATGTCTTCAGTTTTCATGCAGTTTATTTTCAAAACTAAAATCCAAGCCAAATTTAGCATAAAATTCCTAATTAGCCAGTGAGAGGGGAACGGATACATTGTTGTACTTGCCTCTGATTGGCCACAACTGAGACAAAGCTGTTCGGGAGGCAGCCCTGATACGGACAGCTGATTCTCTAGGCCACAACTCTTTGGCTTGGATGCTCTGCCTACATATGTCAAGAAATGTTAAATGTACTTTGAATTACAAATATACAGAATTCCTCAATAAAATTTGATATGAGATGCCTGATCCGACAAACATGATATCCCACAGACTTCCATTTACATTTTTAAGGACTAGTATACTATAATTGTGTGCTTTTTTTCAGAATATATTTCTTACAGCCAAAAGTCCCTAGTCTAGTAACCCATGATCATGAATTCTGAACGCTGGGTAGACTGGCAACATCCTTCAAAACTCACCACTACGTGAACTGACTTTTTTTTTCTCTTTTTTTTTCCCCTTGGGTCGGTGATTCTTGGTAGTATTTTTACATCTTGTGACCATTACATTGTGTGTCCTTCTGTACAGATCAAGTATCTCATGAACAGAGACTGACACAAAGCTTGGATCTTGCCCTCACAACAACCCTTGGTTCCATGCCGTCCTTCACCGGAAAGTTCCTAAAGTCACAGGAAGTCCCACTGGAGAGCAGCAGTAACTGCCCCTGGAATACAAGCACCATCTCTGGTATTGTTGGGTTAGCAAGTGATGAAGCTATAATTTATAAATGTATAAATGTCATATATATGTGCATTTTTATATGATTTAACTCCTGTATGTTCATGTTGAAAGCTTCTGAAGTCTGCCTTAGAACTGCTTGATTTTAGCATTTTTGAAAGTGCATATGGATTTTAGCATTTCAATCCATCCTTAAAATTATGGAGTAATCAATACATTGTGCCTAGTGAGATAAGTACCCCGTCCAATAGAAATGTTCAGTGAGACTAGTTGTAGTTTTAGGATTTGCTGGTTCTCTCATGTGGAGTAGACTTGCCTGTTTTTTATTCAGTCTGATGCCGTATTAAAAAAAAAAAAAAAAAAAAAAAAAACTGAAATTTCTGTAGCATAAAAGGACTAAAATTGCCTTAAGGCAGATCTGGCTCTATAGACATGGGGCAACTCTGTCCTAATAAGGGCCATCAATGGTCCATGATTTCAATATATTTATGCTTATGCACATTAATCTGTATGAATGCATCTCAATAACTTACAGGTGCTACAGCATGTAGCATCTGAATAGGCAAGCAGAGAGATCTTGGATGGTTGACTGCCCTCAAACTGGAAGCAGACCACTGCTCGAGAACCATAGGTTGTAGACGGCCTCTCTAATTTTATATTTGTCACCATTTCCATACTATAATCATAGCATTTCATCTCCAGTAGGGCCAAGTATACTTATCATGCTAAATTGTCTAAGATTCTACATTTTTTATTTTGTATGTTTGTTTTTCAGAGCACAATCGAAGTGGCGTAATTCAAGGATGCGCTTCCTGCTTGAGGACATTTTCCGCTTATAGCAAAACGGAGCCAATTTATCAGCTTTCTTGTGGCCACCTCATGTGCCGACCTTGCTTAGACGAAAAACAGAAATGTCTGACAGTTGTATGCATGAATTGTAATCGGTCTGTGGCTACTCGGGACGTGCTGAGAGTCCACTTGTAGGTTCTAGAGCCAGTGGATTCCACACTGGGAAGGTCAGTCAGAGAGTCCACTTGTAGGTTCTAGAGCCAGTGGATTCCACACTGGGAAGGTCAGTCAGAGCACGACATTCATTCTTGTGCTCATTCAATACTTCAAGGACGCCAAGCTTAATGGCCTTTGCTGCTAATCTCTACAAACTCATGCATATTTATTTAGAGGGTCAATTTTGGGATTATTAGCTCCCAGTTCTGCTGCTATGCTCTCAATATAGCTGTGCTCCATGCAGCAATTCAGAGGAACTTATAATATTTTTTGTTTATAATGTGGATTTTCCTTTTAATGTGCTAGCTTGACGCTAATCCAAGGCGATCGAAAATTCTCTTATCGGAATAAAGTGCACTTGTGTAATGTGTACCTCAATGCTTCCCTCTTTCATAGCCTACTTGACAAAGTGTGCTTCCACCATGCTTCTTGTGGATCTAGTAACTGGTAAACCTAGTCCCACGTGAGTCCCTAAATAGGCATAATGGCGGCTACTACATTCTTCGTCCTTTTTACGTAAGCATTCGAGTACAGTACTTAGGCAATCCTGATCTGGTTGCAACTTATGTCTTCCTGTAACCTTGGTTCCACTGCAGGTCTCTTTCTAAATGATTAACATTAGTTTTGAATCTTGATTATCTGTGACCCATATATCTAGTGAAAGTATGGTCAATTACCCTTAAAGTGTTCTGGACCCAAGTGTATGTATACATAAGTGTAGTCAAGCTTCAACATTAATATATGTTTGCTATGTTAGGTAAAATAGCAATGTCGACTCAGAAAGGGTATAGTTTAAAAAAAAATACAGGTGCAACACTAATTATGCGGCATCAACTTTTTAATCCAATAAGAATTTCGATTGGGACTTCCTGCATCAACTGTTCAGGGTACCCTTGTTCGGCTGTGGCGTTGGCACTGCTTTTGGATTCGCCTTGTGCTGGTGACTACTCTCCGGGCTGGGTCTCTTCGAGGAGGGACTTCTGGATGGCCTCTTTCGTCTTTGGGATCTGGTGTCTTTGCATGACTGACCGTTTTTTGCTGGGGATCCACTGGTCCAGCAAATCAGTTACTCTAGCAAGGCGGTGGAACTGAGGATGTTGGATAATCCGTGTTTTACCTGTACTGAACACCGTAAATGTCGCACTACCATTAGTACGAACGTAATTGCAGTTAAAACATACTCTATTCAAATCCGTGCAAAATTACAGGAAAATGTAATGTATCGCCCTGTTTACAAAGAACTGGATTTCAAAGTTGGAAGGTTAAGTACTCTCGAGTTGCCATGATGCTCTTCCCCCATCCCAGTAGTGCAGACCTCAAAGGGTGTCTGTGTGTGTGTTTTTTTTTTTTTTTGGGGGGGGGGGGGGTGCAGCAAGCTCTGAAACTAATTAGAGAGAGAAACTATTTGGTTTATTGGGGTATAAATATGATAAATGCAACTCTTACTTCTAAAAAGCCATGATTAGTGTCCCATCAAGCTGTGCATAGGCTGCCAAGTTATCAAACAAAGAAAGCAACTCTAGATACTGCTTGTTAAACATCACTATATATAAAGGAGACTTGAAACGTGGTGCAAAGTGAAAGTTGAGTACATCACAGCTTGAAGAATTTGCTGCTCCAAATGTGCAACTTGTGCCCCTGGAAATGCAAGATCTCCAAATACCTACTGACAACTGATTTTAAAGGAATCCTCCTTTTAAAGATTTGAAAAGATAAAAAGTTACTTGATTAACACTATGTATGTCTCCTAAGCAGCCATACTACTTTGTGTTCTGCTACTGTTTAAGTATCAATGACATGGCATTATGGATGTCCAAAATGATGTCCCCGATTTGAAACTAAGCACTGTATACTTAATATACACATAATTAATTAATGTGCCAGAATATTGCTCAATTCAAAAGTAAAATGGTCGTCATGGAACAAAATGTGGACATTAAATACAGAGAACAATGGAACTGAAACTAAACCAAGTGCCAGTAGGACCGTGATGACCTTTCAGTATTTAAGGTTTCTTACTGTTAACAAAGCAGCACAATCATGTTAATGGCTTAACCAGTAAAAAAAACAAAAAGAAAAAACATTAACTTTAAAGATACTTTGGAAAACATATTGGTTTTTCGTAAAGTTTAAATTGAATCTAGTATTATAATAAATAGCTCTTAGTCCAATTGTGTAAAGTTTATTTATTACTACTTTCTTTTGTTCTGCTTGACTGTAACTTTTTTGCTATGTTGTCTTTCTGCCATCGCTCCAAACATATGGCTTGTGAGATGCCTGGGCATCGAGCAATAAATCTCCATATTGACTTATCTAATGCAATGGCAGTGATTTTCTATTTGCACACAATGTGAAGTCGTGCATTATCCAGTACCAAATGATCAACAGGAAGCTTCTGGCAGTGTTGCATGCATTAGAAAATGTTATATGGAGATTCATAGGACCTTCACATCTAGTAGCCTAAAAGTGAGCATGGTTGTTATTATTATTATTATTTTTTTTTTTTAAATTGCAATTCATAATTGTATCGATTTAGGGTTTTCATTAGGTTAGATCTAATATACTTTCAAAGAGCCTTGTTTTTCCAATACAGTCTCTCTTTTTAATATAAACCGTTCATTTTTCTTTTTTGCCCCCCCTCAAAAAAAAAGATTACTCATTATAAAGCCTAGTTCTTCATGGAGCATGCTCTAAATAAATATGGGATAAATGTTTCCTTTTTTTTTTTTTTTTTTTTTTTTTTAATTTAAACACATTTTTTTTATTTAAAAAAAAAAAAAAAATGTTCCCTGTAAAAGTGAAGCTTTTTTCCCACAGTGAATTATGAATTTAAACCTATTCTTGAACAAGAGTATACATTAGTATTTCAGTATTAAATTCCTCTGCTTGTACTGTGACAGTCTTTCTACATTTGGTGTTTGATACATTTTTCTTTATCTGTTAATGACATTTGGGAAAAAATATTTAAAAGTTCTAAAAGAATGGCATTTCAATATTTTTATTTGCTTTTTTATATATTTACATTTTTTTTTTTTACTCGTCTCTTTACAATAATATTTTATTATCCATTTGTGTTCCATTCAGGCATTCTGTGCAATAGATGCTATGCCTATGATAGAACATGGTCAAAATACTTTCCTTTTTTATTAATTTCTTTTTTTTCTCTCTTTACCACCAGCATGCAAAACACAAATATTTTTATATGATATGTATAGAAAATGCTTTTAAAATATTTTAAACACAGCAGTGATACCCTTCTCTGGGGAACCACTCCATGAATGCTGTGGGAATACCATATTACATGTTTGGCCAATCTTTGATTGAGGGATGCTAATATGGGACAACCTGTGACTGTCCGAGTTGCCTATAAGAGATTCTAAGGGAACATTAAGTAGGTTTAAAAGTTGTTGTCTTTATAGCATTTTGTTCTTACATACCAAATCCTGTTTTACATGTTGATGGTGGATTGAATTAAAAAATGAAAATTGTTCGATGCTGTTGTTTTTTGTTGTTGTTTGTTTTGTTTGTTTTTTTATGCATCTGATGGTCAAGTTTTTATGTAAGACAATTATGAATTCTTAGCTGAATACTCCCATACTGTTATGTTCCTCAATTATTATTTTTTTATTGTGCCTTTCTTCCAACGCTTAAACTTTTTTTTTTTTAATTTATTTATTTTTTACATACCAAGTTGAATTAGGCAAAACTTCTTCTTTTTTTTTTTTTTTTTTTTTTTTTTTTTTATACCTGCTAAATTATTTCAAAATACAAATTAATTTCCTAATGTCAGAGTTGTGGATGGAATGTCTGTTTTACACTAAATGAAAACATTTAACCAAGCCAATAGTTAGCCTCTTGAAACTTTTTTTTGTGTAAAATGGACAACAGCAGCTTATTGGTGTAACTTTCTGCCTTATTAAAGTTTTGGCATAGTTCTGAGTCTCGTATTGTTCTGTGTGGCAGTCCTATTTATAGAAATTAAATCTGGCCATTGGCTAACACATCCAACAAAGGACCAGATATTTTTACCATAGCTGAACCAAAATGAAGGAGAGTGGAGATTGCGGTTGATCACCAAAAAAAAAAAAAAAAATATATATATATATAGTTTCGTTAAAAAAAACTTTACTTGTTCCAGTCTTGAAAACCTGCTAATGTTATTTTGTTACATACTTTATAAAAACAAGTGTTTTTAGAGAAACTATTCTATTTAGATAACTCTGTGACATGAGACTTGAAGTGAGGGGTTATACTATGGGGTCTCACTTTGTCATTGAGTTTTATTATCCAGTGTTCTTAAACGGATTAAGAACAGATAAAATGTATATAATCGTTAAAGCAAAACTGAATACAATACTGTCACAGCCTGTATGTTGAATGGGGTATGATACGAGCCTATTGCCCAAACCTCTTTCCACAGGTGTGCCTAGTTCATTTTACCTCTGTACAGCAGGAAGAACTTTCCGCCATTAGGTTAGACTCAGAGGTGTCAGAAAGATCTTTATGCTATACAAGACTGCAAAGTTCTGAAAATGTCTTATTCCAGCATCAATAATGTAATCCACACATTAATTATGTGAACCAGTTAACAGGTATTTATTACTGAAACAGACATATTTATACCACACTCTTGGCAACAAACGATTCAAATTTGCATCCATGGTTACCACAATCACCTTCTAGCTCACGTTACCACTCATGGCCAGTTGGGTTTGATTGACAGGCTTCCATCCCACCCTCTTACTATATGATATCATGCCTGTTGGTTACCTCCCTGGGCTAGGAGTCTGAAAGTCTAAGAGAATCGCCCATTGTTTTCCCTTTCCACCTCAGTATTCTGGGTAGGGGTAATAACACACAGTAGGCAATGAGACACCAGGCTAAGGGCTTGTGATAATAGAGAGAGAGACTTCGGTTATGTAACTCCTAGGGGGCAGTTATCTCCCTAATCTGGTTATTAAGGAATTAGTCCAGTACTAAGAAATATTGGGCATATACAATATTTCCCTTTTAATTGCTAGCCCCCCCCTTAATGGTACCCAGGCAATTTCCACTATCTTATTCTTCTAACTGGCGTTGCTGATGGCATCAGTATGTAAGGTATTGCACAGCTTGTGCCTTGGCATGCTACAAACATGAATACTTAAAAATTAAAGACTTTAATTTAGATATGTACAAAATGTTGCATATTGTCAAGTTCTTCAACCTTCTGTAAATGAGATCAGGGAGGATTTAACTCTATTAAGTGCACACTAGTGTGTGTGTTAGGGTATAAGCAGTGGTTATTTCAGACAATAATCAACAGATTACAGTTGCTGAGTATATAACCAAAGATTTGTTTCAAAGAAAAAAAAATTGTCACATGATTACTGAACTATTTTACTTTGAGATGAGGTCAAATAAAGTGGGTGAAAGAAAATTATAGCCACTGTCATGAACCCTCAGCGGGACTATTGCTTTGTCTCCCCTATTTTACTGTGTATGGACCAGTTTTCCACCAACTGTTGCGTTGAGGGAAGGGGCAACGTCAGACACTTGCCACCCGAAGCAAATGCACATGACCTGCCCCAGCCCCTCTATAACTGCAAGGGAAGCCCTTAACCCCCACTTAACCTTCCAGTTAACTATAACCCAACTTCATACTAAATCTTGGTTTACATCAATTAACCTAGCCTTCAGGATTCTAAGGTGGCATAATCCTTCATGTCATCATGGCTGGTGTAGATAGAATAGGTGGACAACATGAGTGGAAGCGAATGTCTAGTATTTTGATTATAGGGGAGCTTTTCCCCATGAGTTATAATGCAGATATATCTCTTGACAAGTAGCACACCACTGCGGGGTATTGTAGAAAGTGATTTACAATGCTTCACTCATGGTTGACCAGCATATACACCACCACCTCCTGGCACCCCATCGCTAGGATCTTAAGTGTGCCAGAGTGTCACTTTTCCCTAGGCCAGCATTCAGCAGAGTTCTCACAAAAGCCATTCTGTATTCCTCACCAGCCATTGGATTCAGTCCAAGAAGATGGAAGTTTTTTGTTTTTTTTTGATTAAGGGTTTTCCTATTACCCCTCCCTGTTTTGTTGCTATAAAATACATTTTTGTGTTTTAATAAACTGTGAGTTTTGCAAACAAACAACTGAGCTGTTGTCCAGTTCTTTGTTTTATGGTTCTTCAACGCAATTGGAGGTATTTTCGCTCCTTCTCAAATCAAACTTCGGCAATCAGAACAGTCACGACCAGACTTGGGGGTCAAAGAGCGACCCTTTTGAACCTACCTTTTCCTAAATCTGCCCGGCCAAAAGCCTTTCCGGACCAGACTAAGTCCAGTATTACGGTATAACTTTATTGGAACTTTGTGGGTTGTTACTGTTTCTTTTGTTTTATTGAAGGAATGTAACTTCTGTCATTGTACAAGATGTTTAAAATGTTCGTTTTCCATTTTGTTACCTCCCATGGCAGACTTACTGCATAAGACCCCCCTCCTACACAGAGCTATTCACATTATCTTATCAACCCTGATGTGCCACCATAGGTAACAGGATAAGCAGGACAATGATGAATCAACTCTTGTGGTGTCCATAATCCTCACAAGACTTGCTGGCACCTATGAGGTAGGGGGAGAGAAAAAGTCTCCAAATTCTTGAACTAATCTTGTCCCATGTGGTTACCATTATGCTATGTCAAAGGTGGGATATTCAGATTAGTTAAAGCAATTGTTCTTTGATGTGTTGCAGCCCTAAATTATATAAAAAGAGCTGAACTGACCATTAAAGTTATGCTCAGTTTGGTTGTATGGTGTACTTATCATTCTTGAGGGAAGGCTTTAGCTAAATCACTTGCTGGTATCCTAATACTTCTGCTAGGCCCTATATGAAAGAGACCTACACCTGCTCCTTTTTGTTCCTGTATCCTTGTCCAATGTTCCTCACAACTTTAGAAGCATCTGGGCCCTGGGATTTTCAACCCATCATGGTCTGCAGGGTGGTACTGTAAGCTGAAAGGAGGTTTTGGGGGGCATCTGGTCACCTCACCCCTGGGTCGTGACAAGAACCATAGCCAAATCAGTGGAATTCCTTTATCACCTGGTCCAGCTGTCTGGTTGGTTTTGTGACCTCTTGATCATTGTTTCCTCCTAACATACAGAACTGTGTTTCTTGTTCACATAATTGAGGTTGATACTTTAAGCACTTTGTGAGCATATATTAGGAATAGAACTCTAGAATACTATAGAATATCAGAAATTAGCATGAATATTAGCCCAATGTTGAGAATTAAACAAGCCCAACTCTAAAATTACACAATGAAAATGAGTGACCTCCTTAAAACACATAAAAAGTGTAGAAATGTCTGATGTGAAATCTAGTTATCTATACAGGATATGTATATTATATATTAAAGTAAGTGGGAAAGTAACACAATACCATACCACTATGATCTTATTCCCATTAAATTACAAGCAATTTATAGTTATAAGCCATCATTTATATCACATATATAGTTGTGAGCGTACGAGTCGTTGCTCACGCTTGCGGGCTCGCGTAGCGAGCCGCGGCCCTCGCGTAGCGAGGTCACTGGGCAAGGGCCTCAGTTGCTGGCATGGAGCGCGAAGCGAGGGCCTTAGTTGCTGGCGAGGTCACTGGGCAAGGGCCTCAGTTGCTGGCATGGAGCGCCGAATATCAGAAATTAGCATGAATATTAGCCCAATGTTGAGAATTAAACAAGCCCAACTCTAAAATTACACAATGAAAATGAGTGACCTCCTTAAAACACATAAAAAGTGTAGAAATGTCTGATGTGAAATCTAGTTATCTATACAGGATATGTATATTATATATTAAAGTAAGTGGGAAAGTAACACAATACCATACCACTATGATCTTATTCCCATTAAATTACAAGCAATTTATAGTTATAAGCCATCATTTATATCACATATATAGTTGTGAGCGTACGAGTCGTTGCTCACGCTTGCGGGCTCGCGTAGCGAGCCGCGGCCCTCGCGTAGCGAGGTCACTGGGCAAGGGCCTCAGTTGCTGGCATGGAGCGCCGAAGGCGCTCCATGCCAGCAACTGAGGCCCCTCGCGAAGCGAGGGCCTCAGTTGCTGGCGAGGTCACTGGGCACGGGTCTCAGTTGCTGGCATGGAGCGCCGAAGGCGCTCCATGTCAGCAACTGAGGCCCCTCGCGAAGCGAGGGCCTTAGTTGCTGGCGAGGTCACTGGGCAAGGGCCTCAGTTGCTGGCATGGAGCGCCGAAGGCGCTCCATGCCAGCAACTGAGGCCCCTCGCGAAGCGAGGGACTCAGTTGCTGGCGAGGTCACTGGGCAAGGGCCTCAAACCCTCGCAAAATTCACGTCGCTACTCAAAAAAAACGACACACAAATTACGACACTCGCTAAATTTTACGAGGCACGCAAACAACGTACGAAACACGTTACCACACATTACGACCTCGCAAACATCGGATGCAACACGCCGACATACAAACATTTAAAACACAATACATACACACAGCACATACATAAAAAACTTACCTACACCAAGAGGGAGCACCCAGGACCTCAAAAATGCAACTTACACCTCGATTTTACTCGAAATAAAACTGTTTAGAGACTAAAAAAAAAACGAAGCGAGAGAAAAAATGGCCGCCGAACAAAACGAAAACGAGGCTACAGCACTCTAAACTCGCAAAACACCACAAGAAACTCGCAAAACACCACAAAACACCTACGGATATTCCGATACAGACCTATACCACACATTACTCGCCATTTTACACCAATGCGGAAGTACACGACTACGCTAACGGTTTGGTCTCGCGCACGCACAGTGTTACACTGCACACATTCAGCATGCTTATACAGCAGCTCCACACCACTAATGCTGCAGCAACATCAACACAGATTGCCAGCTCTTCATCACAATGCTTCAAAATAGGTACACTATATTCATTTACTAATTTAGCTACCTTACAATTTCATTGCCGTCATTTTTTGACGGGCAATTCGCTAGTCATTTATATTAATAAGAGCCCCTGAAACTGATACCACGCAATCACTTAATATCCATGTTGTTTCAGAGTATCAGTCAAATATTAATGAGTACATACATCAATAACCCTGCTCGTAAAGAGTGAGCTTGTCCAGTGACATCATAGACTGGCGACAGGAACTGGTCTGACGCACGTTTCGCAGGAGCTTTGACAGAGTTTATTATTTTAAACTATAGCTAAAGGGGTATACATATATACTTTTAAGGTTTACTTTTGGATGGAGACCAGAGGCAGGGGTATCAGACGGTAAAGGCACCAGAGGTAAAAAAAAGTGAAACAGGCTCCAGACAATGTAATTGGAAAGCATGGTACGTCTACTGTCAAAATGAGAGAAGATTCCCCAGTTTTAGGAACTGGCTCAAACCAATTAACAGCGACTTGTTCGGTCTTAATGTGATTAACAGGTGAAACGACCCAGATCGGGGTGTGAAGTTACGAGCAGAATTAAAGAGCTTAGAAGCTGGTTCATGACAGAGCTCCATGTTCACCCACAGGAGTAACCTATGGCTGCAAACTAGAGCTTGCTTCTCTCGATAATGTCATTAAACACAACTGCACATGGAAAGGTACTGGCTTAATCTGCTGTGTGATTTGTTCCCATTTTATTAAATTAATTGAATTGTTTAAAGGTATATGGAAGTTACTAGGTATATAATATCCCTCGGTATCTATTTACTTTTATGTACTTTATTTTATGAATAGTGCTTATTTTACTGCCTAAAATCACACAAATAGTCCCCATATGGGTCTGCTCACTGCAGCACATGACAACACAGAATTGGTGATTGGAAGCAATATTCTGCTGTGGTGTGGTCCCTGATAGGCTAGGACACTGCACTGCACATCCAGCTCTATATAATTCTTATCTTTATTTGTAACACGCCAACATACTTCATAGCGCTGTTACGCTGCAGTGTGCAGCCCCATACGGGGACTATTTGGTTTTAGAGCTTATAAGCACTTCTTAATAAAATAAAGTACATAAAAGTAAATTGATACCCAAGTATATTATATACAGAGTAACATCCAGGAACCTTCCATATCCCTTTAAGGATTTCATCACACTCCTACTGCAAGGGCTGCCACTAGGATTAGTTTTAGTTCAATAGTTTTTCACATTTAATTTCCAAATTTTGTTCCATGAAGACTAGTTTACTTTAGTATTGAGCAATATTCTGGCACATTAAGTTAGATCATCATAGTGCGGTAACTACAGTATAAACTGCTTTATTTCAAATCTAAGACATAATTTTGATGCCTTTATATGACACAACAGCCATTAGTATCTTTATCTTTATGCATTTAGATATACGGGTTACGGCCAGTTTGGGAGGTTTTAATCCTTGTTAACCCTTCCATACGGGTTCCATGGTGGACCTAGTGGTTAGGATTCGATGCTTTCAGCTCTGCAACCTGGATTCGATTCCAATCAGAGAGCCAAGAGATCATACCACCTTGTAGCCATACAGGGTTAGGCCCAGTCAGTACTTGGATGGGAGACCATCTAAGAATACCAGGAGCTGTATGCTGTGGCCCACTGGAGAAGGAACGGGCAACCCACTCCGGTATCTCTGCATCAGCATGGTGTGTTGTTGTCCATGATGTCACAAAGAGTCGGATACAACTGAATGACACAACAACAAAGCCTTCCAGATAGGAAACA
This sequence comes from Discoglossus pictus, assembly GCA_027410445.1. Classification (NCBI taxonomy): domain Eukaryota; kingdom Metazoa; phylum Chordata; class Amphibia; order Anura; family Alytidae; genus Discoglossus; species Discoglossus pictus. The sequence goes on along the minus strand of CM050163.1, from coordinate 21,387,246 downwards.
TCCCCTCGGGTATCATAGTTTGCTTCTATCACCCTGCCTGTAGGCATATATAGTTACAGTCCCATACTAGCAATTTTGGTTTTAATGGCGTCATTATACAAATAAAATACATTTCCAGTTTTGCCTTTTAATTCACAAAAAAGGCTTTGTTGTAAACTTATGAAGAAAAGATGACAAACATAGCAAAAGCAGTTGTTGTAAACCCTTACATGTTAAAATGTTAATCATATGTTTCTTTTTAATCATAATATGGATTATTTATTTTCAGAGAGAGCTTCTCGGCAGCGAGACGTCTTTGATTAGATAAAATGATTACCGAGCGATTATCTGATAATGAATAATTGTTGCTGTTAGATCTTTCTTGCAGCTTTCATATTTTTATTATCTTTTTTTTGTGCAAATAATAAAGTTATAATTGCTGGCATTAAATCTGTAGAGTGCAAATTAGGAAAATCCATGTAGAATTGGTGACTTCAAGTGTCCTATGACCTGCCCTGCGCCAACTCGTTAGACGGTTATCTTTGAAGGAGCCCAATTAAACTGTCGGAATAGCATTGTTAATAATAGAGTGTTGTTTGAACATAATAACACGGAGAATCAGAGGTGGGATTTATCACAAGCTAATTCTCTCCTTTATTATAATTAGTAATAATCACAAGTAAGCTTTGTTTCTTTCTTTGGCTGATCCTATCGAAAGTGCTTTTAGGAAATAGCCTTTGAAGTGATTAATGTGGCAACTACAATAACACAATAAGAATTATATTATAATAATATATTTAACTTTTTTTTACTGTGATTCTTTTATTTTTAATTACAATTCTAAAGATGCTGTCTTGTTGGTTCTGAATTTATGTCTCATAGTGTGATTCCTTCGCTATTTATGCCTTTCTAAAAGTAATATATAAAGGGGCAAATTATGCTTAAATTATAGGACCGTTTAAGTCCCATATTTACAGTATACTGTTGTAAGAACTACACTTGGTAATAGGCAAAATAAATAAATATAACCTGTATTAACCAATAGCAGCCGTTGCCCTCTTGAACAGCTCTCATTCGCTACCTTGTCATGGTGGAGGGGATTGTGTACTTCAATGAAGCTCTCAAAATGGGAAGATCATAGAGAATTTAGACAAATTGTGACCACTGGAGAAGGAAAACCTTATGTCTATAGGGTCACAGAGTCCAAAACGACTGAACAAAATGCCTCACGGAAACCACACTTCTAATCAAATTTGCGGAGTGCCAGTTTGATATCCCTGTGGTCCACAACACCGAAGATCCATCACAACTTCTTTGGCGCAAAGACTTATAGATATATGTGCCACGTAACTATTATGTAAATACAGCTAAGCGTATAAAATGCTTTTGGGATGCCACCACTTTCTATCTGCTGATAACACTGTATGTGGTTACCACTGTTTTTGCTTAGACATAAACTCAAAATTGTTGAGGTGGATCTTCGTTTGTTTTTTTACATTTTAAGAGCATTGCAGATGGCATAGCCTTTTTTTATTATTATATAATTTATGATTTTTTTTTTTTTTAAAACAAGAAAACAATTACAAATAAACAAACATAAAAAAAACTTACCTTCCAAACACATTGCATCCTAGATAAACAATCTTCGTATATTAATGTTATACAATATGCAACCAAGCACACCTATCATTATTCCCTAAGTTTATAGAAGAAGAAAAAGGAGAAATAATTTGTTTGAAAAGAAAACCAGAAGCATTTTATTATTTATATGTCTTTGTATAATTTTCTCACATTGACCAATCTATTTACCGATTGCTTTTAATATGGCCTATTTGGGTCCAGTCTTTTTCTAGTTCATAATTTCTAGAAACCAGATCTATCACCTCAGACCAGATGGGATAATGGATATTTTTCCAATATTTTAAAATAATCTTTTTTTGCCATCAACAAAATATGTGAAATAGTGAGAGATATTAATAT